>VRYO01002014.1:7836459-8014039 GCA_009812075.1 Sialia sialis
CCCGAGCCCGAGCGCGGGGCTGGCCGGGCAGCGAGAGGGGCGGCCTGAGGGGCGCGGAGGGCTCGGGAGGGACCCGTGCCCGGGGTGCTCAGAGCAGAGCAGAGCTGGGGCAGAGCTGGGGCAAAACCGGGGCCGAGGCTGAGGCCGGGGCTCCCACCTGCGCCGTCCCCCCCGTGCGGCCCGCCCGCCGCCATGGCGGCGTCGCGCGCGTTGCTGCGGTAACGGCTCCGGCAGCGCGCGCGCGGGGCGGGGCGGGGCGGGCGCGCGATCGCTTCCGGGGCGGCGGCGCGCGCTGCACGTGGGCACGGGAGGTGAGCGCGGCCCGGCCCGGCCCGGCCCGGTTTGGCACGGCACGGGCACGGCCCGGCTCGGTTCGGCATGCCCCGGCACAGGCCCGGGTCCCCGCGGCACGGCCCGCACGGTTTGCGGTGGCGGCGGGGCCGGGCGGGACTCGGGCTGCCACCCCTGCCCGGTGTGCAGCCCGTGGGTGGGCGCGGTGAGCCCGGGGCTCCACAGCTGAGCCCCGGACAGACCGAGAGGGGCTGTGCTAGACATGATGTTCCTTACGGGATTTGACAGGATGCCTTACTGACATCCTGTGTATTAGTTATTAGAAACCAGGTAGGAATAATTGACTTTCTCAGCAGAGTGAGTGCTAAAGGCTTCTCTGTTGTGACCAATTCATTGACATAAGTGTCGTGGGAAAAGAAACGGAGAGCAAAGATAAGAAATCACAGATAGAAACAAATGTAATGAAGGTGCCTTGGAAGGATGTTGTAATGCTGAGTGGGCAGTAACGTGGTGTGAAGTTCAGGGTTAAGTGAAAAGTCACGGCTGTCTGGAAAACCACCCTAATTGTATTTGTTTCTATACACACGGATATGTTTTGCTGTTTCAGAAAGATTTTTAGAGGGTAGATATTTCTGTGAAAATGTTATCTTCTGCTGCTGTGAAACAGACGAATAGAACCTTGCACATTAACTAAACAACATGATAAAATTAATCAGCCCAGTAAACGTATTTTCTGTAGGCCTTTGTGTGTCAGTTTATTCTGGTTTCCCATCATGGAAAGCAGACTGAAGTTAGAAAGAGTGTCAGGGACAGTGGGAGGTAAGGAATGGTTTGAGAATAAAGAAAGACTGAGTAGATTAAGACTTGCATCATCTGTTTGAAGCAGTTCACTAACATCTTCATTTCCTTTTTTAGAATGACAATAAAGAAAAAGAGAAAAGAATTTCATGAGGAGCCTGTACAGAAAAAGGTGAAGACTATCATTAAAATTGAGGAAGATGTTCAAACTGTCATTAAAACTGAGAACAGTGGCCATCTCAAGAAAAAGAAAAGGAAAAAGGAAAATTTAAAAGATGAATATTTACACATAATGCAGCCAAAGAATAGTAAAAAAAACAAGAAGAAGAAGGTTGGCTCTGAATTACTCAGAGAAGCTCATTTAGAAAGCTTTGTGAATATGAAAGGTCTGGATTTACAACTTCAAGAAGAATCAGAGGAACAAATTAAAATACTCAAAAAGAAGAAAAAAAAAGTCCAGTGTCATTTCTTCTTGGAGAATAATGAGAGTAGTGAGATGGGGCTTTCAAATCATCACACAGATGGTACTAAGAAAAAGGAATTATCTTCAAAAAGAAAGAGAAAGAATGCTGCTTTGGATATGGAATTGGATGGTGAGGTAACAAAGAAAAAAAAGAAAAAAGGCAGTTTTTCATTAGAGGACATCCAGGACAGTGAACAAAAGCAATCTGCAAAAGTTTGTAAAAACACCCACAAATACATTTCACAAGAAGCAGGTTTTCTGGGTAAAAACGATGACACAGATAATGCTCAGAATGGGGAGGAGAGTTGTGTGAGAAGAAAGAAGAAGAAGAAAAAGCAAGAGAAGTCTGACTGCTTTTTACCACTGGCAGATGAGTACAACATACATCAAGTTCCTGGTAGCCCCACTGCATTAAGTGACTTCAGAAAAAGGAAGAAAGATAATTCCTGGGAATTTACATTGACAAGCAGAGAGGAAGAGGACAAAATTAAGAAGTTCAGGAATACCAAAGAGAGCAAGAAGAAGAAGAAGAAGAAAATAAAAGAAATTTCTTCCTCAGCCTGTGAAGAAGAGATGCCAGACTGCAGTCACAGCATTCCTGATAAGCATCTCCCAGCACAGCAGGAAGTGGAGCTTGAGGAAGAAGAGCTATCTGGAAAGAAGCAAAGCAAGAATTTCAAGGGTAATAATGAAGTCAGTAAGAAGAAAAAGAAGAAGAATAAGAAGGATGAGGAAACAGCATATTCAGAAGTTTCTTTAAACAATGACAGTGCCTCTAAAAGCCACAAAATTCTACTGGAAAGCAATGAAAAGGACAAAGTGAGTGAACTGGAGCGAGCTCAGTGTGTTACAGGGGATGCTGTAGATGGGGCATCATGCAATAGCAATCCTGTACTGTGTGACAGGAAAAAGAAAAAAAGGAAAAAAGTACCACCACAGGACGTGGTTAAAGAAGCAGATTCAAAAGCAGGTACAAACAAGATCAAGACAGAATCACCATGGAATGAGTCACTGGTAAGTTGTGGAGAGCAGGGCAGCTTTGCACCCTCCTGCCAGGGAACTGAAAGCGTTTTGGGCTTTGCATGCTGCTTTGCCTGGTTGTAACATTGAGGTCAATGAGGGCCCCTCTGGCTGCTGGGAAGCAGGATCGGCTGATCTATTCCAGCATGCCATAGTTCATAGGACCACAGAATATTCTGAACTGGAAGGGACCCACAAGGATCAAGTGCAGCTCTTACATGCAGCCCATGCAGGGATCAGAGGTGCAGGCTCAGCCCTGTCATCTCCAGCTGAGCTGATCCTGGGATGCTGGGGGAGCACTGATGCCTGCTGCAGTCATGCAGTGTTTCAGCTGTGAAAATGTAAATATTGGCCCAAAAGGAAAGTGGGTTTGTACAGCCATAAGTGTTTGGTTGCTGTTAGCAAAGTGGCAGCACTCTTCATAAAACAGGAGTTTAGTACCATGTCATTACCCTGAGCAGGTGGGAACCCTGGCAGCACGAGTTCATCTAACTGTTTATTAGACTTTCCTCAGGCTTTGCTGCTCTCAGTGCTGGAATTATGTAATGTTAGAAACAAAGGGGAGAGTTAGCCAAAACCTATTCTGCCAATTCCACCTAAACTTCAGAGGAAATCCTAGGAATCCTAAGTGTAGACTGGGCCAAGAGCATTGAAAGTCAAATTCTGACCGAAAAATACTAAAGACCTAAAACCACAGCTTTAATTAAAACACTAAATCTATGCAAGAAAATAAATCGATGTGAGAACTGTGTAAATTGTAACTGAGGGTGACAAGGATTATATCCTGACTGACTGGTGGAGGAAATCCCATCCCAGAATCTTGCTGTACTGGCCACTTGTGAGGTAAAATGAACATGGGGAGGAACTGATGAAATACTTAAAATACAGAAGTTTTTTTCTTCATCTGATCAAAGTCATGTTTTAAAGCTAAGGGTGCCAGAAGTTAATATCCACATGCCCAACTTGTGTTGTTATCTTTGGGAGTTAAGCTCAGAAAATCAGTGGGTATCTATCTGTATTTTTAGCTGCTTAAACTTAACTTTGAAAACAGCAAATTGCAGGTCACTAGGAGGTTATTTTTATTTCTGTAGGTAATCAGAAGCTGCACTCTAGTTGCTTTCTATCAAGAATTTTGAATGCTTGGCTTATTCAAATGTCAAGCACTGGTGAAGAAGGTATCACTGGTGATTTTTGTAAGCTAAGGCTAGAGCAGACCATAACGTGAGCTGCTTCTCAAGCTCACCTCATAGTGTGCTTTGCTTTGTCATGCACTCAGATGCTGTTTCATCAAGTTCTGTGGAAATCTGGCAGCTGCCTGGTGTCTAGTGCTAATAATTAAATATAGATTCATGTGGAGACCCAGATACAGGCTTTTTTCACAGGGGTTTATGAGGGGAGTGTGTATGCTTATCAGTCATGAGGTGAGCAGATGTCTGGGGCTTTCAAGTTGGATTTTTCCTTTTGACCTTTCAAAAGGACAAAGTGGTTTTATTGCTGGATATATTTTCTAATTAAATTGACATTGCATTTTTGAGGTTGTTGGACATTATTTGGATTTTGAAGCTGCTTACATTGTGTGGAGGCAAGATAAGCCCTACAATGATGTGTAAACTTTCATGACCAGTTAGTATGGAAACCACAGCAAATACCTTGCAAACTGTTGAGAAGAAGGGAGTAGGGTGATGCATGATTTTTCTTCTTTCCCATAGGCAGCTCCTATAATAATCTACTCAAAAGAAAATCTGAAGATTGAGAAGTCTGGGTGGATAAGTTGTAGCTAGTTCTAGTTCCTGACAGGCAAAAAGACACTGCACTGATAAATGGCTGATAATGTGGCTTTGCATTTAACTATGCCATTGTCCTGAAATGTTTTCATCTACAGCATGTCACATACTCTGCATGCTTTGGAAAATCCTCTGTTGGGCTTGCCCTGCAAGTAAAAAAGCAAATTTTAAAGACAATGTGGAGTGATACTCACTTTATATCAGTGATTGGTGTTTTTCTCATTGATGCCATTGCAGTGAATTTGGGCAGAGTGAGAGCTCAGTTCACTGCTCTGATGTTGTTTGCCAGCAGACAGCATAACCCTGCCACATGTGAACGTGCTCCTTTTCCATGAAGTTGGAGGGAGCTTGGCACATCTCCATGGGGTAGTTTTTTCCACTCAGTAGCCTTCAGCAGGTCAGCACCGTGCTGGGAATTAGCAGGGATGGGGGTGCTCCCTCCTTCCAGCTAGAAAGAAAAAAAATATGCTGCAGTTGTTTGCAGAATCTTGTCAGGACAGTTTACCTGCTTGTTTTAGTAGATCTGAAAAGACAGTACCAGGCCATCTAGAAGTAAGTTGGGGGTTGTTTTTGGTTTCTTCCTTTCATCCTGAGCTCTCCTTCCTGCAGACAGCATTCTCGCATTTTTAATAGTGCATGTACTTGTGTGTGTATAAAGTAGTGTATAAAAGGTAGCTCTGGAAAATGAGGTAAATCATTGATGGCTTTTAATATAACTAAAGCCTCCAAAGAAGTAACAGCAGGTTCTGCTGACAGAAGTATGTTACAAATCTTTTCCTTGTCGTTTCCTTGGCTGTTTCATGCGTGGTTTATTACTTCTGCCGTATCAATACATCTTCCCTTTGGCCTCTTTTTCCAGGCTGGTCTAAAGCTTATGGCTCTTATTTACCAGCATCATGGACTTATTACTGTGTTATACTGGATGCCCAAAAAGCTTCTCCTAATTACAAATTTGGAAGAGAAAGGCTGGGGGCAGTTGTTTAGGCATGCACGCTGAGCCAAAGCTGCAGAAAGGCTGCACTTTGTGGAAGTGTGATCAGAATCTGGTTTGTGTGGACTCTGCCCAGATTTACCTGCTGCCATCCAGCCCATCCCTTCCCTCTGGAGCTGCTCTGTCTGTTCCATCAGCTCCCTGTTCCTTGCTCTCAAATGTGCCCATTGCAGGAGACAGTTGATGTGTGTGTCCTGCCCCTCCCTGTGCTCCTTCCAGACCGGGAGCTGCCTGGGGACCATCATCACAAAGGGAGCAGAGGGCAGCTGCCTCTCAGTTGGTTTTTGTTTGCTTTTTTGTTTCAGAGATCTTTATTTTACCTCCAATTTCTACATTTTTTTAAACTTCCACTCTCTCTGTGCCTTTCTTCAAGTATAAATTTAGGCTTTTACACAACGGTTTAATTTGAAATTACTCTGTCTGCAAACATTACTGTGTGTGCCAGTGTTGTTGGCAGGTCCTTTTCAATGTGTAAATCTAAAAATCATTTATCTTGATTAAAAGAAAGAAAATCTCTGTAAGGTTTTTCCATTGGAATACACATATTTAATTGGCATTTTCATCTTAGATCTGACTATTTCTTCTTGCCCCAGAATAGTACTACTGATTGCTTAGTGTTTTAACTACTTTTGTGGTAAGAGCTGTGTAAATTCTAATTAACCAGAATGGATAAAAATAATCATACAAGCTTTTTCCTGTTTTACAGGAACATCTAGATGGTGTAATTATTGTTCGGGAAAAGAAAGGAAACTGTGATGAAATTAGCATAGACAAGGTATGCTTTGTCCTAGCTGGGTAAGATCTAAAGCAAGTCAGCATTTACATATGCATAGGAATTGATACAAAAAAACCTGCTTTGTTGGTTATTTATCCTTAGATTTCCCTTAACAAAAGCTCTGCTTAAAATCTGCTTTACCTGTGGGTTAAGTCCAGCTCCAGCCAATGTCTGAACTAAGTAACTTACTGAATTAAATACACCAATTTTTTGCCTCTCATCAATGTTGCCTGCAGTTAGAAAATTAGACTTACCTGATACAGCAAAACACTCATTTAACATACACTAAAAGATTACAGTTGTCATGTTGAGTGTGTGAAAGAATCCCGTGCAACTTTTAATTATCCTTGCAAAATTCTGAAGATAAGTAATGATTTCATTTTTCTCTTATTATTTCATTGTGAATTAATTGTCATTTAGCACACAGGACATAGAGTCTTATGCTGCATGTGTCATTTTTCTGCACACTAGGTGAGGCGGCAGGCCCTGCAAGAAGAAATTGATCGAGAATCTGGCAAAACCAAGGCTTGCAGTTCCAAAGGGAGACAGGTAATGTATGACTTTGGACCTCAGCCTGATGGAAATAGTGTGTCCTGGGCAAGTTCTTGTAAAAAAAACCACTGTGTTCTTTTTTTTGTATGTGGCTCAGGTACAACAGAGTTCCTTCTGACTGCAGATTTCAGGTCATGCTATAGAACAAGTTGGTACAATGCCAAGAGCCTGAGAGCCAAGCAGTGATCTCCTTGGCCTTGTACAGTGCTCTAATTCCCATTACCAGTCCTCAAAAGCAACATTTTCTCTGGTTCCTCTGGAGAATGAGCCATCAAAAATTGCTACAGAAGCATTTTCTGCTTACTGTGAAATACAAGTAATTTTTGGGCTATGGATGCAGCAGTCACTGAAGTGTGTCTGGTTTCTTACCTGCAAGGCTTTGCACACACTCAGCAACAGGGGCCCACATGGAAAGGTGAAGGGGTGGAAACTGTTAACACACGTGTGGTATTTAGAATCAGTCCTCTCATGGCTTCTGCATCTTTCTTCCACCTCTTTGAAAGATGATTTCGGATTCTTTGCTTTTGCCTCCTACTCTTCCTGGCTCCTGATAGATTCACAGTGGGAACTTGCAGCAGTGCTTAGCCAGGGGTAAGAAGATTGAGGTGGAGAGAAAGCTTTGCTAGTAGTTCAGACTTCTGTTGTTTTGCAGAACTGCCAGAGTGCCTAGAAAGCTGAAATATGCCTCAAATGCCAGCAGCAACTTCTGTAGATTTCACATAGTGGGAGGGAGTCTGTGTAGCTCTGGAACTACAACTGTCTAATATTCTCTGAAGTCATTGAGAAAAATTACATCCTTGGCAGGAGATCTCAGTTCTTTGGCACTGATCTGTCTCTGTTTAGTAGTATGCAGAAGAACAGAAGCTGTGAAAACTAATTCATCACCTCCACAAAGAGTGAGCTGGAAATGCTTCAGCAAAAGCTGTGTGTAGTGCCTGCCAGCAGCTCACTTAAAAACAGTTTTGACAAGCCATAATTATATTTGCATCTGTGCAGATGTCTTCCATTGCAAAGGGAGGACTTATATTTATTTATCTGTGTCTTGTGTGTGTATGGAGGTGTGCATGTATCTGTGTCAGACTGGGCTTGTACAGCAACTTGCCTTAGTGCAAGGTCAAAAGGCTGAAGTATTATGGGTAGCTTTCTTTCAATACCAGGTATTCTGGTCTGTGATAGTGAATGATACTCCAGTCTTGCATTTTTCTTACCTTAAAAACTCCTGCAGTTGTGTAGCGTGCTGTGTGTCATGTTGGCTGTCTGCTGGAGAGTGACTGTTTCATGCTAGCTGCAACTGCTCTGTTGGAAGGATTTCAGGCTGACATAAACATACCACTCAATTCCCATTTTTTTCCTTTGATGGAGCCAGCTTAGTCTATTTAATTAATACTCAGACATTTTGCCATTTAGTATTGTGCCATATTTTAAAGAAAAAATTCAGAGTAGAAATCCTGCCAAAAATACTTATAAATGACATAGCTGTAGCTCTGGAGTCCAATATACCTTTGCATAATGAAGCCTGTTCGTAGGTGAGCCAGAAGTTCATGAACTTTGTAAATCCTGTGGTGTATCTGGGGTTTTCCACAAACAGCTGAATTCTCATTTTAGCTGGATATTGCCTTCTCAGAAAGGAGCCTGAATCTGCAGTCAGAAGAAAAATCCTGAAGGAGTGATCTAGTTTAGAGAGTACAGTTAAATTGCAAATACAGTAAATAAAAAAAACACAACAAACTCTGTTTGGAATTTGCTCCCAAACTCAGGGAAGACGAGGCTTTAAGAGCACTAGACTTAGTCCTGTTGGATAGGGGAGGCCCTCTGGTTTTGCACTCTTGCAATATTAGTTGTAATTAGTGGGATGAGAATGCAAAAAAGCTTATAAGCCAGATTGAACAGTGTCCAAAACTACCAAAACACTGCTGAAAACAGCAGCTCCCTAACTAGGCAGAGGGAAAATGCAAAGATAACCCTATAAAGTGTCAGTGAAAGAGGATTAAGTCTGACAGTTTTCTTTAGAGTAAGAGATGCTGTCTGGCTCTTGGAGCTGGGTGAAGAGGGAGCAGAAAGCCAAGATTGCTAAGGACAGAGGGAAAGGGGATTCTCAAAGCTCATTAACCCCTGTTTCTAGGTGAAATGGCCTGAAATGCTGAAGGTGCACTCAGGCAGTCAGGTCAGTCTTTTACCACATGCCTTGGGAGGTACTGCCCATGGAGTAACAGCTTCCCAGCTCTGTCACCCTGTCAGGCTTTGTAGCTGCCTCTGTTCTCATGCTGCACAGCCAGAAATTTCTTCCTTGGTACTGGTATTTCTCAATTTTAGTGTTAACTTTGTTTTGCCTCACAGGATATGAAGCTTGGACAGTGGAGTACAGCCACTTTTAAAAGTTCTGCAGAACAAATGAAGTTTTTTAGACTGATGGGTGGTTTTAAAGAGGGTTCTGTGCCTATCCAAAATCCCTCAGCAACTACAAACAAACCCAACATGGCTCTGAACATGGAAGGGGAGCAGAAGTTACAGCAGGCTCTGAAGATGGAGTTTGATAAAGCCATGGACTTGAAGCAACATAGAGGAATTGGTCTTGGATTTCAGCCTACTGCCAACAAAAAAGTATACATAGACAAATATGCAACTAGATCTATAAAATTTGAAGATTGAAACTCAGAAATAACTAAATGCTGAAGAAACTTGGTTCATGAGGTACCTAAAGTACAAGTTTTCAAGTGCATCTACCAGTGGAGCCAGGTCCTCACTTCATCCAAACAGTTCAGTTCTTGAAACCTTTATCATGTTTTTTCTGCAAGGCAAGAGACAAACTCCTTCAAAGACTAAAGACATTTACCATACCTGCAGTTAGTTGAAATTCAGAATTTTTTTTTAAATGCAGATTAAATAAACTTACCTATATCTTAAGTGAGTCAAAAAAGATTTTATTTTTCTGTAAAATCTTCACATTTTTTACATTGTGACACAAAATGATGGTGCTTTACTTCGAAGACACACTAGTCTCAAATTTGTTGAGGGCAGACATTTAACTCAGAAAGTAGTTCTTAAAAATCTAACTTAATCTTTATAATATTGGATAGCATTGAACATCCTCTACATTTGAACTATGCTCTGGCAGCTGGATTTTCAATCAGCAGCTGTTACCTAAAAATAAAAAGGATAAGCATTTTGGAGAGTAGCACCAACAGAACTACTCCATTTCTTCCTCTTTTAAGACAGCCTGACTTTCCACAGTAGTCCTCTGCAATGGACTGCTCTACCTGATATCATCTGCCTCCAGCAGAAAACACACTTAACAAAACAGCACTTGGTTCTGATGCATTTTGGGCAACTCTTGAGAGGAAGTGAAAATTATGCTGAGACTCCCGCTTAAGGGGCTGCCATGAATCCATTCCCATTATCAGGGAAGAGGGAGATGCTCTTCCTTGTCTTTGAGAAAACCATCTCCTTTAAACTGGCATTATAACAACCACTACCTCACCATGAGGCTGTTTTGCATCAGTGCTCTCAGTGTTCAGCACCTGCTTCCACCAGCCCTTCCAGGTTTTGCCTCTTGTTTTACTAAAATTCACATAGTTGAGGTTCTGTTTTCTCTTCTGGTTTGAAACAAATGCTGAATTCAAGCCCTCAGCTACTTGCCTGGTGAGAAAAAAAAACCAAAAAAACACTAAGCAAACGTAGCAATAGATATAAGGTCTCAACATGGTTCCTTACCATGGGGCAGAAACTGTGAAAGTGAAATTTTACTTGAAATAATCACAGTAAATGTAACTAAATTCCACAAGGGTAAGGTGATAGATTTGTATACACAAAGAAGCTCCCCCAGACACAGATGAACTGCAGATTGTTTTATTTAGTGATAATGTACTTTGCAAATATAGAGACTTTGCATAATTTCCATTTTCCTTTGCATTTTCCTTTCCTTCCATTTTACAAAACACCACTGGACTAAAATGAAAACATGTCTGTGAAAATTTATTGTAGAAATTATAACAGTAACACCTCAGCCATTTTTCTGTGCTACTTGAACCTGTCAGACAAATGCTGGCAGCATCCCACAGCAGAGAGACAATTTAGTCTGACTATTACATTGAAATGCTGCTTTCTGCAGAGGAGAAAGACTGTTCTGCAAGAGAGATGAAGTTTTGAGGCTGCAAACTCATTTGTACAGATTATCTTCCTTTTTTGTTAAAATTAAGACAGATTAGATCTCAAAAGGTTTTTGCAACCATAAAGGTTCAAAAAACTGTTTACTGAGTGTAAATCAGCATTTAAAATAACCATACTATGGTAAAACTGGATACAGAAACTCAGGTTACATTATTGCACTCAGAACAGTTTTACCTCTACTGTGCCCAAGTAAATGTGTCTCACTAAAGAAAGTAAAAATGCACTGAACTCCTTCAGTCAGAATGTGGATCAGTGATTTTTGGCCCTGGTTCCACGCTCCCCTGTGCAGGTGACTCCTGGGAAGGGGCACTCATCAGGTCCTGGACTGCAGAGGAAGCCGAAGGGCCAGGTCTGTGAAATGACTCATCTCGGGTTGTTTGCTCTGCCTCTTGATGTATTCCAGGGTTTTCACCTACATTTGCAAAGAAAGGTGTTTGGAGATTTTCAGTGTCTTTTCTCATTTCATAGCCATCAGTTTATCTTTGTGATCTTTAACCAGCCTCAGGATTTTCCCTAAATTTCACTGGCTTTGTGAGCACTTGGCATTGCTTATTCCAGAGCTCATTATCATGTATATGTGTTTAAAGGCTCTCAAATGCCACTTTACAAGCTTTCACCAGGCAGTTCCTCCACAAAATAAAAATGCAGTATTTATCTTAAAACTAATTTTCTGTACTGAACAAAAAGTTAAGAATAACCAATACTTTCAAGTTCCTTAATGCTTGTCATACTATTAAAATGCTAGAAAGATATATACCACTTGAAGTAAGAGAAGCTGCTTATTCATTAAGCATTTAGAAAAATAAGTTGTTGGGGTTCTAAGATAATTTGATTGTTTTTAAGATAGCAGCTTGTAAACAGATGGGGTTTATTCAGATCAAGAAAATGTTACCTTTCCCCAAATAAAGAGTGGAAAAAGATACTAGGAACTAAAGCCTCTCTGCATTCTGTGTGTCCTCCCTTACCATAGTCTTGGTGTCAGCGAAGCCATGCTTCTGAGCAAGGTTCCAGAGATTGACCGAAAGCTGGTTCAGCCTGTTGTTCCGTAGGTCCCCATGAGCCACAATGGTGTTAAAGAAATAGTGTGCCAGCTGGCTCTGCCGCTTCAGGGTCTGCCATGAAAACAAAAACATTCCCACATTACTCTACACTCATCCCAAAATACCCAGCTTAACCTCACCAGCTTCTCTGAACTCTCAGAAGTTCAAAGGGTACTCATTTTGTAACACACAGCAATAGTTACAGTCGTAAGAATACAGTCGTGGTTTTCATATTCCATTCAAAATGCAACAAAGAGCAGGAATTGTAGACCAACATAAGCTGCTGTGAAGAAAATGATTACACAAGACTCCTACATCTCATACCACTTTGGCACAGCACAGCATGTAGGTCTGACACATTTACAGCTCCAGCCTCCCTACAACTGCAGGGAAATCACCCTCCCACCAACCAACCTTGCACTTAGAGCATCCTAGCTGTAAATTTTAGAGAGATCACTATCATCAATCTAAATTAATGCAACTTCAGGCTTTTTCCCCCAGTCTATTCTAGTTTTATTTATTTGTTTATTTAACCAAAGTTGTTTCTTCTCTGTATTCGTTCACTGAAACTCTGTTGCTAGGAACATATTTGCACCATATTTGTAGCTATTTCCCCTAAAATTGCTGAGGAGGGACCTTAAGGAACATAAGAGCAGTGTTCCTCACACACAGAGCAAGAGAGGATTCACTGCTACATGCTCTCCTGACCAGAAACAGCTTGAACTTTACAGAACTGTCCAGAAATAAAAATTTCTATTCCAGCATTGTCACATAAATAAAGCATTCTCTAATACTGCGACAAGATCACACTGTGTTAACAATAAGATGCATTGTTCTCTTCCAAGTTGTCATCTTGGTGAAAGGATTTTATTGTGAGAAAAATTTGTTTTCCTTTATAGCTTTTAAAGGAAATGAACCAATAAAAACACAAAATCATTAGAGCCTTGTTCATTTAAATGAGCAGCCAAGAAGATGAATAATAAAAGGTCACTAACTCTGAAGCAATCCAAATACCACAGTGATTTTATGACCAGCTTTACTTTAGCACAATTAGAGATCTCTGACAATATTCTCATCACTTCTATTTCCTCAGCAACAACAGCTTCCTCAAACAACCATTCATTCTTACAAAGCAGTTTTTATCTCAATGTCTCATTGACTTTCACTCAACAAAGCAAAACAGATGGCTCTTCTTTGTAAATAAGGATAGATAGAGGAGCAAATGTAAGGCTGCAGAGGCCAGGGATGTATCTGTGTGCTGCCTAGCCTTAAATCCAGTTTTCTCTGCAACAACAGCCTCAGTGAACCAACACAGGATCTCCTTATTCAAAGCATGCTTGAAAGGAGAAAACAAAGGCCTTCAGAAACCATGGATTTCTAGCCCTACAAACATTCCTACCCACAAATTCCATACAGGGGTCAGATTTAAAAAAAAATCCCTAATATACAACCCACAGTCCTAAAAACTGTTTAAATTTCCTTCCAAGACCTGGTTGGACATTCTTAGCTGTGCTATGATAGTTGTTTCTGCTGCTACTCTTCTGAAAAAGAAGCACTGTTCCCTGTGGTGATTTGTACAATGATGTAGAGGATTTGAGCAAAGGATATTTTCATCTTACATCTCTGCCATTGTTCAAGGAAGGACAAACAGGATAGCAAAAGCAGAGGAAATGCTAAACTTAGCACAGTGTTCTCCCAATATGTATCACTTAACACATTCTGTATTGGCAAACACTCTGGGCTACAGGGCAAACAGCCCATCTAAAAAATTCCATCAAATCAATCACACCCCGCCCTCCCATTCCAGGCCACGAGCCACAAGATTTCTATCAATAGAAGCCATCCAGTAAGGGCTGATTGGAAGCTGTGGAGGGTCCATTCTCAGAAACAAGTACATTAACAGAACAGTGAGTTCTCATTATTTCAGTAAACATCAGTCACCTGCCTTTCACATACAATCCATTAAGCTAGATTTGATCCCTCAGAGCCTCTGAATTCCAATCACAAAATCCAATAAGCTGCCCAGAGTTTTCTTTATTTTATATTGAACAAATATACTAAAGTCAGAGTAAAGACAAAACAACAATTTCCCCTCTGTACCTCCCTCCTGACATCATCTCAGTGCCAGGGATCTGAAACTTCTATAATTATAGGTGGCTTTTATTGTATTTTCCCCAGTAATAGACTAACTGAATTCTCACTTTGCTCATTACAAAATTGAACATCATTAGGTGTCTCCACCACAGGCCTGCCTATGTGATGGTCTCATTTTCTAAACAAGCAAGAATTCCCAGTTTCCTTTTGTTATGAGGTTCCTGAAGCTTTCAAAAATACCAAGTCCTGGTCAAAGGTGGTCTGTTTCTTCAACTCCAAATCACTTTTGGTTTTGTACAGAATCAAGCTGAGTAAGAACATACCTCCTCTTTTCCCAGGGTTTTCAGATGATCCAGGATCTGGGATACCACTGTTTCACTCAGTTTATTAATTTCAGCCAGGAACTTGGAGTCTCCACCATACAGAGTATCATTGGAATCAACTGCAGAGATGAATTCAAGCTTAGGTCTGGCTAAAGAGCAATACATTTACTATTGGAAACATTATATATTGATAGAAGCCCACATTTGGAAGTCATAAAATGACCATCCTCCATGAAACACAAACAGAATTATGTAAAGTGCCTGCCACTTGGTTGCCTACTGTGCTCCTTTCATTTTAGGAACAAAACACTGAGAAGAATCTTTTAGCTTAAAGCCAGTCCCATATTCCTGGATGCAGCCAGGCTCACAAATACCTCTTGGACTTAATGTTAAGCAACACATCATGTCAATTTTCAAGTTTTCCAGAAACAGATTTCCTGCTCCCTTCACTTTAGAAGAGTATAGCCATCATCTTCAATGGCATCAGCACTGGGCCAAACATTTTGTGTTTTATTTAGTGAAAATAACCATATTTTCAAAAGAAACTGCATTTTATTTTTTTCTTTAAAATAAACCCATGATTACCTCAAAGTCATGGATAGAAATTCAAAAAGTGTATTTTCATTTTCAACGACCTTAAAGGATTCTTGGGAGGGAGAGAGCTCTTCTAGTTTTACAGCTTATATAACTGTGATTTTAAACATGTCTTTTGCCCTAATTTATTTATGTTCTATTAAGAAGTAGGGTAAAAGAAATTTTTAGGTTTAAATGTATTCTAGGTAAATCAGAATACACAAAAGATAATCCCTGTTTCCAAGTAAACTTCCTTTTAAGAAGCTAAGGTACAAGGTCCACCTAGGAAAAAACCCCATTGCCCTACTGCAGGGGAAAAAATACTAATTTATATTTCCATGCTTGTCTCCATTAAAATCTAATTAATTTAGATTTCTCATCTTGGGATTATGCAGCTATTTTGGTCATATAAAAAATGGAGTGAAAGAAAAAGCTAAAGCGTACTTCCTTACAGAATTTGGACAGCAGATTTACTACAGAGTAGCATTTCCACTGACAGCTATTTTCTGAGCTGCTAACTGCAAGAGGTATTTTGTCATGGGCAGTAAATCTGACAGATTTTACCAGAAGAACTGCAGAACACATTCCAACTTGCCACTCTGTCAAAGTCCTGTGCAACTGAAAGAAAAAAGTCAAACCATCTTGGCCTCTCTGACTCATTAATCTTCTAGGATGCTTTAAAAGATTTTTATTCATTACTCGACCTTAATTTAGTAATCTATAATCAGAAAGCAAATATTCAAATTTTAGAGCATATCAAAACATTCAAAAAATATTACAAAAACGATGACAACTATTTTACAAAATGTAAAATTTTTAGAATTTTCTAGCTATTCTGAATATTTTTAAAGTTACTGCAATTTCCACAACTGAAAGTCTGCCTTCAAAGCAGCAAAGACATTATTTAAATAATGAAGACTAGGCTTTACATTCTGAAAACTGGAGTTGTTAATAAATGTGGATGAAACACCAACAATAAATATAAATCAAGTTGATACTTTAGAATTAAATAAAATCCTTTCCGTGAGAAGTTAACATTTTTAAGCATTTGCACCAACACCAGCAGAAGCAAATGAACCCACTCTGCACAGATTCACTTTAAAGAACTGACAGGTACCTGTTCAGAAGCCAACTCCTGGGATCATTCTAAATTACAATACCTGGAACTGGACAGAAGAATAATCCATTCTGTGAGACTGATTTTACCACTGGTCTTCATTAATTGGCTGTGGTGCTAAGAGAATACATCAAATTCCTGCAAGGAGTCAGAGCCCCCTCAGGTATTACCTTTATCTACATGGTAGATAAATGTTTCTTGAGTCATTGCAGACAGCAGATGCAAAACATTAGTATAAATCCTGATTTTGTCATCACTGTTATCCTCCCAAGTATAATCCTGGATCACATTTAGTAATCCTCGCACAAGAAACAACACTCCTTGTTCTGGATGGTCCTACAGAGAAGAGAAAAGATAGGTCAGAACCAACACCACCAACCCCAGAACAAAAATAGGATTATATGCAGTCATTCAGTGGTGTAGAGTCACAGTTTGAACTCTAAAAAAGGAGAATTACAACAGAATTAAAGCTGACAGCTACTTTTCTTAAGTGTGCTTTCTGCAAATCCTTTAAAAAAATTTCCAGTTTCCATCTAAAATGCCCATTTGACCCACAATCAGAACATCATCCAGGCACCCTCCACAAACAAACTTTGAAATGCTTTATTTCATAGTCATGGGGGAGCAGTACAGAAATTAATTGTCAGCTTCTTAACAGCTAAGCCTCTAAAATTAAACACTGGGAAGATTTTGTTATTAAAATTGTATCAGTAAGCTGTAGTGTATTACTCATATCATTATGAGTTTCAGAAGAACACCTACACTGGGAAGTCAGCTACAGACCATCAACAATCTTTTCACATGACATGAAACTAAAGACTCTGCTTTACATAAGCTGGGAGTTTTTACAAGCAGCTTTAGTAGGGCACCCGGCTAATTCCAGCTGGCAGTTGGAGCAGCAGCACCAAGATACACAGGACAAATCACAGCCCACTGGGGACACTTCCTTCTGATCTTCTGTAAACAGGGAACAAAGTTAGGGAAGCTAATTTCTGAATTCAAGTCGTTTTTCATTAGGGAACCTGAGAGGCTGTCTCACTCCCTTCTTCAATCAGCCGTTCATGACCCGAGTCACTGCACAGCCTCCCTGCACAGCCCGGCTCCTGCAGTCAGTGCTCAGCGAGGACACAGCCCAGGGCAGCTCCCCCTCCCAACACAGCACCTCCACCTTTCTGAACATGCCTGCCTTGGGACCCCTGCCACTGGAACAGAGGCAATCCACAGCTCTGACAAGGATTTCAACAGTGTGCTGATTCACCAACAGGCAGTCAGAGGAAAAAGGAAGTAGGAAACCATAAGGGAGGTTTCAGTGAGGAGGAAAAACCCACTCTCTCCTAGAACTTCAAACTTCTTTTTCTGTTTCTCCAGGTTAATTTACAATTTCCCCTCATTTTTTAGATATAACTGAAAATACTTGAGAGAAAATTACATCTCTCTCTAAACTTGACAGTTAAAAACTGGAAGGGTGTAGAATGGTAAAACTCTGTGAAATATTCATCAGAAGATGAAGGTTATGCCAAAACACATCTGATTATTGTTTTCACTCAAATGATTAGGCAACCTATACCAAAGTAACTGAAACTAATAGGAACTAGAGCTCTGTATTTTTTCCCTCCTCATGTATTAGAGTTTCTTGAATACTCAGCTAGTAAACCAGTAAATGATGTTTACACAATTAAATTATGGTGAGATTTCACTCTACCCAAATCCACTTCTAGTGAGAGGTGTTACTGAGAGTGGCAATGCTGTACCTCGACCTCCACAGGACTGCTCTGCCTCCCCACTTTGCACTGGGGTGACTGATTTTACAGCCAATGAGCAGAACAGCTCATCTTTTCACAGAAAACTAATCCCTGCATCTCCCACTCCAGAAGCCCAGTCTACTCCAAATTTTTAAACAGGAAAGTCAAAATAGTCGGCTATGTGCTATTCATACCCACTCAACTTACCGGAACAACTAATAACGTGGAAAAAAAATTACAGAGGAATTCCAGGAGGAAGGCATCAGAAGGTCGCATCTTTCCATCCACACTGATCATTTTTGGCACTTCAGGCACAAGGCTCACTGCAGCTTTGAAAAAAGCATCAGCTACGAAGTAAAAAGAGAGTTGCTGTTGTATCACTCCAGCTGTGATGGCAGCCATGCCTGTGACCCAAGGGTTGCTTTGAATTTGTTTCAAATAGATTACAGAAAATGAAGGTGCTAAACTGCAAAGAAACCCAAGACTCAGAAGTGGTCTGATTCTAGAGGAATCTGTTAATTCAAATGATGCTGTTTCTCCAAAGGAAGTTCCCACATCACTCAAGACTTCTGAAATTATAACTCTGCTTCTTTGCAGAACCATAATTTTATATATACTGCATATATAATAAGAAATTAGCACAGGACACAAAACTGACTTATCAAAGAAATGCTTATGCCAGGAGAATGGGGAATCCAAAGTGGGGGGATAAGATTCATGCTATCTTGTTCACCAGTTCATTCACAAAAGGCTGTTGAAGTTCTAAGGAAGTACCAACAACATCATATTTCTAATTATTTATAATCCCTAAAAGTAAAATATTGTAAAAATAAAATAATGTAAAAGTAAAATAATGTAGTACCACAACTTGGGGTATTGCTGGTTACCTAGATAAAATAATTTTTTTCCAAGAATCACAATACAGGAATTAGAGAAACTATCCACCATTATAGCCTTGGCAAAACAGATATTAAGAGGTTGTTCATAACTCTTTATTATGTCTCTAATCTTACAAAAACATAAACTCCAAACACTAGGACATCTATTCTTCAGTTTATTAGTATTCACAAATTAAAAGCAACAATATTTCCCCTCTTACACTAGAAGCCCTCCTATATATGCTGAGTTAAAAAAAAATTTCTGACAACGACATTGTTTTGCACTTTCTTGGCAACATTTCAGAATATCCAGGTATCCACATCCCACTCAAGCTGTTGAGCCACATATTTCAAAGTATCCTTCAGAATGAATGTTGTATCTTTATTTTACAGGAACAGAGAGCCAGGCCATGTAATCAGCTTTTACCAAAGGCAAAAGGAGAATTCTTGGTGAAAGCCAAGAGGTGTTACATGGCTGGGATGGAGACACCACTGACAGGCAGGCATGGGCATTTCCAGGAGTGCATCTTGCTCTGGAAAAATTCATTTGAGACTCCAAGCAAATTTGCTAAATATAGTACCAACTGATATCTAATTTAAGCTTATGAGGAATACCAGCGAAACATGTGCTTTGGAAAAACTGTAGTTCTTCTCACTCTTGTTTTTTCAGCACAGAAGTGCTCAAGTGCTTAAAACACAGATCCTCTTCCATTAAACATTATCCTTCATTTTATTCTACACATTTGTTTTGAGGTGAAAGAATGTTTATTTCAAACAAATTTAGTTAGCCAACCCAAAGGAAGGAAAGTCATCTTTCTCTGAGCTTTATTTGAGGAAGGAAGGCAGCAGCAGATGTTCATTCTAGCACAAGTAAATGAATCGCTGTCACTTCCACAGTTGTCTCATGAAAAAAAAAAATAGAAGTGCACATCCCACATCACCATACAATGAAAACATGTGACCAGACAAATGAAAAAATGTGCCTTAGAGAATAGTCTGCATACCAAAGTACCCATGTCTGTGCAAGGAATGTTCCTGTCTTCTGAAGTTATTTCATAACAGGATGAGAATGACCTGAGCAGCAATCACCATCCACAGTGAAAAAGGGCTGCAAAGTATCTCATCCTAATTTACTGCCTGCTCTCCCAGCAATCACAATCCTTCACATTCTCCTCTGACCTTCTGCCATATTGCAAATCCAAAACCTCTTACCTTCAATTTGAACACCTGAAATTTGATTCAATTTACTCTTCTTGCTGTGAATGTGAGTTGCCTCCTCCCCTGGCTGAGCAGCCTCAGAGCCAGGAGCCCCCAGGTTCCTCGGGCTGCTGAGAGCAGTGCCTGGCTGCCCTGCAGTGCCTGCCCACACCTCAGACCTGCCTGTGCTGCCACAAACTCCCTGAGCTTCCATCTGTGTCCCCCTGTCACACAGCTGCCTGTGTCTCCATGTGGCTGCTGTCACCCTGCAAACCCCACACGCTGTCACTGCCCCAGCACAATGGGGACACTGAGCCTCTTGCCCCACACTTTCAATCCTTGTGCCTTGCCTTGCCCCCCTGCTTCCCCCACTCAATGCAGCAAGACAAGCCAAAAGAGCAATACAGCACAAAACAGTTGTATTTCACTTTGGAACACCCAGAAGAACTGGCAGAGGACAATATGTTCATTTTGCAGTAAATCCTGCCAATCTGTGCTAACCATGAAATGGTTTTATGCTGGAACACTAAAAGCACATTTACCCAAGATATATGTGCTTCATAAGAAGCAAAAATGAATGCATATCAATGCTAAGGTTTTTATTACAGACTGCAGAAAATGACCTGTCCTCTAAATGTTATCATGCTGGCAAGAGGTGTCAGAGTATCTATTACCTGCTCTGAGTTTGGAGAAAAGGCTCACTAAAAAGGTTGGCACAGACATGCTGTTTTTTCAAGTATGGAATGAGCATCAGTGTTTAATTCTGAATTACATTAATTATGAGGTTATGCAATGATGGTTGCTCTGTATCTTTAAAAGTCAATTTTTAAAACTATTACTGTAGAGATGCTTCAAAACAAAACCATACATTGCTTTTCTTGACTTCCAAAAGATTTAAGGAACCAGTTAAAAATCACTGAAAACCACAACAATCCTATGCTCTTGATTAAAAAACCCAAAAGAAAATAAAAAAGGCTTCTTCTGATGAAGGATGCTGTTTTCTTATCTGCCTAAAGTACAATACTGCTTCTTAAGTGAACCACTGTTAAAGTGGTAAGGGGAGAGCAGCCTGTGCATTACAACAAATCACCATGATGAACCTTCCCCAACTGCTGTTAATATCTTGTGCACTGCTCCCAGTGTAACATACTTCATGCTTCACTGAATTCAGCCTTTCACAGCAGCTCCTTCATTTTGGTTGACCATAATCCTATAAATCTTTTCCCCAAGCATACATGCTGACCTTCAGGCTACAAAAACTAACAGTCTTGGATATCCAAGTCAGCACTTCCAGAAATAGCCTCCAAGAGAAGAAAAAACAAGTGAAATCGGTGTTGAATGTTCTGCTAATAACAGTATTCACAATGGCCCATGTAACACATATTTAATAATACTTATACACAACTCTATGTACCTCCACATATTTCTGTGTATCAATCTCTCTATATATAAAAACTCAGCTTGCATTGCATTTTCTGTATCTCTGACAGCCAATTAAACTGTACAAATGTAAGATTTCAGGCAGACAAAAACAAGGAGGAACAAAGTCAGAGATGGGAAAACAATTAAACTCCTTAAGTCCACCTTCAAAGAGCAAAAGGGAGCGAGTTTAACATACTTCCCCGAAGTATTTTTAGTCACAGCTACAATTACACCAGGCTAAGTCCACCCAAAGGACAAAAACAGGGACCATGCACATCTTCTGCATTCCACACCACTTTCCTGTCTTACACCACTGTCAAACCTAATTTAATACTCTGAAGATTTTGCTTTCACATCCAACAGATGTTGGAAATTTAATGAAGCTTGTACTCCAGTGCGAAAAAATTACTGGGAAGTAAGCATGGGGCTTTTGTTGCCCTATTTTTTCTGTTAAATAAATTAATCCATTACTGTTTTGACAACCAAGCATTGTAAACATTTGACTCTCCTTCTTCTCACATTGGTGAGGTCACTGCAAGAGTTTTGCCACATTGTTGAAATGCGGTTTCCCTTGAACTACTGCAAATTGTTCTCCATCTTAAATATCTCTACACATCACTTCCAATCCACAAACAACTAGGAATTCTTTGAAGGAAGAAACGTGAAATTAGAAAATTAACACACTGCTGCTTGGTGAGCTGGAATGTACTGTGTTAATTCATACTAAGAATTAGCTGCAGTAAAAAGGTAATTATGTGGATGAAGCTTGGTAGAGCCAGTTTTAGGCATAGCTTGATTACAGATTGTTACAAGGCATTGCTACTTAGAGACAAAGGCACACAGAGGCGTAAGTGGAAGATTGGTACAGGGCCATCACACAGTATCAGCAAGGACACTGGACATAAGCTATTTTATTTTTAAGCTGTAATCAGTAAATGCAGAGCACACCCCACCCCCCAGTCTCACCTCCCACCCAGAAAAAAAAAATCATCCCAAAAAATCAATCACAAATTACAGCCTGCCTCTCTAAATTCTAGGTAATCCCTAAAGACTGTGAGGTTCCACATCAGCAGCAGCCTCTAAAGAAAGCCCCATCAGTAATACTGAAAATTCTGAAATAATAAATGCTGCAGTTAAATATTATAATTTCTACAGTTATTATGAAGCAAAAAAAAAAAAAAAATCAAATGAGCAGATATACAAAAAAAATATAAGGCTGGAAAGTCTGTATGTTTTTTGCAGAGAGAAATCATTCCTTAGAAGTCTCTCAAGTCTTTCAAAGAAGCAGTGAGATTGTTTAAAAGTAATTCTGTTAATGTACTTAGATTTTAGAAAAACTTTTAATATTTATCCTTATAGAAATGGCAGTTTAACCAACTAAGCTGAAAGAAGACAAGGAAAAAGGTCTTCATGAGGGTACATAATAAAGGATGGGGTGGAGGGGGAAAGGAGAGGGAAGAAAAAAGTTTTCACAGTGGAGCAAAATAACTACTGCATTCCTTAAGGTTTTGCAGAGGCATGTCCTTAGGATGAGCTGGGAGGTAACAATGTTTGCAGACTGGTCTGGAACGTGACTGCAAAGCATTGCAGATGGATCTCATGATTCTGAGCAATAAAGCAGCAGATGAACTCTAATATTAGTATGGCATGTGGGGAAAGAAGCAGCCTTTGCTATAACTAGAGAAAGAGAAGCTCTAAATAGGCTATTTACACTCATGAAAGATTTTGGAGTCATTACAGATGGTTTCCTGAAAACTACATCCTAAACAGCTGTTGAAAAGGCAAGGCAATTATAAGAATCACTAGGAGAGTCATGGAAAACTGAGGCGTCTTTGTATCATTTTTATTGCTGTTGGGCATTTATACCTGGAAAAATCTATTCTAGTCCTAATCTTCCCATTTCCAAAAGCACAAAAAGTAAAAAAGGTGCTAGGGCAAGGAACTGTTTCCTTATTAGAAAAGTCAATACTGACAAGAAATTCTTTAGGAGGTTACCAACTACATTATCTTATAGACAGCAAGAAGAAAATGAATCAGGAATGCATGAATTCTGCTCCAGGAGATCAGCTGTGTGCTCTGAGTCACTCACCTGACATTTAACATAAATGAATCCCTAAACACTGGACTTGCAAATAGCATGTAATTGTGGAACACCAAGATAAAAAGTCCCAAAAGTAAAAATTTATTAAAAATATTAAATTCCCAAGGACTGATCTATCTAAATAACACAGTCTGGTCCATACACAAGCTTTGTTGAAGGATTTATTAAATCACCTGTACCTGAAGTCCAGAAACATCATTCTAAATTATTGTTTCCTTACTAGATACTACAAGACACTTCCAAAACAGGTCATGGGCTAGACAGACTTGAAGAACTGACAAACTGATATAAAGTACTAGTCTGAAAAGCCTGCAGAGACAGAGATGTCACCCTTCACATCACACAGAAATGTGACTGGCTGGGATAAAGAGAGGAACAAGAAAAAGGAAATGGAGAAGTCTCCAGCTGGGGAAGTCCCAGGTAACAGAAGAGGTTCTGTCCAAATGAAACAACACTTAGCATTGCTAGTAAGGAAAACAGTACAACATCATTCTTTTCCCAAAGCTCTTTTACTGCCTCCAAGGAAAGAAATATATTTTTTAAAGATAACAGAGTCACCATATACCATTCTCACCAGAGAAACATTAGCCAAGAAGTCCTAGTATCTGTAATTAGGAAAATTTCTTCATGTTCCTATTTCTCTAAATTCTTTACCTCAAATTCTCTCTATTTATATTCTTCAGATGTATAAATATTTCAGGAGATTAAGAAGAAATACTAACAATTTTTATTTAACAGTACTAAGAAAATACTCTAAACCATTATTAGACTGCAATTTAAAATTAATTACTAGATATTCCATACCATACTTTCTCTAGACTGTGACTGAAGCCTTTAGGGAACATTCATGGAAAAGTAACATTTTCTGCAGTAAAATCAAATTATTTTTGCAATCTACTAGGTATAACTGTGTTTTAGCCACAACTGGAAAACAAAACAAATACCTAGAAATGCATTAAGCACCGCATGCTTCAGAATTAAAATTTGCATTTGCTAAGCATAAAGGTCTGCAGCAGGTGATCTGAGGGACAGGCTCTCCATTTTTATGAAGTTTAATGTTTGACAATATCCCAGTGAAATTAGTCAGACAGAATGAGCTGTATTACCTTATTCACTCAGCATGCTATTTCTCAAGTGAGGCAAAGATTTCAAAGCCTTTAAAACAAAAATGCTGCTTAACACACATTACCAGGGAATTATGTCATCTCTACCCACCTGCTGAATGCTGTGACCAAACATTAAAAACTTAGGCTCTTTTATGACAGACAAAAGTAGCATTTCCACAGGCAGGAAATGTGTGCAATGAAAATCAAACCTATATCTCACAAGTCCAGAAGAATGGCACAATGGAGCATGCATTTAATCTCAATTTAGTCCAAGCAGCCCCATGACAGAAAGCATGATCAATGAGAATTTATTATTCTCTGCTGGCAGCATGCAGTGCTCAGTGGCTCAGTAAAGAAGAATGAAAAGCTCATTTCTGTAAAATCTAGCACCTTCCTTTCAAAGGTGGGCTTTTAATAGGCTCTCCAGAGGTACAAACGATGCATCCAGTGCAGAGTCACCTAAAACTTTTTAAACATAATTACAGATTTATTTCATTTAAAGCAAGTCTTGGGATCTGGCGATGAAAGAGACAACAGTCTTTTTTAATACATTCTGAGCATTCCCAGACAGACATCTGTCGGTGTATTAATACTGGCATTTCATGAGCCTATAAATTCACAGTTCTGACCCAACTCCATTGTCTTCTACAAAATCTATTAAAAAAATTACAATTTTCTAAGACTGAAGTATTTGGATGAGTTTAAACATTGGATTTGCTTAACAGTGTGGCAAATCCAAGCAAGCAAGGATGGGATAGAGGAAATGGGAGCAGTGAGACACAAGGACTGATGGTTACTGCTGCTGGCCTTTGAGATTGGGAATGAGGAAAAACCCAACTTTTCCAGCTATAAGCAGATTAGCTGTGGCTCTCCAGTTGCTGATAGTTTATCAGTACAATCCCCAACTCATAAATTTATTTATTGCTATGACCTACACAGAGAATTCTTCCTATTGCCAACAGAAGTTGTGGAACTCAATTTTGTTATGTATGTAAGTAAAAAAAAGTCGACTCACTGAAACAGCTGGACTCCTCACAGAAACTTGAAATTAAGAAAAATCCAAGACTTTACCTTGCTACAAACACCAGCTGGAATCTTCAAGGAAGAAGTGCATGCACAAAACTCATGCATGCACCACTGCTGACTGAGCTATTGGATCAGGTACATTACCTTTCAGCTTTATTTCTCTTCACAATTTTAAACCAATTAAGCTAATTCAAATCAGCATGAAATAAAGGTTACAGACAAGGCACAGTTTCCCTCCCTGGCCTAATGCTATCATTAATGGCACACTCTTAAATCTTCACTTCATGCTGCATTGGTTTTAGTAGATCAGTGTCTAATTGGCACAGTTAACTAAGTTAACTGACTGGAGTGAAATTTGCTGCTAGGAATTAATCAGTACTTCTTCCTTCTTACTCATTCAGCTGAGATACAAATTAAACTGTCTGAAAAGTAACTTTCAAGGACATATAATGTGACTTCAGTGCATCAACATATGGAAAGACAGTTCACAAAAAATGTCCCAAGATAGTGCCTGTTGAACACATGCTAAATTACTCATGCAAGTGACATGTCTCTGAGTACAAATTATACCCAAAATAGCTTTGCTAGGGGAGCAAAAAAGTGAATAACTATAAAACCTTGGTAAATGAAGTGAGATACTGAACAGGAGTTTTGCTCTTGCTTCATTTTAACAAAAGCAGAGATGGACCAAATGCTGCTCTCTCTAGCTTGTGGATCTAAAATTCAGGAGAGCATGGTTAATAAACAGGCATTTTAGAGACCAAGTTCATAATACTTTGCATGTATCTGCTACCTTAAAAGACTTCAGGATGGGGATCCTGTTAATTGTTTAGTGAGTGCACTGTTTTCATGTGTCAAACAACAGCTGTGCACATTTATAAACCCTCACACTGAAAAGTCTGGACAATTGTTGGGGCCCAGGAGTCTCACTCAGAGGAGAACTGGACCACAAAAACGGGGGAAACCTGAAAGATATTAAATCACAGAGTGGGTCCCAACATGGTCAGGAAATAATTCTCAAAGACCAAATATTACAGAAAAACTGCTTTGGATTTGCTTCCAATAAGAGAAGCTCTGCAACACAGCAACAATGACAAAAACTGGCATACAAGATAAGGTAAGAGGGTCAATTAAATAAAACACCATAGGGAGAAAAGTGAGTCCATTTATATAAACTCTGAAAGAAACTGCACAATGCTAATTGCACAACAACAGACTTAGCAGATCTTTTATTTGCACAACAAACTTGGACACAACAGTCAGCTTTACTCTAAATCCCTCAGCTTTGCTGTATGGGCAACATCAGATTCAAAACAAAGAAATACTACAGTCACTGTGCACTAAAAAGTCTTAATCAGCATCCTAAGTCAGCTTGTTTGTGCAGCTGGAACTTGCTGGTAAATGCAGAGCTTGGAAAACAAGCCCTCGTGAAGAAGCACAGAGCTAACACAAAGAATTAATAGCCACAAAAAAGATGTTGCAAAGTAATCCAATTTATTACTCTCACAGCTCCACTGGAACCATGTAAAGGAAAAGCATTTACTATTGGAGAGCAGACATTTAAAGTCAGGATAAAAATTGCAAAACAAAGTAGAATGACATCACTTTAAAAAGGAAAAAAAAAAATACTGCAAGCAGTTAAAAGTATGTGAAGACTTTGGAATAGATAACTGACTTCCATTTGTAACATAAATGAGGTCACATTAAATGGTGATACAGACTTAGCATTAATTCTGATGCCAGAATAGCTCAACTTTTTCCCCCAAACTGCTTTTTGTCAGAATCTCCTATTACTTAACACTGAACTAACAGGCTGGCTGAAAATGTGCTCAGGCACATTTCAATCATAATTCAGATCCAAAAAAATAGAATATATTTTCCAGTCTTGATATGATCTAATATTATGCCATTGTTTCACTCTGATATAGTGGCACATTTTCTTGGCTAAGCATTTATCATGCAGGTGCTTTTACAGCAAATTTCTGCTGTCACTGACCTAACCTGGAATTCTTTCCAGCTCATTGGTGAATTTTGTCAAGTATGTGAACTACTACACAGATGATTTTATCTCTTTTTCAGTTTTAATAAAGCACATTATTTGTAGAGTGCTTGCACAATTATGCAGGGGAAAAGCTTGCCATGCTTTCCATAATTCCTAAGTAATTTAACACAACCCACCTCATGGCCAGAACTACATCTGCTACAGTCAGCTGTCCTGGTATTGAGATCACACTGAAGAGCTGCTTTAATATGACAAGTTTTGCTTTAACAGGGCTTGAAACAGAGCTGTGTTTTAATTGTACACATAAATACATATATGACTTGGGATATCTACCGAGTTATTATTCATAGTTAGAAATATTTCTAAAAGAAGAGAACCTTTAAGTAGATTAATTCACGCCTTACCTTGTGAAAGGCACTGATTTGCCAGAGCAACCTGTCCAGAGTGTAGATACAGATTAAGACGTGTGAAGATACTGCTTAGAGATGGAATTGTAATGAAGCAGAAGGCAACACAAGCCTAAAGTAAATGTAAAAAAAAAAAAAAAATTAAATTCCTATCTCAGAGTTATCACAGTCTTTACTGATTTAATACACAATCAGGAATCAAAATCTGTAAATCAGTTTTGGAAAAGATTTTCAATACAAAGCAAATATTATGTGAAGCCCAAAATAAGCAATTTTACATTTCTAATGAGTATTGCAATAATTGTAATTTTTTTAATTGCTTCCATTACTAGATAACCTCAAAACCAACTCTCTGTGACTGTAGCTCAAAGAGCTGCTGTCTCCTCAGGTAACCACCTTGCAGTTCAAGCCCAAAAGCTAACCAGAAAAGCAGATTAGTGTCCTCAGAGAGAAGCCATCTGCCAGAGTGGTCAGAGCAGGTGCCCTGTGTGCACTGGGGGAAGCAGATGTAGCCCAGTGCTCCATGGGCACAGCCCAAAGGCCTGGATGCAGCACGGAGCCCCCAGGACAGAGAAGTGCCCAGTGCCAGCCCAGGCCAGCACGCAGGTGCCATCAGCTGGACTCCTCTGCACACACAAACAGCTTCCCACGTGCAGATGGACACATCCTGGTTGCCACATTCCAGGTTAGGAGAAGGGAACACGAGCAACATGGACACCCTGGGATGGCCTGTGCACATCTGACCATTTCTATAGAGACTCAGAGGCACTAAAGCTGAAAGGAGCACCTTATTTGAAATTCAAATCCTGATTTCAGCATATCAGCACTGATATTATGAGACAGAAGTTTGAATATATTTTATATTCCATCTCCCATTCTGTCTATGACTGAGTTTGTTATTTTATTTCAAATATAATTTGAAAAGCTGAGCTTTCCAGAATTCACACAAACACCTCTCTGCTGACCCTTCCTTTGGAGAAGGAGTCAATCTTGCTGCTCTTTTTCAACACAAAGCTGCTATTAGATGGTTTGGGTCTTTTTTTTCTTGAACAGCTACATTTAGCTTTAGAGAGAAAAGTCTGCTTGTAACAAGAGAAAATGGGACCACAAACAGTGTCAAAAAATACTAACATACTGGTTTTACAAAAACTGTAAACTTAGGTGGCAGCAGACAGTATTATCTGCAAACAAAACAGGTTCAGAGTTTATTAGTCAGACCTACCCTGACAAATGCAGCAGTCTTTCTGGAATGATTTCCTTTCATCACCCTTTTGGTTTCCATGGCTAGCTGGTTCACAGACTACACAACACAAAACAACAGCAAACCATTAAGAAAAATGCACAGCCTCAGTGGCAAATACAACCTACATGTTTTACTGCATGCATTTAGAGAACACCAGTGTCCAACAGAACCCTGACACAGTGTATCCTCACTGCACTATTTACTTTTTACTGGGAGAATTTTACTGACTGTTCCTTAATTTGTGAAAGTAGACTTGTTTTATTCAAGCCTTTAGCTTATCCTTTCCTTCCCAGCTATAGTGCAGTCACCTCCTCGCTAGCATAACAATCATGATTTCTAGCTAACACAGATTAAAAAAACACAAACCAAAATAACAAAAGGATTTAAGAGGAGATAGAATGTTGCAAAGGAATCAGATGCTCACCTGTGACTCAACTCAGAAAGAGATTAACCTTCCCAATCACAGCAAGACTGCTTGGATCTGCAGCCAGACAGAGTCTAATCTTTCCTAGATGCAGGATTACAGAGGAGGCAACCCAAATTCTGAATGCACAAAAGTGCCATTTATTTTATTATACATGAAATTTCTTGCAAGATAGCCCATTTTCTTTGAGCTTCAGAGTGTTTACAGGGATAAAACCAGAGATGAGATCAAAGTTCACTTTATAAACACCTGATTAAAATATTTCAGACTTATTTTGCCATATACCAATAATCTGAGCAGGGAATGGGAGAACTGCAAATATATCCCCATTTTTAAAGGAAATGTAGATAAAACTGTGGCTTACATGAATCAGCTGGACTAGAACAGGCTCCAGATTGCAAAACATTGACCTGGCTTCAACATAGAAACTCAGCTGTTGTTCAAAGTCACGGCCAAATGATACCTATAAAAGAAAAAAGGTCCCTAGACTTTACCACTATAGGCTTAAATAAATGTAAAACTGAATGCAGATAAACCATAGATATTCAAAAGTAAACCACAGATATTCAAAAGTCAAAATCCTCATATATTGCTAAGGAGAAAACCCAGCAATAACAACAAATGGAATCAGAGAATCTCTGCTCTTTTAGCTGTCTGCAAAATACTTGAGCTTCAGGGAAACATGAAAGTTTCAGTGTTTTGGTTTTTTGGGAGTTTTTTGTCTGTACTCTACATGATGGTCTACGTTACAGATCAAACATTTTTCAAGAAAACAAAACTTAAATCCTAGGTTTGTGAAGCGTTCTCAAAACTAGCAGGACTCTTGATTCTTTTTGGGAGAGACAAAGGTTTGGTTTTGATTATACTTAGAAAGCAAGACAAAAAAATCTCAGAAAAACAGAAACAGATCTTTGAATCTGTATTCCAATTCCTCTAATTTCTAATTGATAAAGAAAATAGAAAATAGCGGAAAACAGAAAATAGTACTTTTCCTAATGAGATAAACCAATAAGAAAAGCAGGTTTCCCTTGAGTTTGGTTAATAAATACATGCTTATATAGTATGGCAGAAGTTTGTAACCTTGGCAGGATAGAAGTCAAAAAACAACCTTTGTGTGAGAACAAACCTCTTCCAACCCTGTAGATTAAAAAAAACCCAAGTGCTGTCAGCTGGAGTGTCTCAGCTGTCAATTAAAAGCAGAGCATGAGGAACAGTCTACATTTATGTATTCTATTGCAATTTCTTTTCTAATAGAAGGTTGCATTATTTATTATTTCTCAACATTATGCAAAAGAATTTTTTTACAAAATTAGAATAAAATTTACATTTAATCCATACAGTGAAAGATCAAAGAAACTGCACTAGAAAGCAAAGGATTACTTCTCATATTACAGACAACTGTCTTTGCTTTTCCTCTATTTGTACAACTGCTGATTCTTGAGTCCTGGTCTCAAGAAAACTTACCCAAAAATATAAATTTTTCCACCAAAAAGACTGATTGTAAGGATGACTATAACAATTGCTTTTCCCTCCACATCTTAATGTGTGCAGATATAAATTCGCAACTAGTCATTTTGCTGCTATGGGAATTTTTCCCCCTAAACCAAGGGGAAGACACATCAAATTTTATTCAGCACAAGAAATTCTCCTAAAGGAAATTATGCTCTATTATACTGTAAAGCTTAAAAAAGCAAAACTATATTAGAACATTAATTAGCAAATTATTATAGCTGAAGAAAAGCAACTATCTAATCCCGAGTAAATCCACAGAAAGCAATAAAGAACAAAGAGGACAAGTAGACACAGAGCCTGTCAGCTCTGTGTGAAAGAACAAACAGGCACTGAAAGTGTGTGGATAGAGAATACAAAAAGCTTGAGACAGTCTCCCTAAAACACCCTGACACCTCAAAACTAACAGAGATCAACAAATGATTTATTGCAATAAGAGTGAGGGATGAGCTAAAGACTAATTCAAGACAAAACATCTGGGATTCTCCTGGGACCACTGATTTAATGATACAAATTAACTTATTTCTAAATTAAGATAAAAAGAAAGAGGATTGCAAAAAAGTTACTTCTTTTGTATTTTTGAAAGCTGGTTTTGGTTCCATTCAGAGCTAAGTAGTGGAACTTCCTTCACATAAACCAGTGACCTCTCTGATGCTTCACCTGCTGTTTTAACTTTTAAATATGTGCTCTGTTTTACAGGAGATTTACAAAACTAGCAGAGAATACCATTAAATAAACAACATGTGTACTTTAAACTTTCATCTTGCACAGTATCTGCTCCAGCACCGTGTGACATTTCTCTGAACACAGACACTCCACTGAAATGCACTGCCTGGGGTTTCAGTGGTGTTAAGCAAGTCAGAGACTGGGCTCTGATTCAGCCCCACAGGCACCTGTTCCTCACGGGAATGGCACAACAATCCCAGCTCTAAGGTGCACCCAACAGATGCAGACAATTGTCACTCACCATTTTTATGAATCCGTTTATCAGAGCTGCTAACATTCTTTTCTCATCCTCAAGTGTTAGTGCACTAGAAAAAAAAATTATTTGGTACATTTTAGAATATTGTTTATTCTATTTATCTCTGAAGGTTCAAATGATACATAATATTTTATGTTTTTTCTGTATAAAATTAATTTTAATGTGAATATTACCAAGTCAGCCATGAACCAAACTAAGTTCCAGATTTAACAAAAAGTAAATATTGCTAAGTGGCTTTAGATTCTCTAAAAACTCACACTTTGGCATGAGGAGAAGGAAGCTACACTAATGCTTTTTTATTGTAGCACACAAATGGCTTCAGTCTGGTGTTGCAATATGAGAAATTGAGTAAGACCTAAGTCTACAAACCTAAAGAAATTAGTAAGTCTATTCTTAGAAGAAAGTTATCCAATTAAAGGAGTAAAGCTTTTGAAATACCCTTTAAATATTATACACTGTATAACATCAGTTTATTGTTTCGTTTGGGGTTTGTTTTGTTTAAGTTTTTTTGTTTTAACTAACTTTGCCTCAGAATTTAAAAAACAATTAACTTCACCTTGCTACAGTGCTGGTTTTCTGAATGTTTTAGTAAGAACTGAACTAAACTGATATGCAAAAAGAAGTTTCTTTTCAAAACTATCACAGACACCTATTCTACATCAAGAGTCCAAAATCTGATTTGAAACAAATTTACATCACATAAAAATCCAGTCAGTCAAACCTGTTTCACTGAAAATGGATGATCAAAACATTAAATTACAATTAAATAATACAGTTTAATCCCTTTAGTATTATATGCTTGGCTCCAGCTTTGACCTTTAGCATATCAGTTACCAATTTCCAACTTAGACACCAGATGGGAAGAGAACAATAGTTTTACTATACAAATTCAGTAAGGGAGGAAAGAAAATCTCAGCATGATTAGCTCATTAGTGCATTGCCAATCAAGAGTCAACTGATGGGCTCTGAAAGGCTCAGAAGGCTGTGATGAGGTCTCCAGGTCAGCACCAGGTTTCCAGTTCAATGGTGAATCAGACCCCTACAGTCTGAAGGCTGTTATCCTCCAACAGCTGCTACAGGGGTCAGCCAGCCCCACACAATGGGCTGGGAGTTTCCTCAACCAGCATGCAAAAACAGATGCAGCAGCTACTTAAAAATAACTGGAATTCAGGATGATTGACCAAGAGATTATAACCATCTTAGCTAAAGGAACTTTAAGGGATTTTAAAGGTCCTAGTAAACTATCAAATTGTTTTGGCAAAGTGTCAGGGGAAGCACCAAATATGGATTGCTACAAACTGCTTTATTTTTTTTTAATAAGCTGGTTTAGGTACAATATATTGTTCTGTTTAAAGGCTGAAGTGGCTTTTAGTGCAACATACAGCCAAATAAGGTGCTCTAACCCAAAATAAAGCACTCTAGCTGGTATAAATTTGAATTACATGCTAAATCTGACCTCTTTATGGACAATAAATCTCGCATTCACGGCCTACCAAGGACGAGAAAGTTTTAAGACCCTTTGCAGCATCTGCCATACTAAGAGGCTCTGAGCTCAGAGTGGCAAAAGAGACTGTGCCCTTACAATTCAGCCCAAACCAGAAGGAATAAAAGAAGGTTTGTCCTCTTGAAAACTAGAATTTGCAGCACTGTGATCCTGGCTCTGTTTTCAATCAGATACAGATTTCAGTGTGATTCTTGCAAGTTACCTACAAACCACTATGCTTTCCACACTGCATAACTGCTGTTGAAACAGTGAGGGTGCAAAAGGGCACAGGGGATCCCAAACAACCCCAGCTCTCAAAGTCAAGGGCAAACATAGAAGAGAAGGAATTAAGGGAAAGATATAGATGGTTCAACAGCTTCTCAGTTCTAGCTTCCCCTACTGAAGTTCCTAGAAATCTTCCAGGTATCCTTTTAAAGATTTCACATCCCTTTGTAATGGCTGAAAACAGTGACCCACAAAAAGGTATAACTGAGTATGGTAATATGTGCTTTACCTCACTTGGATCTCAGAAATAGCTTATTATTCTCTACAACTCAAAGATTACATTGGTTTCACTCTCAAAGTGTTCTGAAGATTGGATTATGAAGTGTCTCTGCTTCACTGGAAAACTGCTGCTACTTCCCTTTTAAAATTCTGCTTCACTACCCAAAATACAGCAGTAATTAAAGAGCAAATGGTACGTGCTGCCACTTCACTGCACAGCTCTTCCCTCAGCACTAATTGGATTCATGTCTTAATCCACCTTGAAACAAACAGCCTCAGAAACATGAACCCACATCAGGCAGCCCAAGTTTGCATAAATGAGAGTTCTTAGTAGAAGTTGATCTTACTTCACAGAGTCGTGCATGGTCTTACAGATATGCAGGAGGGCGTTGAGTATGACAGGATCCTTTGTCGACTCCTGCTGATGCCTAGAAAGTGGTTTTAGGAAAAGTGATGAAAAATCCTGCTCTGTCAAAATGGAAAACAGTGACTAGAATAACAACCATTTAATGCATAATTTCAATCACCAGCACCGTATGACACTGCACAAGTTTTAAATTAATTTGTGAACCAATGACCACCAATGATCACATGGTTAATATGTGTACAATTCTGATAAATGCCAGCCAAGAAATATTATCTTAATATACACAGCTCATTGCCAAGCCACAGACTCTGATTCCTTAAGGTGGACACGTGATGCATTGATGCACATAAGAACATGAAAACAAAACAGTCCTGGATTCACCAGGATATGATTTCTCAGCTACTCAGGGACAAACAGGAAGGATCAGTGTCAGGTTAGGCACAGAGGCACATGTGCAGTGAAGCTCCACTAAGATGATTAAGGGGTCACAGCATCACTCATATGAGCAAAGCCAAGAGAGCTGGTCCTGTGTGCCCTAGGGGACAGAAGGCTTGGTGGGGCTCAGCAGTTAATATAAATACCTGAAGGGAAGGTGAAAATCAGAAAAATGTTTCAAGAAACCTCTTAATTACTTGAAAAGAAAAGGACTGCTTGGCTTTCAGAGAAGTTGAATATATTTTTGTTTTCTAAGTTGATTTTCAACTGTAGCAATACTCTATTCTGTGCTGTCACAGCAACTGGAATGTGAAATGTATTTCATAAACCAACAAAGGCAACACAAAAAAAAAGAAAAAAAAAGCTCAGAGTAAACTATTCTGTTAACCCACAGCAAGTCAGCATCAATATAATTACCTCAACTCAGCTTTCTTTGTGAACAGTCAAACAGTCCATCAATAGATTAACAAACTGATATTTCCTTTTCTCTTTCCCATAGCCTGGAACAGCTTCACTAACTAAACAGCCAATAAACTGACTCCTCTTCCCTAGCCCTCTTCCAGTGAGCTTCTCAGAGCCTCCAGAGTGCATTTCACTTCAACAGTCTCCACTTACTTAATAAAAGATTCCATAATGCACTTGCAAACCTCCACTCTCACACTCTCCTTCTGGAACATATCCAGAAATGGCAAGAATTTCTCCTGAAAGTACAAATACATAAACAAGTAAAATTAGGTATGTTACAAACAACACATTTAAAAAATAAATCGTTAGGATAAGTTTTATAAGCATAGCTATTTAGGTAAAACTATTTTCATATTTTTTGAAAACAGTAATTCATCTCGAAGGATGAAAAAGTGGAACTAATGGATGGCTGAAAGATGTATCCATTTACTGATCACAGAGATCCAGAAGGGAACACAAAATACAGAACTGTTTGAATCAAATGTTGCACTTTATTTTTAAAAACAATCATATGCTTCAAACAGCTTAAGATCATGACAAATTCAGACATCTATGGGGAGAAAAAAGGTAAGATATTATAAACAATTCAAATAGTCTATACATCACCAACAATTTCACATTTATCCAGAAGAAGTTAAGAAGGCCTAAGACATTCAAATTTCCTTCAAAAAACAAGGGTCCAGGTGGTTTAACATACTGAAATACGTCGTTTCTGTGTCTCAAGTATTTAATGACTGCTAGTTCTAGTTTCTCAGAATTATCCAAGCAATTTGTGAACAAGACTCGACCCCCAAATCCACAGCATCAGTCTTCATTTTCACTCTCAAATGGTTTCTGTACTTCAACACACACTGTCTGCTGTCCTTGTTTCTATTTTTCTATCTTATATACAGTCTCTGACCTCTCTGAGTTCTACTTTGTTTCAATGCCAAGTGTAAGTGCTATGAGAAGGTATGTTAAGGATGTTAAGTATGTAATGTAATTACACGAACACACACATAAATAAACGGTATTTCATCTTCCATTGATTGTCACTTATGCCACAGCAACAAACAAACTTAGAAAATTTAACAGCCTACTTTTAAAAGTATAGAAAACTGGAATTGGAATAGTAAGTACTTACGTAGTAAGCAGCAGAAAGCTCACAAAATATTTCTGCACTTGGCAAAATATTTATGCTACTTTACAAAAAGTCCTTGCATTCTATGAACTTACAAACATTCTAAATATCCCAGTCAAGGTAAATTCTCTTGCAGAAAAACTGTCAAACAGTTCTTCTTAAAAATTTATTAAACAGAATATCACTTACCACTGAAAAAAGCAGAGCAAAGTCATAGATATAGGTAATAACTTTCTGAATAATTGACTGCAGCTAAAGGGGAGAAAAAGGAAAAGTTGAAAAAAAGGGAGAAATTATTGTAATATGAATTAAATTAAGACTATCCACACCAGAGATAATTCTTCTTTATTTATTCATAGAAAACTCTTTGGAAAGCATTTATCAACATAATTTTTTCCCCAAAGCAGGACAAACTACAGCTATGCTGTTTCTACACACTGTTCCTACATACTCTCCACAACTCATATTGAACAGAGGCTGACCAGCCTGCCCAGGTTATATTTGCTCTTCATTTCCATAGTTAGGCAGATTTCTTCAATTTAGTTTCCATGTCCTCCAGCTCTCTGCACCAAAACACTCAGCCCAATAAACAAAACCAAAAAAAACCCCAAACCAGTTTTTTAATTTTGTAGGCACTTTTTTTCTACCTTCCAAGTAACCACAAACACCTTCTCAATTAATCCATTTTTCATTTGGCATTCAGTCTCAAGAACTAGACACAATAATTCACTGAAGCCTTAACAATGCCAGGTAGAGATGGACTATTTTATGGTTTACTTCTGCTTAAACAGCCTACCATGATTGCTAATTCCTTCAGCAAACCACTGTTGATGTTGGAGTTAACTATTGCTACTTCTAAATACATAAATCATTCAGGTTTAGCCCTTCTCAGAATTGAAAGATTGATATGCATGGAAAAAAAGGAGGAATAAATCACAGCATTATAATGTTCCAAGAGGCTTTTTTGTTATAAGAGTTATCAGTAATGGTTAAGAATTAATTCCTTTTAAGAAAATGCACGTCAGATTTTTACAGATTTGGCAAAATAAACTCTTTACCTGTGGGTAAGCATCTTCAAATGCTCGATCAGGAGTCATGTGTTTGATAACATCAGCCAGAACTGTATTGACCTCTCGCTTCTGTGTAGCAAAAAAAAAAACAGTTGCAAAATGAAATTGGCACATAAACCAAGTCACTAAACACCAGTTGAGTAGGATAATTTATTTCCATTTGCCAAAGCATCAGCTTTTTATGCAGCTCTAGTTAAGCCAGGAACTTTAACCATAGCTCCACTAAATCCTTACCTAAACTGATCCATCTGCCATTAAAACAAAAAGATAAGAAACATTCAGTGCTGTGGGGTAGGAAAGCTTCACAGCTGCATCTTTTATCCCCATTCATCTTCCATGAAAGGAAACACATTTTTTCATTCCTCCACATTTATACTGAACAGTCAAAGCTTTTCTGTCTTTAATACCAGACTGCTAACACAGCCACTTAGTCTGTATCAGCAAAATTCAAAGGAAACAAATTAATTTTCACCTACCGTAAAATGTCTGCAGGTATACTCCACCCACACTTCAGCACAGTTGATATAATCCTAGAAATACATATGCCTTATGATTACCAATATTTGCAAGAGACAGTGAGAAATACACTTACAAAAATTACACTTCAAAGAATTCATTCCAGAGGTATGATTCATGCAGACCTCAAGATTTAGAACTCAAAAGTTGCATTTGCGTAATAATGTTATGTAAAATTAAGTTATGCTTCAGCAGAGCTAAGAAAAGCAGGGATGATTCAAAGGTATTACAGCCATCTCTTTTTTTTTTGGCAGTTACGTGTATTTAGAAAAGGTAAACAATGTCATGCTATGCTCATGTTTACTGAACAACTGGCTACAACTTGGCTCTAAACACAGGAGCAGTGGTGAAACAGGTAAGTTAATGACCCACCTGTGGGTTCTTCAGCTTTGTTATAACCTTCCAGGCTTCATTTAATATTTGAAGGCGATCATTTTCAGGAGGATCAGCCAATGCCAAGTTTAATCCCAGGGACCGAAAGAGGAGATGCTGAAAGTTAATGAGAAATTTTTAATTAAAAGCAGACAATGCACATCCATCCAAGACTGATCCAGCAGGTACAGCGTGCAGAAAGATTTTCAGATCAAACCACTTGAATAATTTTATTCAAGTGATATACAAGTTATGTAATGGCAATGAAGAGCATAAAGATCTCTGTCAAAGGAAAGGAATTGTTATTATTAGATACAAAATGTTACCTTTGGGAATCCAGACTCATCACACTCTTTGATCATGGCAATGAAGTCCATTGATCTTGCAGCAATAAACTCTGCTCTGAACGCCGACATTACTGAATTCAACAGCAAAGCACTGCAATGAACACAGCACAGATCAATACAGCTCAGCAAAACTCAACATTTGGTACTCTCTGCATTTACATAAATCTGAACTTCTCAGACTAACAACTCTCCAGCATCTATCATAATTTTTTTAAAAAGAAAGAGAATAAGGAAGACTCACACAAATTGAGCTTGCTTTGATGAGGATTATGCATGAGCAAATAATGCATAAGCAAAATAAGAAAATATTAAGCCACCAGATAAGGAAAAGGTCTGTAAAACACTTTTCCACACGAATATTTCTGAAGCCATCATTTTAGCAGGAATTTACTAGAAATATCAGACTAACCAAGAATAGCTGACATTTAGAAACTTACTCTCTGTTTCACTACAGTTCAGAAGAATACTTAGGGAGGGCAAATTCTTACTGAAATTTTCGTAATTAATTATATTATATATGCATTATAAAAGTCACATTTCAAGCAGCTGCATTACCAGGATTAAAATAAATCCAAAGCCATGGTCATGTGATAACTGGCAATGACATATTCAGACATTTCTGATTAACCACTCAGACAAGTATTTGTATTCCTATCAAGCCAAAGCCAGAATGGAAGAGTGAACTCCCTGCATCCCTGTAACATCCAGTTTACTCAACCATGAGTTAGCTCAAGAAGCTGCCTCATAAAACACTGTGCCCTTCACTAGTCTGAAACAGACACCTTGAATACAGGGCAGTTTACCTTAAGGGAAATACTACAGAGTGTTTAAAATAACCCAGCAGCTTCTCTGTTTCTGCCTGGGCCTTAGTGGTCCCATGACAATTTGAGTGGAATTTGCATTTTATTATTAGACAAGTGTTTCCAGTTCGCTAGGTCTGTGTTTTGCCATACAGAGAGAAGGCTGTCACTTTTCACTTAGATGTCTGCAAAGGAGCTCATGGAACATACTGAGATTATTTAAAGATTCATATACTGATGCCTCTTGCTTTGTAGTATCTTGAGAGTCATGAGAAGACACAAAAACACAGAACTCCACTTTGAAAGAAGACTACTGTTTTAAACTGGATCAGACAACTTTCCAAAAAAAAAAGACATGCCCCAAAAACATTTCTTTCAAAAAAACCCTCATTATACTCAACATTTTATCCTTCCTTCAAAGAGCAAACAGGAACAAAAAGAAGGAACCTAGCCCATCTTTACAATGAAAAGTGCTGGAAGTTGATTTGAAAGTAAGTTCCACAAAACAAATCAACACCTATACAAAACAATTTATATGTCAGAGGATGTGAATTATTTTTATCTGTTCTATACACTCTGATACAATACCGTTTTCACAGCACATTTCTTAAATCATGCTTTCCCCACACACCTTAGCTCAGTCACAGAACACTGGCATTCCTCAGCTAAGTGATTAACACAGTTCCTCAGCTGCTGCACAACTGGACTGTGCAAAGCACAGTCAAAGGAAAAATAGATAGCTGAAAACCTGCACAGAACTCAGGCAAGCCACCCAATAAAATGAACCAAGAGGAGCCCATCAACAGCCAGATTGCACTCACAAAACCCAGTAAGTACATCCATCCAGCTTTCAGACCAGACCATCTTCCTGAACACGACTACCCTGCACAAAGACTTCTAGGAGATGTTTGAGATACTAATTTTAATGCTGAAAAAAGCAAATCTCTAAGTATTACCACCTTCTAAAGGTTGCCAGAAGCTTCAGAACTTCCCTTGCTGCATGCAAGTATGGCCTGACAGTAACCAGGGGAGGACAGGGAAAGGAAGGGGAGGAAAACTCGAAGCAAAACCAGGAATCTGAGACAGAGCTGATGGCAAACACATCACATGTCCTGAAGTTTGGCTTAGGACCCAGAAAGCAGCAACCAAGTTAAACTAATTACCTTTGGCTTGACAAGTAATCTACCATATTTTAGAATTCATCTCTGGAAAACAGATGTTCATAATCATGATTTAGTAAGCTACTGGGAGAATGAAAGCCTCACTATGCATCCAAAAGAGAACAGAGAACATTATTCCAGGGACTCAGGGGTGCTCATTACAGACTCCTGTCTTCTACACTCTGCAACACTTACTTGTTCCCCAACTTTTTGCATCTCTCCATCATCTCAGTAAGCAGAACCTGGAAAAATTATTTAATAAAATTAGTGAACAGAGACTTTGCAAATATATTCAGCTTTAATTACTGTACTGAAAAGTATTAAAAGCTGTTTTAATTACCTCTCCAATACATTCCAATTGTTCTGTTTTACCCTATATTTACAGCACAAAAAAATCAATGATGTAGCTAAACATAAAACACATCTTCTGGAATAGGTATAATGGCATTTCAATCAAAACCACCATTTTATGGAAGTCAAATCTGAAGTCCTTCATCCATGCCATTACTCCAGGTAATCATTATTTGCCAGCCAGGTAACCTATGTCTGGCAGGAGAGGTAAAAACTCTGCCAGACTGTCAGAGATTAAAACAGCCTGTTAACTATGTTAAGCTACAGTTTAATCAAATCACTGTATATCTGTATGACAGAAGAAATTGATGAATTCCGGAAACAAAGATTAAACTAGCTAAAGGACAACAAGAAACAAAGAGGAATACAGGCTATGAACTTGAAGTGGTTACACTTGAGCTTTGTGGAAGCAAACATTCTTCCTGCACAGAAGAGAGAATCACACAGTCCTATGCAGGCTCTTTTCACTTGCTTTCACACTCATGTAAAAACTGACTAAGGGCTGGGTTTTTTTAGCAGGCAAAATTAACTCCTCATCACAATGCTTCCTTCAGTATTGAGAATTACCACATTCACTTACATCTGGAGCATGGTATGCAATACACTGTAAAATCCAGTCTATAGCAGGAGAATATAGGGTCAAATACAAAGGGATCTCCACACATTGCACCACCAGCTGGTTCTGAACTGTATCCCCATGTATCTGTTGAAATAAGAGACAAAAATATGTTGCTGTGAAAAGATATTTAGTGGGAGATATGATAAACTGGTTTGCACATGAATGGAAATGACAACAGACTGTCTCACAAAGGTAGCAAATATTCTGAAGCATTCCTTGCAAGCTGGGGAAAAATCTCCAATTCTTAACATATATAATTCAAGTCTGGAAACATGCTGAATAGAGCAGCTTCAACTTACCAGAATGTATGTAAAATTTCTCATACTATATCTGGATACAGGAACACCCTTAAATCTAGATTTGAGATTTGTGTAAGATTTTTTTTTAGTATGTAGAAGTTGGATTAAAGAGTGTATTTATCTGATTTTGCAAATAAAACACTATTTTGCTTACTTGCTTAAATGTCAGGAGAAAGTCAAAAAAATTTTTGTTCAGGCTTTCTTTGAGTTGTGGTGCCACTTCCATCCCAACCTGTATTCAAAAAAGAGATTTCATTGGATCTACCAATTCTCCTTAAGATTGAGATCAAAATGCATTTGCTGAAGGAATACACCCAAATTACACACATCAAATCAACAAACAGCATTGAATCACATGCTTTGGACTGATTATTTCCTTGCTTACTATTATAGTCATGTCCACTAACAACTACACTGAGGCAGTTACATCTGGTTTTAAACATGACCCTAACATCAGCTCCAAGTTTCAGTAAGCACTGAGGAAATCGGCATCTACTCCAGTGTACTGCAACAGCCTACAGCAGCACATAAAATTATTCCTACTTACTACAAACACTTAAAGAGATTCCCCATTCATAAAACAGAAATCATTTGTTGTTTGTTTGTTGAAAGGCTGCTGACAACTTGAGATAAAAGCAGTAGTTCCTTGAGGAAATGGCAGTACTGCCTGCAGTAAATCTTTGACACAGATCAGAGGAGGTGAATGACAGCCTACCCTGCACAGGTATGCTCTGGCATAGACTGCAACCAGTGGGTCTCCAATTCCTCTGATCATAGATGTTAACCGTGGGAGACATTCCGAAATGCCCCTGTTTTTATCAGAAATGAAAATGAGCTTCAAGAGTCAATAACACAATTATATCACCTACAGAAAACTTCACTAAATGCCTTGTAGATTAACAACTGAGCATGAGTTATAGAAATATCTATCAAAGAAAAAGGATACTAGCACAAAAATCTATTTAATCAGGTAAATTTTCTGTAATACATATGCTATATTCAAATTGTAGTATTTGTTATTCAGAGCAAGACAAATAAAACTAAAGAACTCCTCAAGCTTGGCAAACAGCAGAGCTATGGAAAAGCTGTAACTCAATGTAAGGAAAGCAGATGCTTAAAGCAGAACTGGCAGAACTCTTTCCATGTCTCATTTTCTCACAGGTCCTTTTTGACAGAGCTGTACTAGTGCCTGGATATGAGGCCCACTAATTCCAGTAAAAGAACAGCTTTTAGGGATAATAAAGTTGTCACTATAGTAGCAATTTGGCTTCCCATACTCATTTCAAAACATAACTGAAGAAGGACAATTACAAGGGAAGGAACATTTTCTGCTCAGCAGCTGGCACTGTTTGGCAACACATTAAACTTACACCAAAGTTTTCAACAGACAGTGGTTCATTGCTCCTAAATCATTTCTCCTACTTTGTCTCTCCCAGTATGACATCAATATTTTCCTTTCAGTTTTCTACCCTTTTTCCCACTCCTCACATCAACAATCTTCCTTCCCCTCCACCACCAGAAGCCACTGGTTTTCAATTTGCATTGGGATTTGTGACACCTGATATCACATTTGTACATACAGTTGGAAATTGAGACCACCATTGTACTTCAAAGTATATCACAGTTCACCTTTAATTTTTTCATGGAATTCTCATTAAAATTCTCTCTGTACTGCTTCTTCTCAGTTCTAAGACCCTACCTACCATTAATCACAGTCCTCTCATGATTAATTCATTGAATTAGTTCCTAAGTCTGCCCATTCACTTCCTTCTCATACTTAACACAATTCTTACGTTTTGGATAGGAACTTATTGCACTTCAGTATTGCTGCTTCCACGTAACTGAATTGAAGCCAAGTTAAGGAACAAAACTAAGATCCACATCACTGAAAAACCTGAAGCAAACTACACCAAAAGGGTATTGACCAAACTATTTTAGGGCTTTCTGTAATTAAGTCACTACACTTTGCTGATTTTTACAATTTATTTACAAGATTTTGTTTCAAATTTTTTCATACATCATCTCAACTTTGTCACTGCCAAACTGCTCAGAGCCAATAATTAAGCATTCGGTTTACTATGAAACATGACTCAAAAGTACACTCAAAACATACAGCCTGAAACAAACAAAACAAAGCCATTATAAACATCAGATCCTGTGGGTTTTATTGACAAAAAACATGTTCACTTTTGGAAAAAACTACAAAAAACCTGCAGACACACTGAAAGTCTCATTTGACAAGGATACAATCTGGGAATGAGTTCTCTGATTGAAGCAATCTTGAAAAACCAGTTTAAGCAAGTTTCTTTAGCCGTATCGTTAACACTCTCTGGAGAAAAGTAATCTGGGAAAAAAAGCAATCCAGAAATAGTTACATTCCTTCTGGAAACAAATTATTTTTCATGTTAGGTTTAAAACTCTCTTTCCATTCATCAAGAAATTAAGTGCACAAAAATAAACTAGGCAACGTATTTGCTTCTCAGCTCTCTTGAGCATCAGTCAGATCTGAGTACATAACAAGGAAAGGTAGCAATCTTGCAGCAAAAAAACCTGAATTCAAGCACTTGGAGCTCATCTCAGAGCTGCTACTGAGAAATCCAACCTCTGCCTCTGCTGTTTCAAAATCAGAAATTATAAGAAAAGAAAATACAGAGAATCTGTAACAAACACATGTATAGAAATCTATAATGACTAGAGAACATACAAAAGAGATTTAAATATAAATTTTAAACAATACTATTGCAAGAAGTAGGAAATAACAGGAAATGGACATTGTTTCTGTACACTGAACATGAACACATCCTCTTACAAACTGCTTATGAAACAATTTAAAGCACCAGTACTCCAGAAGGTGAGAAGCTCCACAAAAAAGCTTCCAATTTCCAACAGGAGAGAAGCCACATGAAACTCCTGCACTCAGTCAGTATCTTTCTCATCTAGGATCTCAGGAATTCTCACTGAACTTGGTTTCACTTGGTTCCCAAGGGACGTGCTCAGAGGTTGGCCTGAAATCCCCAAAAGTTCACATGCACAGTCAGCACAGCACAGATTTTCCTTCTCCCTTCCACTTTTAGAGCTGCCTGGGAAGTTCCCAGCAGCAATGCCTCTGGCAGCTGTACAGCTGGAGCAGGAGCTCAGCTCTCCAGAACCGAGGTAACTGCCCAGAAACTGATGTGCTATCGGAACTGCCTGCCTTCATTAATGTTTGTAAGAGCACTTTGTCAGATCTGCAACAAACAAGTTTATCTTAGGTATTTTCTCTAGGTCTCATTTCAAGCGTCAGTATTTGATGGTTTCAAGCTTATAGCTCCAATCCTATGGATTTAACTGCACATTAATGGTACTGTCAAATACAGAATGTTTCATCTTGCAAAGATGTGCACTTAATGCACTCCAAACTGCAAGGAAATGCCTTTGTTTTCCACAGAATGTTCCAATGTCTTGCTAAAGATGTTCTTTCACCTACAATGTCACATCAGATTTTTACACTGTGTTGGAACTTCAATTGAAAAAATAAAAAGGGCCTGAGTTAGAAAGATTATGTTAGGAACAGCCTGCTGCTACTTCCAAAATTCTTCTTTCATTACAGCAAAACTGTCAAGCTTCCAGTGCAACAACAAAAACATCTATTTACCAAAAACGAAGTCTCTCAGCTTTGTTACATTTCTACCTCTAACTTTAAGCTACTAAACTGTAGTAGTTTGAGAAGAGAGCATATGCTAAGATAAGAAAGGAAAAAAAAAAGTTTTCCTTCATCTAATTTGGCCATTCCTGTTTAATTCTCCCTCCCCCTAATAAACTCTGTACTAGAGAACTTACAAAATTGTGATTTCAAGTCTCAGGAAGATCTAGTTTACATTTAGTAACAGCAGAGCCACAAGCACACTTTATTATATCTTAGGTTTATCCTTCACAATTAAATCCTGCATGAACACTGTCAGTAGTGGAAGCTGAAAGCAATGGATTTTACTCTGTTAAAAACTAAAAGCTACTAGATTCGAAACAGAACCTTTTGTGTAGGAGATAGAGAAGCAATGGTCCTGTTTAACCTTCCTCAAGGTTGGACATGATTATTTTCTAGAGCACAGTAGAACCAAGCACAAAGTTACCTGGCAGAGAGACTCTGTTATCCACGCACATTGACAGAATTCTTTCATACACCAGTTTTCCTGGTTAAAAAAAAAAAAGAAAGAAAGGATTTTAAAAAGTCAAAACAAATTAAGTAACTGTAAAACACAAAATGTTGATACAAAGATTCCCTTTCCAACATACAATGCAATTAGAAGGTGAAAACTTCCTAGAATACTGACATTTTGCTGCCCTCTAGTGAGGATGAAATGTTCAGTGTGATTTAGCACTTCCCACACTACAAAAACATTCTGTGGCTCCCTTAAGTGCAGAGGTAACACACAGGTCAGATTTCTCCCAGGCCAGGAAAGGACAGCTGCTGTCCTGACTCTGCTGAGTTTGGACATTATGTTATCTCCAGCAGCTTTCAGCAAGTAGGAAGGAGCACAACGAGGAAGCACGACCTTGAAAAACAATTAGATCTCTGTCGTAGCATATCCTGCTGGCACCAAAATACCCTTCAACTTTAAATACCATTGTAAATCTTTTCCATAACATGGCAGAAAAATAAAAGAGTCACATGAATTGGATGATGATTTCACTTACAAGTTTAAAAAAATATATTAAAAAAACCAATAACTACATTCTGATCATTTCATAGTCCTTACTCAGACAAAGAAAACTTTGACTTCTATTCTTCAAATACAAAAATAATGAAATATTGAGTGAAAAGTCTGCCAAAATCCAAAACATTTTTATAATCACGGTGTGTTTCAAATTTCAAAATGCAGAGATCATGATTTTTCCTAACATTCTGTTCTAGATATTCACTAATACATACAGCACAGAACCACAAAATGAAATATTTTTATCTTAGGGACTTTGCTCTTAGGAGATTTTTTTTACAATTATATACTGTGTTTACCACTGGTGTACAAATGCTTATGTTGGAAATATTCCATGTTAAAACTAAAAGTCATTGTAGCTCTTTTTGGATAACTTTGATGCTTTCTAATATTACCAAAAAAATAATCTTATTAGCAACCATGCAGTAAGTCTGGCACAGTAGATACTTACCAAAAGTATCAAGAATATCTGTAATTAAAACAAATTTACTTGGATAAAACTGGATTACTGTTGTGTCTGAAAGAAGCTTAGAACACTAGAAGGAGAAAAAAGAAACAAAGAAATATTTTTAGAGGCCAATGAAAGTTTGTGTTGTACTCCAGAAAAACTGGAATGGATGAATACCCACAGATGGAAAAGGCCAATATGAACTATGAAGCCAAAAGCACAACGACATCAAACATAACAGACCATGGTGCTTGTTGTCATTCTCAGGTTCTTCATTTCCAGAGCTACACAGACTTGGTTTTCCTTTATACAGAGCAATCTACAATGCAGAGTTTCAGCTGACCATGAAGATCTGTGCATTTGCTCAGACAAGACAAATTCTCTCCCAGACAAAGTATTAAAACGCACTTCTTCTCTAAAATCACTTTTTTTTAAGGACACTATTCAGTTTTTCACCATCTCTCTAAGCATCCATATCAAACACACATATACAGATTAAATTAAGAAACAATTTTAGAAGTGTAGTTATTGAGCTTTCCAATGCATTTTTGCAGCTCACCTAACTAGTTCAGACATTCTGGAAACAGCCTGAGCCACAGTGAGCTCCAGGAAGGACTTTAATCAATCACCTCCCTGGGACACCACCTGATCATGGCATTTGGACTACAATGATGGCTGCTACAAAGTCACATTTGAAAATTTATCACCCACTTAGTTCTACTCTCATTGGATGTTCAGGCCACGAAGGAACATGTCCACTGATTGCATGAATTCAAAATACACACTGAGGTATGAAGATACTTCTAAGCTATTTAATTAAATTATAATTCATTTCCCAAGATTAAACTGGAGTCAAAAGCTTTAGTAGAAGGCTACTCACAAAAAAAAAAAATCAATCAGCTTCTACCAAAAGAAAACAGGTGAATGACTGACTGGAAAGAGAAATCCACCTTTTCCTTGCTTAAGCCAAATGTGGCCTTTGTCCCTGAGTCTCCTCTAGTCTCTAAGACTGATAATATTTTCTATGAGCTCCATCCCTTCTCTCTCCTTCACGAGGAGACAGTTCCTCAACCTCAGTGGAATGGAAGTTTAAACTTCTGTTACATTTCAAAAATCCAGGAAGCAATCCAATACCTCACAAAACTGCTCTGTTTAAAGAAGGAAATCATAACATTTGAACATGCTTAAACCAGGGGCACACTTAGTCTGTTTTATTCATCAGGATAACTTGAAGAGTGCACCAGAAAGACAGTTGAGAGCATTCACATCCTACAACCAAAGCAGAATCTTCCCTGCTGTATGGTAACTCAGTAGCTGTTTAGGAGCTACACATAGCACAAACATTTGATTACCACTTTTCTTAAAGCTCACACACATAATCAACTTACTTCAGCTTACTCTAAGTAGCTTAGCATACTCCATCTTGACAAGTAAAGTATCTTGTGAAAAGGCACTTGAGGAATCACAGAATAGCTTAGGTTGGAAAAGACCTTCCAGGCTGTTGAGTACAACCTTTAATCCATCACTGCCAAGATCACCAATAAAAAATTTCCCCAAATGCAGTATCTACACATCTTTTAAATATCTCCAAGGATGGTGATGCCACCACTGCCCTGGGCAAACTGGTTCAGTGATTGAGAACCCTTCTGGTGAAGAAATTTTCCTAGCCAGAAGCCAAACTAACCAGTCTGTAATAATAATGACAGATTATGTATTATGTCTGATGCCAAGAGAACTGCTCAGCTCTTTCAGAGGATACAGCACTCTGCAGGAAGAAGCACAAGTAAAATTCAGTGAGGGTTCTACCTTATCCTGCTTTTTAACTATAGAATTACTATCTAATGAAACTTTTAAATTCATTAATTACACAAGTACCTATTTCATTCTTAGCCAATCTCTCAATTTGTGATAAGCATCTGCAGCATTAAGTGCTAAGTGAACAACACTTTAGCAGAGATAAATACATTCAACTTTGGTACCCCTTTCCTAAAAGGACGCACTGGATCCCATGTTAGAAACTGTATTATTTCAAAATAGTTTGTGAACCAGTTGCAAAAGAACATATGAAAGTATCAATGCATAGATTATGACTGCATTAGCACACACACACATATATATATATGTTTACACACAAAGCACTGTAAAAGTAGAGTATATCCCTGCTGCTTTTCTTCTCATCCAAAGACTATATTCACACTTCACAATGCTATACATGGATTTTTTTAAAAATAACAATAATAGTGCTGATTTCATCGTATTACAATAGTACATTAGTCACCCTAGGTCACATAAAATTGCTTGATCTCACTTCATTAATGTTTCATTTCCTTTTTTGTCTTTACCACAATTTAAGATGAAATTACTTCAAGCAGTTTTCACAAGAGTATCCAGAATGACCAAAAAAAATCCTGACTTTATTTAACCCCACTGGATGACTATGAGCATTACATCAGTTTTACAGTTTTAAGGATGGCATTATCTCATCTGTCCTCTGCTGCACTCTGCCTCTGGCCTTTTTTAAAGGCCAAGCCAAACAAAAGAGCATTTAACTGTCCCATTTCCCCCATGTCCTCCTCAAAGCATATCACCCCAAATGACCCAGAGGAAGACTGTGGACAAGTTCTCAAACAAACAAACAAACAAAAACAAACCCAATACACACAAATTCAAAAATCTGGAGCTGTTTTTGGTAGCTTGCTAAGGTCCTAAATCCCTTTATTTAATTGCCCTTCTAAGTTTGGATGGGTAAAATGCTGATGTTCAAAAAGCCATTCTGGTATTACTTGTAGGGAGCAAGGGGCTGAAGGGGAAGAGGAAGGAAATGAAATTACATGTCCTAGAAAGAGCTGATTATTGCTACATGCTATTTGTTCTAACTGTCCTTATGCAGGTAAAACTTTCACATCTGTTATTTGGTGACTCATTGAGAATTCCATCCCACATAACCTAGTCAAAACCAGTAAGTAACAATAAAGCTGAAAATCCAACTATTGGCAGAAGTATAAAACCTTCAAAGAAATGTTTCAGAGAACAACAACTGAAAGTAATAGAACAGCAGAAACCCTTTTTTTCCCCAAGAAGGAAACTGGACAAGTTATATCACCAAACTCTGCATAAGAAAAACACATAAAACTGACCTGGATGACTATTTTCAGAGCTTTTACTTTCTGATCAGAGGACCATGCATCCTTTAAAGACTGGTTCAGCTCCTCAATTCGGTTCATATAATCCTGCTGAGTCAAATTCAACAGCTCTTTCTGTGATCCCTGGCAAGAAAACACAAACCCAGTTAATAAGAGCAGTAGGGAAGGAAGGAGAGTGGTGTTATTGTAGACTCAAATCACCATGTTGTGGGGGACAATCCTACAAAATTTATTACAATTTCCCTCAGGTCTTCAGAAAGGAGGGTATGAAACATCTCACCTTTGTGCAGTAAAATACTGCAGCTTGAGAAATAACTTCAGTGCTCAGTATTTCTATCAAGCTCATAATTGTAGCTTAAATTAAACTCAGACATATGCAGCTTCTGCAACAGGGGCAACCAGAATTATCAGATGTTAAGACTACAGAGCTCCACAAAGTTTTACAGCAATAAGAAGGTAAATCAACAGCAATAGATCTGGTAAACTTTCAAATCACAGTTTCTAGTGATACAAAAATATGATTCTGCCTGAATCTAGTAACAACAAGGATTAAAATTACTAAAGAATTCTCACAGAAAGTACGTATTTATCTAAATATTGCACTTGCAGAATCAGGCATTTTTAAAAGGTTTCACAAAATATTTTTATTGCACAAATTCCTTTCACTGTTACAATGATGCTCAAATTTTCTCACCTCTTCCAGATCATCCAGTTCTTCCAACCTTGTCCTCACTTTTTCAGAAACAGCTGAACCAGTAGTTGTGGCTTTTCCTACAAAGAATTACAGATTAAAGTTTCTTTAACATTTAAACTTAGGACTTCTAAAGAGAAACAAACCTTAAGGAGTCTGACATGTATCAGTCAGCTTCTGTGACAGAAGTGGTTTGATTCATTTAGTGACAATTCCTGAAGACAAACATCTAAACATACCTACAGTGCACTCACTTTGAACAAAGGCAATGACAAGCAAACAAAATTGAATATAAGTGGACTTTCCTACAAGTTTTACTGGTAAGAAAAGAACCACCAGATAGAACCACAGGATAATTAAGCACAGAAAAGCTCTAGGGAGGTGTGTGTCCACCTATCCTCCTCAAAGCAAGTCCCATTCTGAAGCTGTAACAATTGCACAGGGTCATACCCAGTCAATTTAACAATATCTAAGGATATAGATGTCACAATCTGCCTGAACATCTAGTTTCACTGTTTGACCATTCTCATTGCCAAAAAGCATTTTATATTTTTGCAGATGCTGAAATGCTGCACATTTATTCATATATAAAAATCCTGACTTACTATGCTATGATTACTTAGCCCAGATTCTCTTTGCTAGAAAACATGATAAAATATTTAACATTTGGTTCTTTTTTAAACACCCAGCATACAGTTGAAATCACTTCACTTTCATGTAAAGAGAATAACTGAACAAGTTCCCAAAGGACTTGTTTGCTTTCCTTCCAGCTAGCAGAAGAGTTGATAAACATGATCCTCAAACATCATTGCTCAGTTTAAACGGAGGAAAGTTTTAAGCTTCAGTGGAAGGCAGTGCAGTGAAATTATCACAAATTCATTAGCCCACAGGAATAAAAGGTAAGGTGGTTGGGTGTCTTATTTTCAATAATTATTTTAAACTAACATCCAGATGTCCTATCCACAAAAAAGCAAAGACCACGATATCAAAATGGGGGATGCGGGAAAACACATTTTAACTATTCTTGACCTGCACCCTGCCTCAAGCAAACTCTGTTATTGGCAAAGAAAGTTCTCACCTTTTTCAGATCCCATGTACAGATTCTGTGAGAAGCAGAAAACGCAGACTGTTAGAAAACATGTACTCACTAGCATTCCAAGAATGCATAGGGTAATTACACTGCTAATTAACCCTCCAACCATTTAAAAGTAGTCACAAAACCCAAAGTCATTTGCATTGTTATAAAAAGACAAAGTAATGGCTTCTAAATATCAAAATACTTGGACTCAGCTCTGCAACAATCTTTACAAGTGAGAGTTTGTGATTCAGTTTCCAACAACATCAAAACTGACATTTAGAGGACCAGTATTTACCCATGAAAGAATTATAAAATAGCAACATCCAAAATCCATTAAAGATCTAGTAAAAATAAAAACTGTGGCAGCCACCACTTACAATAGAAAGCTTCTCTGTTGTTGTGTATCTAGCAAGGATTTCACCACGTTTGCTTGACCATGGTTCAAAGTCACTTCCTACTGCTAAGCTCTCATCTTTATCCCTTTTCCTTCGTGCACCATCCTACGACAGGAGTACAAGTGCAAAAGTTAAATACAGATCTGGAAAAAGAAGAGAAGGCTGATAAAGGTCAACCTAATGTTTCAAGTGCTAGCTGATCCTTTCAAAAGCAACATATTTTTTTAAAATAAACAAGACAAAAGAAGGTAAATTAAAAAGAATATTCTATTAATGGGGCATATTTCCCATATTAATTTCTCCACTGGTGAGACAATACATTCTATCCAGGGTTAGGTTTATGATTTTATTTTACTGAGCTGAGAGAACTGTCCCCAGAGTTACCGTGGGAGGAGCAGTGGTCACAGGATCTGCAGCTGCTGCAAACAATGACAAGGGATCGGTGCCATCCAACACACTGCTCAGAGGGTCCATCATGGAACTAGAGGAAGAGGAGGAGGTAGAGGAAGTACTTCCCTTCCGGGTCATCTTCTTTGTCTTTGATTCGGTAACCTAAAGAAAAAGTTCAGAACTATTAAACAGAAAGGCTTTCTCTCCCCTCACTTTTCTTTAATAAATCATCAAAACACATGCTACATAAATTGTGCTGTTGCAATGAAAGCAAGGAAACAACAAACGAACCCTTTGGAGTGAGCACCAGCATTTAAGCCCCTCCTTTTCCCTGAATCTGGAGGCACTCACACTTCAGTAGTATTTCCACTGCTTTTCTTTTTTTTTTTCCTTCCAATTCTACGTCTACAAAACTGTAAGAACAGCCACTCTGAATATACTTCATACCTCTTCTCTATTTTACCAGGTCTGTCCCTGTCCTCCAAACTCTTTCTTGCTATTTAATTTCCTCTGCCAGTTTCATCTTTACTTTTCTCATATGACACCCAAGCCTCAGGCCACTGTCTTGTCTCCCTACCAGCCTTCCTGAGCAGAAGTTGCTGCCCATTTATCATTCATTAGTGGATAACTCATCTCTTTGAAGCTGGACCTTTTCTGTACATCTTTAAAAGCCTCTTATACATCAAAGAAATTATAAATGTTTTAAAGCACACAGCTGACTGGAAGCTTACCCAAAACCAAACCTTACATCAAGCAATTATGCAGATCATTTGTAATGCAACAATTTGATTTTAAATTTATCCATTATTCAGCACTTAATGCAGCCAAGAAAACCTACAAGTCGGGAAACTGCTTCTGACACATAACAGCACCAGCAAACTTCTGTATAGGGCAAAAAGAATAAACCTTGTCTCCTCTAAAACAGGCCACTAGCACAGAAGGCAACTTCATGAGTACCACCACCAACCTCAGAGCCTTTTAATTTTAAAGGAACAGATGTAAAAATAGGAGCACAGTCTGAACACAGATTCATTTTCCAAAAAAGACAACTCACTGTAATGGGTTTCAGTGGATGGTAATCACCAAAATCCAAGGGTACAGATTCCAGTTTGCACGCTTCAGATTCTGACACATAGTTCCTCGCTCTTGCATGCCTTAAAATGAAGAGTGGAAGTATATATGCATATAAATAGCCACAAACTAAGAGAGAAGCATATCCTACATTCAAACAGATGCTTGTTTGCAAAAAAAAAAAAAAAAAAAAAGCATATTGAAAAATAAGCAAACATAAAGATCCAAATTTCTCTCCACTGAGATAACATAAAACTAAAACTGCAGAAATTCTACTTTCAGTCATTTAGTTGAACTCTTTTTTAGTCTTTGAAACATGCAGAACTGCTAATTGTTCTTTTGTGTTTCATTCAAAATCCTGAGAATGTTTATAATACACAATACTGCCTCAACTGAATGAGTAAAATCAGGAGGACACACAAAAATTTCTTTAAGCAGACTCTTAACAAAAGCAAACAGTGTTTCTCCCACATAACACACATCTTTCTTACAAGAATTAATCAAACCTTCAAATAACTCCATTCCTACTCGAAGACATAATTAATTTGGAAGATTTTCAGCAGTGCTAAGCAGCCAGCTGTTCTATAGATACCACGTGCACAAAAATTCGAGGTTTCTTTCATAATGAGTTATGGATTAGATAATTTATGGTTGTGCCACTCCAAGGAGAAGCTTTGACATATCATGAGATAGAGCAGAGCAAGAGAAAGAGTCCAGTGAAAACCACAGGCTTGTTTTCTTGTTTTGTTTTCTTGATGTCCAGTTCCTCTTCTTTTTGCTACTCATTTGCGTCTCATTGTTCAAGGACACTTCTTCTTCATTTGCATCATGGTTAACCAGCATCTGGGTGGAAAATCTTCCAAACCCTTTCTGACTACACAATTATAACATTTCTATAACAGCTGACAATGCTCTCAGCATCCCCAGGGCAAAATCAACTGCACTCCAATTAGTGTAAGCACACTGGGCAAGTGCACATGGTAATAATACACACATGGGAGTGAACAAGAGCCGTAAACGCTGCAAAAAAGTCTTTTAAAAGTACATTTTTACAATGTGGCTATTCAAGTGGTAGGACAGCCTGTAACAGAGCTAATACAGAAGACAAGATCACGTTTGCTCTGGCATTATGTTCTGCTTACTCTCCAGGGAAAGGAGATTAAGCATTCCTTTCTTGGCCACAGCAGTGCAGCCAACTTTTGAGAGGAAATAAAAATAAGACTCTGGCCAAGCTGGGGTTTCATTCTCTGTGCGTCCTGCATGATTACACCCCTGCTGCAGGTGGTCTTCTAACAGTGGGTTTCAATCTTTTCCACACATGAGCAGCACTGCAATTGCCACCACTCTGCACCTTCAACACCTTCCAGCCTACTAATCATTTTCTCTCCTCCTAGTAAAACATCTTTTTTCCTGGGACTGCTTTCAGCACACAGCACCCTCCCAGAGCCAGTGATTATCCCAAAGCAAGCACTTCAAGAAGCTCACAGGGAGCACAAAGGAGCCAGGCATATAAATTGGAAGAGCCCCTTTACAACACTGGTATCGGTAATACAATGAGTCACATTCCATAGTGACTGCACCAATCATTATCTGAGTATTAAACATAAAACCAGAACAATTTCACTAAATATTTATGTATAGCTATTATAAAAACACATTGTAGGTCTACACTTTAAATAATTCTATATACTTTCTACTACTTTAACATATTTGTTTAATTTTTAAAATTTGCTTAATTTGAACGTTATGTTAATATAACTCTTCAGCATCAACAGATGCTATCTTTTTCCTCATAGGCAGACTGATGGCTATGCAGACAACAAATCTGCAAAACAACTTTTTAGCATTAATAATGCTTAAATATAGCTGAGGTTCTTCTAAACCCCATAACATATGGAATATCTTCCATATTAGAGAATAGCATAATGGAAACATCTTACTCTGGTAAAGTCTGGTTCTTTCCCCCTGGCCACTTCTACATCAGCGTTACCAGACCTATTTATTAGGCTGTTACCTCACTGCTGTGCTATGTAAGAATCAGTTTTTCAGCATCTCTGCTGCTCTGTTTTGCTGCTGCTTTTGTCTGTTGCAGGAAGAGTGCCTCTTTTATCGTTCCTGTACCAAATACTCGACTGAGTAATTCCATGTCCTAAGCAGTGCAGCTTCCTCAGACGCACACATCTTCACGTAAATGCGCGTTGCTAGAAGCTGACTCTGTGTGTAGCTCTCTGTCTGTAGCCCCTGTCTACTTCCAAAGAGCCTGTGAAAGACAACTACCAGAGGCCACACTGTGCCGGTGACAGCGAGCACCCAGCAGGACAGCCTCGCTGAGGCGGGCGGGACAGCGGGCCCGCAGTGACCCCGCCCGGCGGCGGCGGGAGGAGCGCTCCTGCCCCTTCGCTCCGAGCGGGACACACACGACACTCAATGACAACACACGGGGGAAAGCCGGCGGCGTTCGGGCAACTCCTGCTGATTTTAGGGGAAATGACGGGAGGCCAGCGGCTCACAGCTGCGGCTCCGTCCCTCGGCACCGCGTAGCTCAGTGTAACGCCGGGATGTCATGAATGTGACCTGTACCCTCGCGTTTTTCTGACAGCAACGCCGGGCTGCAGTCCCACGGCAGCAGAACCGCGGCCCCCGGCCCGCTCAGGCTGAAATGCCCCGAGCCCCGCGGGCTGAGAGGCCCCTCACTTTCCCCTCTGACACATCCATGGCCGCCCCCGCCTTATCCCCCCGGCTGCGAGGGTCGCTGAGCAGGACGGCAGCCCTCGCTCAGCCAGGGGGATGCGCAGCCCCCCAGAGCCCGCCGCCGCCAACCCCTCCGCGGGAACGGGCGAGTCCCGGTATCCCCCGCCTCACCAGGGGAACGCCGCCATCTTGCGCCCCGTCACATGACCGCGCGCGCCGGCCGCGCCTTCCGCCGGCAGCTCCGGCTCCCCCACGGCGGGAAACGCCTGAGGGCGGGCGCGGCTCCGCAAACGGCACAGAAATATCCACTGCTCGGTAAAGATTTAGAGTTTATTGTGCAGAATGCTTTAAGTAAAAAGCGAGACTGGTGAAAATGAAACAAAGTACAAAAATAAATAGGCTTTTGTAATGGTATCACAATTCCACACAAAATAAAAAGATAAATATGTATAAATACAAAACAGCAAGTACAAAACCAAATTCTGGCACTTGTCAAGAGAAAGGCCTCATGAAAGTTTTAAAAAAAACAAACCCTTGTGCTATAATGCTTTATTACACACTGGAAACATGCTTGAAGAACAAGAGGTTTAGATGTGAAACCCTAAGAGAAGGGAAACATTCATTTCTACTAACACACTAAACCTATCTGTGCATCAACATATTGCCTATGCTAATAATAAATACAGCACATAACACATCCATTAAAAACATCAATCATTAGTGCTGCCACATCAACAGCACCTTTTGTCATCTTTTACACAAGTGACCCTTGTCACTGTAAATTCTTCCCCTCATGAGATGTTTTCCTCTTCTAAGGAAAGCTTGGAAGTAAAACACAGCTTTGATGCCCACCGGGTGAGCAAGAAACTTGCCTCGGCCATTTTCTGTATTACAAGTGAGATTTTAAAGCACCACAGTATTTGTGTGAGAGAGGCAGGTCTTTCACGGGTGTAAATGCTTACGTTTACACCATTAGGGCCAGCAGTGTCATTCTTCAAGCTGCCTTGGCAGTGTTTTTTGCCCTTTTCCAAGCATGCAATTTGTAATTCAGAGCGTGGTATAACATAGCTGTTCTTGGTGGTTGATAAAAGCCACACACTGGTGCCACAGTCAAGCCAATCCACTCATCACTGCCCATGTACTGTGCTCATCCCATTATTAATACTCCTCTTTCATGCTATTTACCTCAATGAAATTTTCAGTCTTCTTTCTCTTACATTCATGTCAACACATTACAAAGCCTCCAAAATTTGGTGTATTGTATTGTATTGACACTGGGAAAATACCAAAATATAACTTAAGGTACATTCTGGCAGTCATTATGCAAATCTGCAATCTGCAAGGGTCATAGAGCCAAGCTTTTCTCCCTAGAACATTGTCAATTTAATGTCTCAAGTTCATTAAAAGAAGGAGAATTATGCTCTCCTCAAGGTGATGGGTAATATCCACGTTGGAAGACTAAGGTAAAATATGACCATGATCTTTTAATGTTAAATATTCATAAACATGAAAGTGTGGGCATTTGGTAGGTATTCTCCACCTGCAGAAATCATGACTTCAGTACAAGGGCCAGTAGATAAACCCCTCAGAAAAACTGCAAGTACCATCAATTAAATGTAACATATCTGAATTACTGTTACAGACTGAAATAACTCAGTCTGAAATGGTAGAACAGTTAAAATCTTACCTTCTGAAGCTTTTGTAGACCATACACATCTCCATATTGGACAGATGTTGTTTCCATAAAAAAAACGCAGTAGACAGCAGGGCAATAAAAACCCAGGGCGTAGAGTGGTTTGATCTACCACACATATAAATGCACATTTTTGGTTTGGTCAAGTGTAAGTATGTTTTTCAGCCCAGCACTGAATCTGGACCACATCTGTTCAGCTCAGCAGAAATGCAAAACATTTGGTAAAAGGCCTTTAGTACAAAAATTGAGCTAATCTCATTCCTACAGAAAATACATTCAAAACAGCTACTGACAAATTCACTGACTTGAAAGCTCACCTTTGTGTAAGTTAAGTTTGGGGGGTTTTTTCACATTTAGCTTCTTTAACTTCATGGTATGAAACTGAATACAAACTCATGACTTTCTTATGGTGGCACTCATACACAGAAATTGCAATTTAAGTAATGCAAAAAGCTTATGCCAGACACTAGAATTAGAAAGTGTGAAAAAGTCACAAATTACCTTCATGTTGCCCTGTGGTAGTCTTTAAATAAACAAGATTATGAATCTTTTATACATTAATACTAGTCTGTACACAAGTTCTAACATGCAGTTTTCCCACATGCATTAGAGTTTCAAAGCAACTTCAATATGGTTGTGTTAATGTGTCATCTGAAAATGACAAAGTAGGTTTATAATGTCTAAATATACATATATGTAAAGAAGATGCAATATTAAAAATCAGTGCTGAGAATGCCATCATTAAAACACAGCCATTTTATCCCAGTGAATGCTGTCTTCTTAAATTGTCACAACATTTGGCTTCCTTCTTTGGGTTCTTCCTGCATATGCTCCTAAAAATAAGTAGAAACATTACCATATTACAATTAATAGTAATGGTTTTTGAAACAGGATTCTCCAACAAAAATAGCTGAAAAATACTAGGGCAATTATTTTAAAGCAGTATTATGCATTCAGTGACTACTTTTAAAATTACAGTTTTCATAATGCTATGCTCCAAAAGCTTATGAAAAGTACCTGTAGGTTTAAAAGTAATGACATTTTATAGTAATGCCTTACTCAATAACTATTCTAGCTTCTTTTCTGCTACTCTAGAACAACTACAATCACAACTTACAAATTTTTAAAACAACTATTGCACAACCAAGATGGATGAAATGGCTGGTAAGTTTAAAAATAATAGACGGCATAGTTAAACAAATTACCAATTAAAAAATATTATACAAGTTGAATACCAAAGGTCTTTTGTCAGATTAATTTAAAAAAGAGCTGTATGCTCCCATATTTCAATAAGACAACCAGAATTAGAAGTGCAGTATGAAAATCATCAGGCAGAGCCCTTATATAAGGAAGGATGCTTAAGTAAAAAAATAATAAATAAACAAACTAGTCTTTCCAGAGGGAACAAGTATATACATACATATATTTAAAAATCCATATTATACTAAGCATGACAAGTATCTTCCAGCACTGCAGGCTGCTAAGAAGTAGCACAATTCAGCATTCCTTAGTTTCAAGCAATTATCAAGAAAGTGCAGCAGTGTGAGCAAACATTTACATAAAGCAGTGAAAATCGTATCACAGGGAGCAGAGCAGTGGGAATGGAAGACAGCCATGGAGAGAAATGACTACCAGGCAGTAAATGAATGTGACAAAGGAAGTGCCAGCCCTGTTCAGGCTCTGTGGTTACTCTTGGTCAGAGCTGCAGTGTTACTTACAGGTGTCCAAGGGCTATGATCAGCACAGGCCAAAGCAGCTTTGGGAATGCCCAGAGCCCTCACATCTCAAAGGCTCCCACTACACAAAAGGCATTGTCACTGGCCCAGCCCTCCCCAGTGCTGTGCTCTTCACATCACCTGGGATCTCCTAGGACAGACAACCAGGCTGACAGACACAGTGCTTTTTCAGTGATTAACTACCCCTTAACTCACTTCATGTGTCCTCCAAGTTATATAATCTCACATAAGTAATAGGATATTACAGTAATAGCATGTGAGTGCAAAACTCCCACAGCAATCTAGACTAAGGAATTGCAGAAGGCAAATTGTAATGAAAACAGTGACAGTTCTGAAAACAATTATCACCCATCCTTTTTCAGTGGCAAGGGACAATCACTCTCCTGGGACAAAGGACAGACCTGCTACTCACACACAGCAGATCTGAGGCTTCCTGAAGTGCTGGCCTGAAAGCCAACACACTCCACAGCCCACACCATCTCACATGGGCTAGCTGTGCCCCTGGCTTGGCCAAATGCTGCCACTACCCAGATATTCTGTGTGCCTCCTGCCCTGTATTTCTTTTCCACAGGAAAAAAACTGGGCAGAGGAGACTAACGGGGTTGTAGGACCAACCTGATCTCAACCACCTTTTGTCTAACACAACCAGACCTCAATAAATGCCCTGTCTGGCCTTGCTTGCAGGCTATTGATGGGACATCTCCATCCGATTTAAACTAATTGATCTTAAAAAATAAAAACAAAACCTGATTCATCAGTCTGTACTTTTCTCTTAAGCACAGAACTTTGGACTGAAGGAGTAAACACCAACAAAAACTAAATTTAGGATTGCCACTTGATTCCTGAACAAAATGTCTTCTTGCAAGAAAAAGACAGCAATTGGTCTGAGTGGTAATAAAGCTACAAAGCACTTTGCAGATAGAATTTAAAACAACAATCAGAAGAACAAAAGAAAAAAAGTTGGACAAGTGTGTTATAATTTTCTTCTGAGGGTTTTTCTCATATGCATTTATAATAACTGTATCTGACTAGCCCTCCTTGCCTTTTTGCCCCTCTAATAGGCACAATTTAATTGGTAGTCAGGAATGAACAAGGACAAGAAAGTACATCAACACCCTATTTAACATGTTACCAGACTTTCCACTATTCACATTTCATCCATATATAAAGGAAATCATATTCTATTTAAATATATTCTAATTAAGCTTTTCCATTATTGCAAAATTATGCAGATTGTTTCGTGCATCCCATGTAATAATTTCAGAAAGCATTTCAATTCATTTAGTACAAGAAGTCTAACCTGTCTGTGAAGGAACACACAGAAGTGCTGGTGAACAATGTGATGTCCAAGCTCTACACTAGTTACACTGAGCAACCAGAACTAACCAGCACACAACTGCTTAGCCGCATCTGCCTGGAGTTCAGGAAGGCCACTGCAGAGGCATTCAGTGACTTTCCAGATATTTGACAAACAGCAACAAGGCAAAGAGAAATCTGGAAATCCATCCCAAAGGATTTTTTTCATTGACAGTATGACCTGTCACAACTTTGGTAATTATTACTAAGATAAACCCAGGGACATCCCTAGCAGAGCAGCACACACTGCCAACACAGAGGAGTGTTGAATGCTTAATTGGATGTCTGGTGCCAGACACACCACTGTGGTTCATTATGAGCTCAGTGTGAATTACATGCTTTTGGGGATGGCATCCAAACCTCAAATCAGTGCCAAATCTGATCCTGACACCATCCTTACACTACTACCCTTTTACAGCCTCTGTAATACTGTAACTGGGAGAGATTTTGATTGTTTTGCTGTTCCTGTTCTTCAGCACACTCATTTACAAGTCAGCAGCAAACTTGCTGATGAACACTTGCCTTAATGGCTACCTCTGATTGCTATAATTATATTATTTACTTTATTTTCTGCTTTCTATTTCAGCAAGATTATTTATTAACTTTGCTGATTTTTCTGTAGGGTCACTGAGTCCTACCAAACACTTTTGGTGATGACAACACTGCCAGGAGAACTAACAACAGAAAAAGAAATGAACACACTCTGGCTGTGATCTCATCACCTGCCTCTGATACTGCAGTGTTATCGGTGTTTATGCATACTGCCTCACTATACATCCTTCTGTGGCCACTTCTTTTGACTTCACAGAGCAGCATCTGGGAAAACATCCCATTTAAACAGTGTAAAACACACTGTGTTCAAACCCACAGGTACTCCTTGCCAGCACTGTGCTGAGGCAGCAATAAATAAGCACTTCCCTTATAGGAAAGTTTTGATCCTTAATACATACAGATTATTTAAAACATTATGGAAAACAGCTGAAATCCTACTACATTACACATTTCCCTTATTAAGCCCCCAAATTCCCAATTTTTTTACGTGTCTTGTAGAACTCTTCTTTGAGAACAAAGTGCAATTCAGATCTTAAATAGTTTTAAAACCTACCAACCACTTCACCTTCTGATAAATCTAGGTTTATCACTCAAGAAATTTAAAATCTAATTAAAAAAATATAAATTGTGTTAGACCATTCACAGTGATTTATTAGAGGTTCAACACTATTATCAAACCTTTTCTATAAAAAGTAACCCATCAGTAATCTCTGTAGGGTAGCACAGAAATACTCCACTTTCAAATAAATACTCCACTTTCAAATTCAGGTCTAAAAACTAAGATTCAAGCATGCTGTAAGATGCTACAGGAATACATACACACATATCTATATAATATTAGGACTGTATGATGAGTGAATTCAGACTGAGGAGTCTGAAACTGTCCTTTCTGTCCTTTCAATTCTCTCCTTTGCTGAAGATGTGTGTACAGAACTAAGAACCAAATGACATGAAGATTCTAATCCAAGTCTATTTTGACTATCATCAATTCCTCAACAGTTCCAGTGAATATATCTGGCAATCTTTTTTATGACTGGGCATCTGGTGAGTGAAAGCAAATGAGCTGTGCAGCACATTCTATATACTGTGTTTATAGAATTTGGAAGTGGATGGTTCAGTTACCAGCGCAGGTTTGTTTGAGGAGATAGGTTAGACTTAAGGCATAGCAAAGCAGGTGCACAAAAGAAGGAAAATTTATTTTTTTCTAGATACTAGTAACTTATTTACTATAAGATCCAAGCACCAATTTTCTACACACCTGAAACAGCCTTGTAAGACACTCTGCTCCCTGAGGCCTTCCTTCTATTTTGCTCAACCCCATTCACTGAGGTCTTAGGGGTTCTAATTAAATATAAAAGAGTTAATGAGTCACTTGCAACAAAATTGAAAGGCTGTATACAAAAATATAGACACTATCAAGACGTGTTTGGCATGAAAATATTTTTACAAAGTCCCACAGAGCCTCTTCCTGAGCACCTGCACAATTCCTATTGATATTATTATGGCTTATGTAAATATATCAAGCAGGAGAACATGTCCCCATGAACAGATTGAAAAACTCTATTCGAGAAACTGATTTAGTTTAGAAACCATGGCATTAGTCTACATATAAAAATACACATATTTCATTAAGTGGATACAAAGCTTCATGGAATGAATGTTACATATAGAAATGCTGGAACAGTGTAAATGAAGACAATACACGAGGATGAGAGCAATAAATATTTTCCTGCAGTATAAGGTAAAACAAAGCTTCCTCACTCTCTCAAAATACTGAGAGAAGTAATTATTTTTATTCTGAACAACAGTTATGCTGTTATGTGTAAATATTATTCATCAATCACTGTTCTTGCACGTTGCATTTAGTTTCATCTTTAGGCCAGAAACATGCTGTGCTCTTACCCTTGTCTGCAAAGCAGTCTATGAACCGGGGCATTCTGTCCTTGGTTTGGCTGAAGTATGCTGTTAAAACATGAACCTTTATTAGTGCTTTTTCCCTTTAGAAATAAAAGTATCTCAAGACATACCAAATTATGCATCATGTTTCACATTAAATTCAGAACTGCTAACAGGTTTTGTAATGCAAATGACATGCAGGCAAAGTGGCTGGAATTAAAATTCCGGAATAGGATTACTGCCTCCACTATTTAAAACAAAGAAAGAATAAAGCACACACACAGGTGTCTCTCAGCAGTGCCTTGGGTTCTCAGTCATTGATGAGAACATACAGGGAAAAGGGCTGAATTGCTTACAGTAGTCCTTGAAGGCTGAGCTATATGAGTAGACAGCATGTCTTCAAAGCTTTTGGGTAAACAGGGGATAAAATCTGTTTTTAAGGGATGCCAGGTATCTGACTTTTAATACAAGATAAATGTGCAGACAGGCCTCATGGGAGAGGAGCTGTTGTCTGCCTGAACAACATGTACTGAGCACTGTAACTTCTGTGATCTGAGCAAACAATCACACAGTCAAGAACAAAATTTTCTTCACAACAGAAAGCCACGTCTTTTCTGGCAGCTTCCTAAAGATAAACATTATCAATAATTCCACTGCAAAGTAAAGGATATTAGGGAAAGCAGTAGTGCCAAACTGAAGCTTAGTAATGCATCTCAGAGAAAAACCTTAACCTGAGCACCAAGACTTAAAGCCATAAATAAATAACTTCAGAAGATAAAATTTCAGAACTGACTCTGAAGAAAACATATCTTTCCTAACCTACAATGAGCTAATAAACCCTTTCCTCAGACCATGGTAAATCAGATTTCATTAATTTTGATGACAATGGTAACAGGAATTGAGCTGATCAATGGCAAACCAACAGTATAGATCACAGAATCCATCACTATAAGACAGTTTATTAAAAGCATTTTAATTCAAGTAACCATCACCCACCGGTTTTCAGGAGATTTTTGTTTTATAATTATTTTTTTACTTGGTATTCCCATTTCTGTAGCCCTAGAGAAACAAAAGTATTGAAACATATTTCAATTAGCAAATCATCATCCAGATCTTGAACAGAAACACTCAGAGAAAGTCTTCAAGAGGAACTACACCTACACATAACACTGCCAGAGCAGTCCTGCAGATTATCCCTTTTTACTCAGGAGCAGGTGTAACAAGAGTCCACCCTGTTGCAAGGTAATGCCTGCTACCATGCTCCAGAAAAACTTTGCCAGAGAAACTCTGGCAAATGTCTCTATTGCTAGGCACTTTAGATAGATAAAATCACTTGGGACACTTTTTACAGTTTGTAAAATCAACCATAAACTAAGCATCCACCACTGCATTATAGTGTAAATGCACAACTTAGAACAAACATGTTTCTCCTTACAAACAAGAAGTCTCTTAGAAGTAAGAGTGAAATAAAATTAGCAAAACACCACACACCTCTAAAGCTTTTTACTCATTCTTCCTAGCAGAGATATCAGTTTGCAAAGAAACTGTTATTCCATAAACTTCTCCTCACTATTTCCTGTCTCCTTCTCTGGAACTCCTTACACCAACCCTCCCCACCCAAGGGAGAGCTGCACATACTTCATGTACTTTTTCCTGTCCAGAGATTTCTGTGTAGCTGTTGAAAGTGTCACTCGCTCTCTTGGGCTCTTCACTTTATCCTAAAAAAAAGAGGATGCAGAAGAAAGTTACCTGCAAAACCATAATTAAAAATTTAGATTTAAGAAACATTGTACAGGGTGAGGAAGAATCTCTTAAATGTGAAATGACTCAGTACTGAAAGTCCTGAAACATCTACATTCCCTGGAATATAACACACCATTTGCCTGAGCATCTTCTCTTTACGAACTTCACGATCGTGACGCAGAATATTCATTCTCTCCGATGGCTCCATTGTGAAAAAGATGTCATGGATGTCATACAGAGCAGCTCGCAGCTGGAAAGAATCACTAAAATGTTAATAAAATATTCAATCAAGCTTACATGCCTGCGGTTTTGAACATCAAGCTCTTTTTGCTTTCAATCTAAACAAAACACTTCATAATTCTGATAACCATTTTATGAAATCAAATAATTTTGCATCAAGCAAAAACTGGAATCTTATCTTCTTTAAACATTTTACTCTAAACAAAGGCAGTCTCAGTGTTTTATGTATTTATGCTACAAAAGCAGAATAGCTAGGAAAGACAAAAAAAGGTTTAAATTGTATCACCTGAGCCATTACTCTTTCATGAAGGGATGCATCTTGTGCTGACACATTTCCTCTTTTCAATGGGGCTTCAGACTGAAAATTTTTAATAAATTCCAGAGTATCCTGGGAAAGATGGGAAAATAACAGTAAGCAGCAGGTGTAACCCATCATAACAAAGCAATCATTACAAACAGTACACACAGCAAACAGATTCTTTCTTTGACTTGGACCTTATGACACTAACCAATGCAACACTCAAGCATGTTCACATATAGCCCCAAAATCTTCTGAGAGCAGAAAATGCAGAATTTCATCTGTCAATGGAAGGCAGGAATAGAAACAAACAGGAGAAGCTGCCTATTAAAAAAAAGCTGATCTTACTTTTACAGTTTGCTTAAGATGCTTCAGTTTCTCTGTCTGCAGGAGTCTACGAGTGAGAAATCCTTTTGCCACTGCAGTGATCTTGTCAAACTTCATTTGTATCTCTGGACTGAAAACCTTTAAAAAATTCAAAACCTTTTATAAAAAAAACAAGAACTATGAATTATTTATCAAATAACATCCATCAAGTGACGTAAGTTTTCAAGTAAGAAAAAAACTGTTGATAATGCTTTGGCTGGGCTCAAAGTCTCCACCATAACTTGGCAGTAGCAATATATTGCTATATGATTATTTTGCATATATGAGTAAGAAAAACAACCTACACAGTTCTCTTATGCAATCAAAGTTGACACAGGAACGGATCTAAAACGTTCTGTTACCAGTGCCTTATAAAAACATGAGATTCTTTTAGGATAAAATCTTTTCTTTCCCTTACCTGAGTCCACCTAGTTTTGATCCTATTACTTGGCCTGCATACTGAGGTTTTTATAACTCCACTACCTGATGGTCCCCAGAGATAGAATGAAGTTTCACTTGTTGAAGAAAAGGTGCTGGGTGTTGTATGAGCAAAACCTGCACAGAAAGCAGAACACACAATTCAACACACACTTCTGCCAATGAAGTAAAGCCCGTGTCTGTGAATGCACTCAGCTCAGGGGTCACAGCTTTGTCTACAAGGTGAGTTATAGGAAAGAAGCAAGCTGAATGTTTCTGATTCATTGCCATGCCAAATTTGCTAAACAGAAGACAGAACAAAACATTTCACAATGTTCTGGAACAGGTGAGAGATGTTCCATCAGCTAGAGCTGTATTGCCTCGCAGTTAGGAACCTTGGCAGAGCCCCTCAAAACCCTCTACACAAATGCGACCACCTGGCCCAGTGCTGTGCAGCTACATGGCACGAGGATAATCCTTCTGGGACATGATGCAAATCCATATCCTCATCCTTGATCAAAGGAGGTTATTCTTAGCTTGTTTTCTTTGGATGCGCCCTAAAACAGTTACGTAACAAATGCAGTACATGGAACAGTTCAAGGATGGCTGAACCTGTGCTAAATGCCAGTGACACAAAGATGCAACAGACTTTGTTTCACAAATGCTGTCCCCAGCTGAGGGCAGCAGCCCTCAGTGTCCCCTAGGCAGCCCTAGGGCAGGGACACTGCACTCACCCACACACTGGGGCAGCTGCTCCAGTCAGGCACTGCAGAACAAATTATATCACAACACAATATGTATTCCTCCCTCCCAGTTTTACCAATGCTGGTGGAGTTTGTGTTATGGACTGTCTCCAGCTGAGACTGCACACTTTCCAGCAAGCCATTTTCACTTTTTTTCCTCCATTCCAACTCCATCCTACTGTTAATATTCACTTTGGAAATTTCTATTTCCGTTGTAGTAATCTTCTTTCCTTTCAACTTTCTCTCCTGCTCTTCCAGTTCCTACAAAAGGAAGATTCAACCATGAGACTATTTTTCTAACTCTGCAAAGCAACAGAATATACATTCAAATCCAACTGCTTCCTGACAAACTTCCATACAACACAAATCCTTTGCTTAGAATTTTTCCTGCTGACCTTACCTTCTGCAGTTTCTCCTGTTCTCTCTCTTGTTCAGCTATCAGAATTGACAGTTGTTGTGCATGCTGTTCTTCAAGTCTCTTTCTCATTTCTTCAAAGGCCAGCATTTTAGTTTTTAAAATATCTTCTGAGAAAATACATAACAAAGAATCAAGTATTAAATATCTTCTATATGATCTTTGCCAGAGACATCCATCCTTTATCAGAGGTAATTTACATCATCAGTAAAAGTAAAAAAGACCTCACTGAGATCAGATTTCCTTGATATCAGGTTCCCATTATGCATTGCACAGAACCCCATCATTTACTAGTCCTTCAAAATATTTGCATGTTCATATTTATGAACTAAACTTGTGAATGAAGCAACAGTAACACCAAAAGCCTACATTAAAACAGGGACACGGGAATTACAGCTCTAAGAATTGTTACACTTGCTGGAGTAAATTAACATTAATTATTTATGCCACTTCAGCCTCATTTAGTAGAGACACATGCAGAATATGAAGAAAATACCTTTTTTTTTTAATTTACATGGGCTATTTTTCCTTTTAACAGTCTTACTTAGACCTTGTGGCATAAGACAATTCTCTTGGCAATAAATTCCAACTTCTAGATTGAAATGGGAAATCAATATTTGTGAAGTCAAATTAAATTAGAGAAATGAGGCTTCTGAAAAGAAACACCAATGACTAGTGATCACTGGGGTTTTTTTCTAAAAGACTTATAAACTGAGAAGTAACCCTCAAGCACAGGCAATCTTTTACCTTTTGCCATATTTTCAAGGACTGCATTCTTGGTAATGTAAACTGATCCCACAGGATACTTCTGTTCTTGCAACCACTGCTTCTCTTGTTCTTCCATTCCAACTCCTATAACACAGGAACTGATTTCTTTTTGGCAGTTGTCAGTGTCCAAATCAAGCCTACGCTTTACCTTTTCAAAATTTTCTGGGAACTGCTCATTTGCTGAGGAAACACTTGGAGTATTATCCATCTGCTGTCGCATATTCTTGCTCTGCATTAGTAGTGGAGATGGATTTTCCACGTCGTAAGATTTATTGAGTTCTATTGGAGAATTACACTTAGTGTTTTCTGGCAAGGTAGCTGGTTTCATTTCATTCCCAGCCAGGATCTTCTGTGTCATTGCAGACTGACTGATGGCAAAGGGCTCATTCCCTTTCGGAGGTGCCATACTGGTACTGCTCTCGACTTTATACAGCCCTCTGCCATGGTCCATCACCACCTGTCCTTCCACCACAGCTGACACGGTTCCTCTGCTCTCAAAGAGCCCGAAGGAATGCCGGTTTGGTTTGCCAGCCCCCAACCCATCACAAGGGCCTGAGGAATTCCTGCTGACACCAGGAACTCTGCCAGGGCAAACTGTGGTGAAGTCCACCATGAACTTTGGCACCGATTCAGACACGTTGTTTTTATCTGCAATATCTTGCATGATTAAATCCATTGCTCTACCCTTGCCTTTAGGACTTAACTCATAAGCATTCACAGGGCTGTTTATAATGATGTGTCCCATGGATAAAGGTCTCGGGCGCCGTCGGTGCATTTTTGGGCTCATGCTTGGCTCTGGGCTTGGCAATTTGGCATAAGAGCCTGTGAGGTTCCTGACAATGCTACTGTCACGCTCAAATGTGGAATTCTTTTTCAATTCCTCATCTGAATCTGAATCCACCAAAGGGGGAGTTCCAACTCTCACAGGTATGTCTACTTTAGAAAAACTGGATAAGGTGGATATGCTCGTGCTATTTGTATGAACAGAGGCGCCTTGAAGAAGGGAATTTGATTTATTAAGACTGGGTTTATCAAGCGTCTGAGCAGAGCAACTTCTGCCTGTAAATTTTGTCCTCTCTTTCACAGAGTCAGCTGTTTTAACACCATCATTTTCTTTATCTGAATGACTTTCACTCGTACTCCTCTTTGAATTGCTTTTTGAGGTGCGCTTGCTTTGCTCTCTCTCTATGTACTCCCTGGACTTCTTTATCAGGTTCTGAAGACTCGTTACACATGGATCTTGCACATCCTCATCCGATGGTGACCCCACTCGTCCCTCCTGCTTCTGCAGAGCATGAGATGGGAGCTTGTGACTCCCCTTGTCAGGAGATGCAGCCCTCAGACATGGCACATCCTCCAAGAAGCGACTTTCACGTGGCTTTGAGGAAATGTTTCTTTCTGCTTCTTTAACCACTTCTATCACACTTGATGTCATTTGCCTTGTAGTGTCTGATGGTCTAAGTTCTGGTGTCTTTTCCAGGTCCATGGAACCGTGTCTTTCAGGAGAATATGCTGAATTGATATCTGATTGAGCTGTGAAGTCAGTCAAAGCCTTTGAATCCAAATCAGGGCAAGAACTCTCAGCCTCTGATGTGTTCACGTCACTCACGCTAGGTCCTTTCTTCATCTGCAAATTAAATTTTTTTAAAAGACAGATTTTCAATGAAACCTCAGAATCTCAGATTCCTGTAAACTTCACCTGAACTTAGAAAAAATTCTAAAAACCAACTTAATTTAAATGAGAATTATGTTATACTTCTAGCCAGCATTTGTTTAAAGGGATGCTACAGTTATCCTACATCCTGTGTCTCAGTTACTAAAAGGACACATTTGGGGGAAAAAAAAACAAAAACAAACTTAGATTATTTTTGTACTGAACGTATTTTCCTGGTCTGCTGGTCGAGCCCCAAACCAGCTGACTGTTGCCACACACACTCAGCAAACAATGCAAATTACAAAACGTTGTCTGCCACCTTGGTAACTCAACAAACTCAGTATTAACTGTTTAAGCAACAGTTTCATCTGAAGGCTGTATTACAGCTGTTTCAAAGACTTACAATAACTCCTTGATTAGATCTGTTTGGTAGTCTTTTAAATTAAAACCTCTACTAAATTCATCACTGAAGCAGCAAAGAAAAAGAATAGTTGCAGTAAAATATTAAAGCACACAGCAGAATTCCAAATTGTTGTGAAGGTAATTTTAATTCTATACTCATTAAGTTGAATATAGATTATTTTATGATTAAGCTGTAGGCTTGCAAATAAAGCAGCTCTAACACAGGGGAGTTGTTCACTTGTTTTAGCAAATTAATCGTTTCCAACACTCTTACAAAAGCAGTGAGCTCTGTCTTTTGCATATAGCAAAAGAAGCAGTGAAAAGCAAGTCCCATGCACTACAACAAGTATCAGTAAATAACCAATTATCAGGACACAGAGCACGAAATACTTGCAAATGCTGGTTTGGAAGAGTTGGCTGCTGTTCATTTCATGTTTATATTGGAGAATACTTAAACCCCTACACTTTTTCTAAATGTCTATAAGCAATGATTTTCTGTAAATCTATGAGGCAGCTTTGGACTAACACTACCTGGACATTTTCTACAATCTCCTGAACACGATTCAATAAAGTTTTTTTCTGGGACTTCCGTTTCCTGGTCTCTAGCTCCAGTGCTTTCTCCTTATACTGCTGTATTTCCTTTTTCTTTTCAAGAGTAAGCTGTGAAACAGAGTGTAAGAAACATGGTTTATATCACTAAATGCAAATTTCAATACAGAATTACAAAAATAAATTTAAAATAAAAACAACAGAACAAAACAATTAGGAGAACAGAAATCACCAGAGATTTCGTGCACGTGTTAAATGCCAGCTTCTTCTCAACCAATTTTTTAAGGGAAAGTGTACAAAATGCATTCTTGGCACACATGCAAATGAACGTGAATTTAAAACACCATTTATAACATTTTCCATGAACATTACATGCTACAATATCAATCTGACACAGGATTCAGATTTTTTTTCTAAAAACCCCTACAATATCCATGCATTTGTAAATGAAGAATAAGACAGTATCTCCACAATTTATATCTGTATTATGATTTTTGGATGTTGTTAGAGACTCTCTCCCATTTCTTCCCATCACTGAAACAAGGAAGTGGGTTGCAGTATTGCAGGCGCTACCAACAATCATCAGCTTAGCTCTGTTTGCATTAGCACAGAATGACTTAACATAATTGATGAGCCTGTGGAATACATTAGAGGAAGATGCAAGCACATGCAAAAAAAAATTTCTTAAAAGCTTTTTAACTATTTCTTATTTGCATTTTTTACACCATTAAAGTAATTCATAGGTTCAATATTTGAAATGTCAATATGATTTCACATGAAGCCCAGCAGTAACATTATCAAAAACTATCAACATTTGTGCTCCCTTTAGGAAGATAACTTCTAAAAAATAAAAGGAAATGTAATCAGTGCAATGGGGAAAAAAGTTGAAAAAAAAGAAAAAAAAAAAATAAGGCTAGGAATGCCTAGAATACACCAAGCAGCAGGTCAATGACAGCTCACACAGAGACCTTCAGCAGAATCATTACATGTGCACATCAAAGCCAGTGCCATAGCACAGTTAGCACACCAGGGAGGAAAAGGGGTGAAAAAGGCCTTACCAGAGGGGAAAGCACAGGGACTCCATAGAACTGAATGAGAGACACATTTTTGTTCTGAACAGTCAAAGAGGTTTCTCTTTTTATTGCCTCTTCTTGGATTCTGGAAAGATGCTTCCTACAAAATATTTCATAGTCCTCCATCTTCATGTTATCTAAGCTGCAAAGAACAATAACATTATTCTCTCATGTACTTCCAAGACCTTGAAGGGAAAACAACATGACCACTACTTCTGTGTCACTGTATTTTGGGAAGTAAATTGTACATTAGAAAACTGAATTAAGTTTCTCCCTATCATTAACAAAGCATGCAAAACCCTTCTTTATAATCCCCTACGAAAGGAGAATCTGCATATATGAGCAAAAATGATAATCACAAATACATAGAGAAGAAAGCAAGCATTGAGATAATCAGGATTTACAAAACTGCACCTGCTATAATTTTCATCAAAGACTAAACCTTTGAGATCTTCCACAATGAGACAGATCATATCAACTGTTAAAAAAAAAAAATTAAAAAGAAAGAAAGAAAAAGGAAAAACAGCCCAAACAAAATGTAAGAGCAACTGGATTAAAAAAATATAAATAAACAACAATGGAAAGCCTTTACATGTTTAGAGGAATTTGTGCCACGCTCCCGTGAGATTCTGTCTCAATACATTCCTGTGTGACAGACCAACACAGACCAACACTTACAGCACAAAAAATAAACCAAAAATAAAATTTTTAAAAATTACAAAAAATTTCAAGAATTGAAGCTTTGTCTCCTTAAAAGCACCCAAATATCTGAAATATCTGTCACTGCCGGTCCCCACCGCACCGCCTGGCAAGGCCTGACAACGCTTTGTTCCCTCGCCGCCGCTTCGGCCGATTTCTGCCCGCCCGCTCCGGGGCACCGAGCCCGTCCCAGGCCGGGGCCGATGCATCGCCCCCGGGCCCGGGCGCTCCCCCCACGGCCCCGGCCCCGGCCCCAGCCCCGTGCCCGTCCAAGGCGCCGGTACCTGCGCGGGGCTGGGCGCGGCGCTGCCCCAGCGCTCCCCGGCAACCGCCGCTGCACGGCCGGGCCGCCGCACTACGGAACCCAGCGCGCCCCGCGCCGCGCGCCCCGCCCCGCCCGGCCCGCTCCCCACGCCCACGGACACTCCGGCCTGAGCTGGCACCGGCTGTGCACAGCGCCCGACAGCTCTGCCGTGCCTCGGCGAGCGCCCAGCAAAGGGGCTCAGCGACACGAGAGGGCATGGAGCGCCATCCCGGTGCTCCCGGTACTCCCATGTCCGGCCATTTTACCCATAGCTCTGACAAGTTCTCCTGTTAGCACCGGTGTACTCTGTTCTGCTGCATCCCATTACACAGCACACGGCTGTGCAGTCCTCGTGTAGTCAGGACCACAGATGTGCTGCCACAGGTATCGGTTTCAGCGAGCACGCTGTGATCAGAAAGATCAACATGCGCAGCCGTTCCCGTGCTGTGTGAGGACAGCATCCTCAAGGACAGACAGACATCCTATATCCTATCCCTCCCTCCCGGGAGCAGCTGCTGCCGGTCCAGCCAGTCCAGCAGCGGTAACACTCACCTGTCAGGCAGCTCAGGTGGAAGGAAAATCCACACTTGTTTGCCAGCACTTGGCCCTAGTATAATTAATTTAAGTATATGGAAGCATCTAATTCCCAGTATTTAGAGCTGTTAAAGCTGTCATTCTTGTTTCAAAAAACAACTGCGTCATCAGCTACCTCCTCAACAATCATTGAGGTTTGTTTTTTTTTTTTTTTATCTTCATCTTTAATCTTAACAAATGCTGCTGTTTATCAAAAGATTTTTAAAATATGCTAGACATTTAATTAGACAGTCCATTATTTGTTGTGCATCTGCATGTATATCTCTGATTTTTCTTCAGCTACACCTGGCAGAAACACAAAACCACTAACAGAGTATCTGAGACGCTCAGAACCAGCTAGGGCATTGTGTGACAAATATTCATCTCAGCAATAAAAAATAAATAAATAAATTCTAAAAAAACCACCACACCAACCCAAAACAAAAAAAACCCACCCCAACAGTTGAGAAGATTGCCACATGCCTGTTCTACCTCTAGTTTGTCAGAGCTCCCCACTAAAGTCAGTTGCTTCCCATCCTTCCCACAGATACCGACACCAAAAAGAGGGTCAAACCCCCCACTTAGGTTAACACAAACTGCTAGTTCCGCAGCTTTGCAATTCCACTTCGAGACTAAACATGCCCGGTTTCTCCAAGCCTCACTGAACCGGCGGTGTTCGTGCCCTGCTGTGGATCCCGCCCAAGTTCACGCCGGTGCCAGGTGCTGGAGCCGCGGCCCTGGGCAGCAGCAGCCGCCCCTGTCCGGCCTGTGGGCAGGCACGGCTGCACAGCCAGCTACATAAAACGTACAATATATAACGTTGTATATAACAAACACAACAATTACTTGGAAAATTTTCACCATGGATGTCATGTTTCTAATTAGCTACGGGTGTTCTGCGACTCCCTGGACAGCGCTACCTTTCTTTCCAATAGAATCCTTTACTTTAATCTGCACCATGTTCCATCAGGAACAGTTTCTCTTTCCCTCAGTGCCGCATGTTTTAACAGGAACAACACTTATTTCCTTCAGAATAGGACTGATCCTATGTTCTATGGATAACATTCCCCCGTTTCTCTCAGCGCCGCTCCCAGCATTTCCTGAGGGGGTGCTCGGGGCCCGGGCCCGCCCTCAGCGCGGCCAGAGGGCGCCGGGCGCACGCTGCAGGCGCTGATTGGCTGCTGCGGCTGACAGCCGGGTGCTGATTGGCTGGCTGAGGAACCGCCGTCCCCTCGGCCTGAGGAGAGGCGGTGGCCGCGGTTCCGGACCGGCCCCGACTCTGTCCCCGGCCCCGGCCCCGGCCCCGGCCCCGGCCCCGGCCCCGACATGCTGTGCTACGGGGAGGGTCTGCTGAGCTCCCTGACGGCGCTCATGGCGCTGGCGCTGGCGCTGAGCCGCAGCGTGGCGCTGGCCTGCCTGCTGCCGGCCGGGCTGTACCTGGCGCTGCACCTCCTGACCCTGGAGCCCGCGGCGCCCCAGAGCGCGCAGCGCGTCCTGCGGCCCCGCGGCGCCGCCGCCCGCATCGCGCACCGCGGCGGCGGGCACGACGCGCCCGAGAACACGCTGGCAGCCATCCGACAGGTCAGCACGGCCCCGGGGCTGGCGGGGCACAGGCTCGGCCTGGGGGGCTGCTGGGTTGTGTCTGATAATGCGCCCTTCAGCACCAAGCGCTCCTACCGTGAGTAACTCCGGCTGTTCTTCCGAGAGCTGCTGGAAGATGTGTGAGTGGTTGGCCCTTCAGCCCAAAGGGAACTTCAGATCAGATGTGCATCTTGCTGGAGCTGTTACAGCCTTGGTGCTGATGGATATTTCAGAGTGCAGCCATAGTGAAGTATTTTGTTGATGCAGCAGCAGCACACAGAGAGCGGACAGCAGCTCAGTAACAGGTAGTTTGTTTAAACCTTGAAGATCTGTGATGAGAATCCACAGTTAGGGCAAAATCTGGTACCAGAACTTCACTGTGTGCAGCCCTGCCATGACTTTCTGCTGCCTCATCTGCAAAGCATCAAGGCACAGCCAGGGTTCACAGTCTCCTTCTGAGAATCATTTGAAATAGTGATTATCAGTCTCTGGAATGTCCTGTTTCCGTGAGGTTGAGATGTTGCTGTTCTGAGGATCTCTTATCTTTACATGAGACAGGACTCTTAGTTCTGATAAATTCTGAACTGCACAATAGTTATGTAGCAGACACCTGTAGGTAACCTCTAGTGCATACCCAGGTTTTGTCTTTCTGGTTCATTGTCCCTTTTCCCAGGAGGGCGTTTGTCCTTCAGAGCAATTGGTGGTATTAGCACTTCACTCAAGTGTTTTTCTGAAGAGTTCTTGGGAAGGATCCAGGGCAGGAAGAGGACGTATGAAATGTTCTAAGGCAGCCTGGCTGCTTCTTGCTCTCTGCCAAGGCCATTCCTCAGAGAGGAGCAGGGATTTGTCTGCATCCATCTACTGCTTGGTACACACATGGTAAATAAACAGTGTTGACTAAGTCTTATAGTGTAGGATATGTGAACTGTAGGCATTTGCTTCTCTTGTCTTTCAGAAAATAACATAACTGAAGGACTCCAGGATTATTACATCAGAAGGAGACAGCAGGATTCTTTTCTGCATTTTTACCCTGCAACAGTTCCTATCCTGAGACTGAGAGAGAATCATTATGGTTTCAGCTGTAAAATACATTAGATGGTTCAGTTGATCTATACATTTTCTAACAATGACTTGGACAGAACCTGCTTTGTTCTGCTGATGAAGACTACTGAAAAATACATTCATATTTTTAAATTTTTTACCAAAATACAAGTTAATTATAGTGTACCATGTCAAATCTATAAAGCTATTTTTTCTGTTGTATATGCAATTTTTAATTTTTTTTTTTAAGGCAGCTGAGAATGGAGCAACAGGTGTGGAGCTGGATCTTGAATTCAGTGCAGATGGTGTCCCCATTCTCATGCACGATGACACAGTGGAAAGGACAACTGATGGGGCTGGGAGACTGCAGGACATGACTTTTGAGGAAATCAGGAAGCTTAATGCATCTGCAAAACACAGGCTACGGTAAATGAGCTATTCTGAAATTAAACTTTCAACAGTAGAAAAATAATTATTGATGGACAAAATTACTGATTTGATTTATCAATCTATTTTGATGAAAATTTTTTTAGATTTAAAACTTAGTCCTATATGCTACTTCTAATTTGATTGTAGAGGCATATGAGACTATATCTCCTTACCCATCAGTACATTAGGAACAGTGAAACAGAGTCAAGATAAACTGTCTTTCAAGGACAAAATCCACAGGCATCTAATGTGAAACAGGTCAATCTCTACATAAGCTTGTCCTAAATTGACTGCAGGACACTAAAGATGCTGGGATCTTCATGATGTGTCAGAATTGGCTAGAGGAGTTACTTCTAAGAATAATTTTATTCATATGTATTTCTTGACAGATTGTGTTTTGAGTATTCTACACATCAGGTTTATACTGTTGAAGAGGACCTGTACAGATTTTGGATGTCTCACTGGGATCCTAGTGGCTGATTAGGTCATTCTTAGGGGTACGCAGGGGAAAATATTTTTATACATTACTAAGAATTTGATAACAATGCAACTTCTGCAGTATCATAAGTGAGTCCGTTTCAGAGGAAGAACTGATAATGTGTGCTTCTGAGACAGTGAATTAGGGAATTCCAGAGCTGCAAACATGCCACCTGTGAGTGTGACAGAAGGACTGTCTTCCCTGTCTCACTGGAGAGGTGATCACCTGGGCCACATAGTGGGGATTTCCACAGGCAGTGACTGCTGAGCAGCTGCTGTTCACTGGCAGGAATGAATGAACTGTCACCTCTTCAGGAATGATTTAGTGATGGCTGAAGCTGCTTCTGCTGAATCTTCAGCTTGTCTTGCCTGTTCTGCCAGGATCTGCATTTCTGGCTCAGGGCTGGGGAGTGCAGTAGGAGCAGGAGGAAGGCAGTGGTTGGGACTGAAAGCTTGTTTGTGGGACTTGGGGAAGGAGGTGAAGAACTGGGGTTGGTTTTTGGGGTGGGACAGGGGGCCAGTGAGCACTGGATCCCACCTCTGGCACCAGTGCAGCAGCAAGCTGTGTTTGAGTCAGCCCTGTGTGGTTGCCAATATGCAGACCCATGTGTGTGCACATGTGTTTGACTGCTTTCCAGTGAGTTCTGTGTTTCTACAGGAGCCAATTCCCAGATGAAAAGGTACCAACTCTGAGAGAAGCTGTTGTGGAGTCTATGCATCACAATCTCACAATCTACTTTGATGTCAAAGGCCATGCAAATGAGGTACTGCTCACTGCAGCCCTTCTCTGGGTTTCTGACCTGCTCTTGTGCTGGTCTCAAACTGGTCCCTTCTTTAACACGAGCCCAGGTCTGCTGCTCATGTCACCCAAAGCTGTCCTGGGAGGCTGCAACTTAAAATTGGCACAAGGCTGCTGCAAATGTTCACTCAGCTCCCAGCACTGCTGTGAAACAGAGCAAAGGGAATTCCCTGCTGTGCTGTGCTGTGAGGAGCCAGAAGCTCATCTTCAGCCTCCAGCAAAGGATCTATAATTTGTATTACTGAAGGCAGATGCAAATGATCCATCACTAACATTTTATATAAATTAGAGTATTTTTTTTCTTTATCCTAGCAAAATATAGGAATAAATAATTTTCCTCTTGAGCTAAAGCCTAAGTAGTACTAAAAATTATATCCACAACATATTTAAGAGTATTTCAAACACTGAGAATCCTAGTTATTGTTGTAAATAGAGTAATGAACAGAAATTCTTTTGCAAGAAACCAAAATGTCATTTCTGTGTTAATGCTATAAACAAGATGCTGCTTTTCTATTTCAATCTTGCAACACAACAAGGGAGTGTTTCTAAGGTTGTTCTAAAATGACTTTGTAGTGTAAATTAAATATGACTGTATAACATTTCTGTGTGTCTCTAATTGCAGGCAGTTGATGCTCTGAAACAACTCTACCAAGAATTTCCACAGCTGTATAACAGCAGCATAGTCTGTTCTTTCATGCCAGAAGTTGTTTATAAGGTGATGTTTCCTAAAAGTTTATTTTTTTATTTTTTCAGTCCTGTCTGGGAGTTTCACCATGTTATTAAACTCCCAGTCCCAGGTTACTTTTGGGCTGTTCAAATTTCTAAGGCTTTTAAAAATAAATGAAGCATAATGCATAATATTAGATTGCTCTACACATTAGATGCAAATAGGGATCTACAGCAATTCCCTCCCTTCTGAAAGCAGTGCAGATAAATGTGCATTGCTATTCTAGTTGGTGTCTGGCCAGGTATCTGTGTGCAAGGTACCTGCTAAATAAATCTCTTATTCTAGATTATTCCTAAAACTCTTTCCTCATTCTTATTGCCAAGTCTACTTTTTTTTTTCCCATTATATATATTGCATGACTGCTATGTAATTTCTTTAACATAAGAGCTGGTGCTTATTCAGTATGATATGAAGAAAAAAAATATAATTTATCATAAACATCTTTCTAAAAGAGTAACAAAAGGATATGGAGGGGAAGGGCAGAAGGATTCTGGTAGAGTTGTAAATGCAATCTAGGACTTTGTATCTAATCTCTCAAAAATTGTATTTAATGCAGCTGGGCTTTTGGATGAATTACAGTCTTTTCTCCTTGATCCTCCAGATGAGACAAGCTGACAGAAATGTAGTGACAGCACTGACACACAGGCCCTGGCAGTTGAGTCACCTGGGAGATGGGACACCCCGATTCAGTTCCTTCTGGAAGCATTTCTTGTACATGGTGATGGATGTCATTCTGGACTGGAGCCTGCATAGTTTCTTGTGGCGATTGTGTGGGGTTTCAGCTTTCCTCATACAGAAAAATTTCGTTTCTCAGTAAGTGTTAAAGTTTGCTCGTATATCAGGAGATGCTGTCTTCTCTTAGTGTATAGAGTGGAGTTAACACAGTATGTGCTTATCAAAATGTTCCATTTACTGTTGCATAAGGTGTCTTGATCATTTCTTTACTCTGCACTGTTTTATGATTTTAAGCCTCTGTCTTTTTTATCTGATTTTTTACCTTCTGTTAGAGGTTTAACTTTGTTTAATCTCAAAGAGGAAAAGTGTTTGTTCCTTTTGCCTGTTTACAATAAGAAAACACAAAAAGATGATGTTGCAGAAGGTGACACACTATTGTTCCTTGATGTGATGCTGAGGCCAGACCAAAACTCAGCTGTACCTCAGCCTCTGCACTGTCTGCCTTAACTCTGTGTAGTGTCAGGCTCCTCTCAGGATATCTCTGTTCCTTGCAGGGACTATGTGAGGCACTGGTCTTCCAGAGGAATTCGAGTGGTTGCCTGGACAGTGAACACGTTTGCAGAGAAAAACTACTACGAAAGTGTCCTTGACTGCAGCTACATCACCGACAGCCTGCTGGAGGACTGTGACCCTCACTACTGACCCAGCCCAGCACACTCAGGGACAGGTCTGCAGCCAAGAGGGCATCCAGCAGTGCCAGTGGATGCTGAGGAGAGCTCTGGGAAACACAGAGCAATTGGTTTCTGCCTGTGCTCACATCTCAAATGCAGGAACCATCTGGTGCAGCCACACACAGTCTGAGGAAATTACTGTAATGTGATAGAGTCAGATTTGACAACCTCCTTGGATCATACCTTGTCTGTGCAGGTGGCTTTATAATTCTCTCGCTATTCCTTGGCTTTGTTTAAATTTTGGTTCTAAATTTGTATCAGCAATTTTGGTGTCAAAATTTCAAGTCACAACTTGACATTAGTAATTTTAACTTCACGTTCTACAGGTGTGTACTAACTTGAAGTTGATTTATAGCACCTTAAAATCATTTACATTACAGAAACTGAAAATAATGGTGCCAAAATAGAAGATGAGTATATTTCCCTGCCCTGCATAGAAAGATGGCTGTGCTGAATCCTGATGAGGAAGAATAAGCCAGCTTTCCATGTGTGATGTGAAGGTTGTGAGAATTAAGAAGCTACTCAAGTTTTATTTGTTATCTTCCAGACCTTTTAAGAGAACCAAGGGAGGATAGGAAATTGTTTCTTCTAATGAAGAAATGACATAGCACATGAATGTATTTATTTTTAAGAGGAAGTTATACATTGCATGCTGGTAAGCAGTAGAACAAATGGAGCTGTAATGTCTTTTTAGTTTGCTTTTGATTGCATGATCGGAGGGTACTCAAAGGGATATGGAAACTGTAATCCAGATTTAACTTGAACTCCAAAGAATCTGCAGTTACAATAAATAAGTCTCTGAGAATTCATGGGGAAGTGTTCTTTATCAGCTGTGCAGAAGGGTATTGATGTAAAATGTTAAAATTGCATAGTGCAGATTATCCCAATTAAGGTAAATCCAAACTTCTGGAATACTACAGATTCATGCTATGAACTGCCAGGGGGATGGATTTTTTGTTTGTATCCTGAGTTCCAGGCACAAAGGAGGTGCTTTTCCCTGGCAGGATGACAAAAGCTTCTTCCATTTATTCACTCATCCCCCTGCACTGCAGAAGCAGCCTATAGAATGTGTAGGTTTATATCCAGATCCTGTCCTGTCCCTTCCTGCAACCTGTGGCCTCTGCTGTTACTGCTGAGCCTGACAGGGGCTCCCCACGTGGCCACTGAAGGGCAAATGAGTCTTGATGGCAAAGGGCCTTGCTCCAAAGGTCCAGCTGCTGTTGCTGCTTGAGTTTCTGGCACTGCTGAGTCACCATCCTCAGAGTAAACATCAGGTCGCTGCTCACAGCCACACTCCTCAGCTGTAGGTGCAAGGAAACAGTAAAACTGAAACTGCTCTTGCATTGTGTGTAAAGTTTGTCCTTTTTTCTGTGCCTGTGGTGGCTGGGTGTGGATTGTCTTCAGACTAAATTATGAGCAAGAGGAAAAGATATGCATCTTTCCAGAGTAACGAGGGGGGAAAAAAACAGACAGTAGTAGAAAATGAGCTAAACAAAACAAAGAAATTATCATGGTGGTGGCAAAGTTGTGGCTTTGAATAAAAAGAAGCTGCATCAAATCTCACAGTCATGTATGATAAAAAAGTAAATCTTAGTTATGTTACTTCCAATCAGTCTTTTATAGGAAAAGACGTAAACTTTCAGTTGACAAGCAGTAGTTTTACACAGATGAGAATCTGATAAGTAGTCACTCTCAGTTCTGATGACTTCATCGAAGTGACTGCAATAAACTGTAAAAATGGCTCAGAGAAACAAACACAGTTCACACAAGCTATTTCACAGCCATTACAATGTCTCAGTCATTAAAAACAACTGCATCTTAATATACTTCTGTTTATTTGACCAATACTTCAGCTTTGGTTTAGATCAGATAAAAGCTGTTAGAAAAATATTTTTAAACAGGACTTTTATTTCCAGTTAGGCACAGGTTTCCTTACAGTTAGTCAGCAACACATGGTCAGCTGTGGAAGGAGCCTTACTGCATCGAGGTGATGCCAGTGCTGTCACCAAATACCACTGCTGCAAAACAACCCAACAGCTGGATATTCAACCCAACAGCTGGATATTCCCTATCACAGTAAAAAACCAACGAAATCCAGACACATTTTGCAATCTGTTCTTCTATTTTTTCTTCCACGAAGACGTAAAAAAAAGAGGTTTGAGTGATTCTTTTTTAGTCAGTCGTACAGGAGAGGATTGCTTTGTGCAGACGAAGCCTTGGGTCGGTGCTCAGGGCTGGAATCCCCCGCTGCCATCGCTGTCCTCCTGCAGCGCGGCTTCCCTGGCGCGCAGGGCGAGCTCCACGGCCCGGGACGCGCCGGGCTCCCAGCCTGTTGGCACAAGGCACGGCATCAGCGGGCTCTGGGGCACAGCCACCACGGAGAACCCCGTGCTCCTCAGGCATCTCATCTGCCAAGCTTTTGGGGTCAAGGTGCATGGAGGTTCAAACTACCGCACGAGATCCCTTAGCTTTATTTTTTTTGAGCATGGTGGTTTTCAAGGGACCCATCTTTTCTGAGACTCATACCAAGATGTGAAGTGTCTCTGAAGTGATTTAAAGTTCTTGCCTGTCTGTTGGGTGCTCCCATAAGACAAAATGGCTCATTTACCCAGGAATTTCATTCTCTAGTACACAAGTCTTTAGAAGTCACCACCAAGCCCAGAACAAGCTACCAAAAAGCAAAACCTATAGAAAATATTCACCCCACAAACCCAGTCATTTTTTCTCTTTACACAAGATATTAAAATGCTGTGTCCCTGACATGCAGCTGTCACATGCTGTGTCTGTATATCAAATGATTTTACTGAGCTGAATTTTTTATAGCTTCCTGTGTTTTATCTTTGCTTACCTGGTAGATAGTCACTGCTGCTTGAGATCCCAGCAGAAAAGGGATGCTAAAAACAAAATTCACAAGCAGGTTTAGGTCACATGGTTTTCCTTCCCATGTGTGTTATCTTATATTTGAAAAAGATACTGGTTATCTGTAATAAAACCCACTCTCCAAGTCTTGAGCAGGTTTGTGATTATGAGTGTTCAGCAGCTATTCTGATTACATTTTTTTATCTGTTGAAGTTAATCTTTAAAATTACTTCCATCCATATAGGACTTTGCTACACACACACACCCATGACCTACGCCATTGCCCCAGATTCCATATAGGGAAATCTACATTTCCCTCTTTTGATCATCTCACCTCATTGTAGGATGTGTTTTGGTTTCTGTCAAATTCACTTTCTAGGTAGTCTGGCACGTCCTGGGCAGGCTGTCTGGATGGGTGGTATGAAGACAAGCTTCTCTGAAAAACAGTATTTGACATCAGTAGTCTGTGCTCTGGCTTCCAGCTGTGACAGTATGGCCAGCACTGCTCATCTCCCTTGCCTCTGGGAGAGGGCCTTTCTACTAAATCCACAATGAGATCATTCTGGCATCTCCTGCTGAAATCTGACCTTAACAACTACAAGAACATCCACACTTGGTAGGTAACCAAATCTCCCTCTCAGGAGTCCCACTCGTGACACTCAATATGGGCACAGTTGTTTGAAAATCCCCAGCACACAGAAAATGCCCATGCATATAGACCTTACCTCTTTGCAGGCAATATTTATTTGTATTACCACACACATATTTATAGTTAACGACAGATCAATATCAATTATCCACTTTTTTTTTTATATAATTTATATAATCATTTTAATGACAGCCAGTTATACTGGGAAATTTGGTTTTTGGGAGGAAGGAGTGAAACCTACCAAACACTTTCTCTCTATCAGTACATAGGTCAAGGAGTTTTTAATCAACCCAAATAAAAACACCAGACAACAACTATACGTCCACATTTTGACACTAATTTGATGAGTCAGCAGGCAGGACTGCCTTGAAAAATAAATTCAAGTTTAGGACAATATATGTCTATCTTTTATTGTACGGGATTTAAAAGGAGGTTACATCAAAGCAGTCAGTTGTACCTCAGCTGAAAATAACCAAAAAACCATAACCCCCTAAGGAAATCCATAGCCAGGGGAGGAAGGCAGCCTCCTTCTTAGCCTAGGCAAGGTTCAAGTGTAACCAAACCCTTTGGTGACCATCACTGCACATGAACATTAGGAATGTTTTCTTGAAGTTTCATAACCATAGATTATGTCTGGTGAGGGTAAGGACTTTTCTATATCTTTATCACGTAGAATTCCAGCCTGGAACAAATAGTTAGGGAACTTTCACAGCATCCTTTTGCTGTCTGAAGTTAAGCAGTAAATATTTAGATGGCGTTTTAAGTACAGGCTTTTCCCAAACCAGCAACATTTGCACAGCTGGAGAAGCCCCGTGGAACTGTACCAAATAATTAAAGAGCAGAAGCTGAGCAGTCAGACTGACCTGCTGGCCTCTTCCTCCCAGCGCAAATAAGTCTCGTTTTTCCCTTTGCTGTCTCAGTAGCTGTTTGAGTAGAAACTTCTTATCTTCCCCTGCCTGCAAAGACATATTTGGTCATTAGCTGGAATGCACTAATTACCCTTGAGAAGCTCAAGGCCTGTAAGTAATCAGTGAACAAAATAATTCCTTCTACTCTAAAATAACCTGTCTACAGAGGGAGCTGCAGCAGCACATCTTGAAGATAAAATTCTTTTGCTACAACTCTGTGAGTTAAATTTCCCTACAAATCCCACGGGGATGGGGTCCCACCCTCCTTTGTACAGTTACAAAGTTGCATGAGACAATCAAACAGAAGCCAAATTATACAAAAGAGACAGCTGAAAACAAACTTACGTTTTTAATTTGCTTATGTAGGAGTTTGTTCAGGGTCTTTTGTCCTCGTATTATTTCCCAGTAAAGATAAATAACAATTCTAAACAAAACAAAACAAAATCCGACATATGAGCACTTCATTCCAGTCAATGTCTAGATAGAAATGTATCTTGTTCATTTTAACTTGTTAAAAGACATAGATACACATCTCTGCACACACGCACAAAAAATAGAAGTATACAATTACACAAGGAATAGCAAACACACAGATTTGCTTATAACATGGCAAATGCATGAAATTGCTTAAAACATGCTCTTGGAAAAGACCCAAAAAATTATGGACTTGTATTCAAGATGAGAGGTACATTTAAGTGAGTCAACAATACAAGATGCATTTCAGATAACAAAATTAACATCGGATGACTCTGTCCTTGCCAGTTTTTTCCACTTAAGGTCTTTTTCTGGTTCTTTGCATTAGCAGATACTTACAGTACAATAGTAGAGAGGATGAAGAAGAAAAGTTCACGTGCAATTATGTTATGGTAGATCCACACAACCCATTTCCAGCCAGTGTAACTTGCCAGTACTTGTATCCACTCAGTGACTGCAGCGTACATAGAAGACAAACCTCTGAAAGGACCACATCCTTCTGAAGGCTTTAACCTGAGAGTGTGAATAAACAGCAACTTAAACCTTTGTATGTGAATCAATTAATATTGTGATTTGTACATCAAGATGCTCCTTGGTTTTCTATAGTCCTCTACTCTCTTTGGGCTCATAGGGTACCTCCATGATCTGTATTTCATTTTTAACTTGTGTCCCTCTCCAGCCATTTAATGCCCATCCCAGAATATGCAGTGAGACATGAGTCCTTGCTGCAATGGATCAGTACCAAGCCCTGTAAGCACAATCTTGACATAAACATAACTTGTCAATCACTGTAGTACATGCTACAGGAAATTGAGAAACCGGATTTTTTTTAACATTTCACCACAAGGAACCTTCATTTCACCTTGCCTTCAGGGACATGAGTCACTGCAGATCTTCAGTAACAACAGAATGTGGTAAAACAAGGCAGCCCATTATAAGAATTAATATTTTCAGGTAGACTGAAATAGGAAAGTGCTTTGAAACTGAACCACTCAACAGTCTGAAATTTCCACTTGCCATCTGGAAATTATAGCTCTGATAGCTTTCATCCCACCTGCCTTCATGTGTAGTCACCTGTCTCACTAAATATCGAAATCTTGTTGCTGACTATTGTCAAGAGAAAAGTGTGTCCATGTGACCTTCCTCCCTCCTGTGACCAGAGTAACACACACATTCTCACAAGCTCATGGAGCAAGCCTTGTTTTCAGAATACAGAACACCTCATGAACACGTGAAACCTTCCACCAGCAATTAATATAACTTCTGTTACAGAGAAATGCAGACTCCTCTGCCTGGTATCAGGTCACACAGCATAATTTAGTAGTGATGTACCATACCTCCAGACAGTGACTCCAATGACAGCCAGGACTCCAAGGAAGGAAGGACAAAACAGCAGGAGAATGAAGGATGTCATCATTTGAGAAGTTCTCCAGACTTTGCGAGGGGGCTGGCAATTCCTCATCAGGCTGACCTTTGAAAGAGATTGAGGTACTTTGGAATGCTGTTACCTGCCACTTCAACTTGGTTTAAATCAATCCTGCTGAAATAACACCCATCAAAAGTTTCCCAGAACAACTTTTAGGTGAATTTGATAGATATAGTGTGGTTTACAGTAAGAGGCAAAATGAAGTTCTGATGGGTTCTTCTGAAGTCTCATGGTGAGAGTTTGTTTTTGTAGCATTTGCAAACTTATGGCTCAGGGAAATTTAAATCCATCCTTCTACTTACAGCTTTGTTCTTCTACACACTACAAACTCCTTCATGTCCCAACAAACAACTTATCATCTTATCATCCTACTGAGACAAAGAATTCTGAAAAGAAGATATTTTTGCCATGATCTTTAGCTGAATCACACTGCTTACACCTAGGTAACTTCACAGGTGGGAGCTGCTGGGGAGTAACTGGGAGGTCAAAGTCACAGGCTGAGTGTCTATATTAACATATGCCCTTGTCCACTCTTAGTTCTCCAGCCTTTAATTTTACCACTTTATTATTTATGACAAATACATGTTAAGTTTGTTACCTTTTTCACAAAAAACACTATAAAAAATGCTATCATCTGGATACCAGGCAACAGGGGTGAAAACAGGATACCAATCCTACAAGAAAGGATTTGTAGGAGAAAAAAGTTACATCTTCACTATCCAACATTCAGTTCCCAGTCCACTGAAAGCAGAAAGATACCACAACAACTTCATATACAGATAGTGTGGGATTTATTTGGAAATGTGATTTTGTTACTCTTGATCCTCTAGCAAGAAATTCACCTTGGAAAATGTGCAATTTAAAACACACATATCTATGAACAGATCTGCAGAACCCTCTTTTAATTGAAATAACACTCATTCTTGGAAATAAGGCATCTTTTCCAGCATTTAATGCTGAGACTATTTCAACAAACATATCATCCCAGTGAGGAAGTAAACAAAGATCCAGGATATTCCTGCAGCAACCTATCAAGTTTCTTCCAGACCAGATGGCCACCGGGTAAACTACTGACTGAAGTTATTGTTACTGCCCACACAATTACTTTGGCAAGTCACAGTCCTTACCAAAGGCACTGAATAGCTCACCTCCCAGCCATTCATCCTGTTCTTTCTGGGAAGCACTTACAAACATCAGAATAAGAATTTTCCCATGATATTTCTACATGCAAATGAAGTTTCGGCTGCATATTTAACACTTACCAGGTCAAAGTCTGTGCATAGATCAAATCTAAAACGTTTCGTGCAATATCAAATTCTGGCAGCCCCAGGTTCAGGCAGACTGTAGTTCCAAAAATTCTGGGGGAGAAAACCAAAAACTATAGCACAACAGCATTTGCTAAATGATAAAGTCCTCTATAGAAATCTCTGTAAATGACCTTCTGAATACAAGCATCAGTGATAAATTATTTAGAGGCAGCATTAGTGTCATGCAAAGAAACCACCTCTCTTTCATTAGACAGCACAACAAAAATGAAACAATTTGGCAAAAAAAAAAAATCCCATAGAACAAAGCAGAGTGGAAGTAAGACCTAGTACATATTTCAGTGCATATCTATACTATAGTAACTACTTATTATTTTAAGCACAAGTATCCTTGTGGTTAAGCAGCTGAAATGGCAAGGGGCTTCAGTGAAAAACTGTAACAGCTTTTTCAGGTCCTGAGAATTTTCAGCCTCAATAAAAAAGAAATTTTTTATACTCTTAACTGATACTCTTAATGTACCCTCAAATACATCCTACTTCAAACTAGCTGAGGCTGCAAGGAGTTGAAACAGACAGGTAAGCAAGTACTGAGAGGATTCCTACTGAGGACCAACAATCCCTTTTAGTCACCTCATTTTTCCTACACTGGGGAGACTCCGTTTTTTTGCTTGTTTTACTGAGAGCCATAAAGATTTTGGTAACTACCACATCTTGATACCACCTTATCAACTGCACCATCAACAGAGCTGGGCTTACAGGAAGTTACTCTGAGCACAAAATATTAAATACCAGCAATTGTACTTTTAACCTTTCACACGTCTACGTCAGGTGCTTTTGCCCAGCTCAGGGGAGGCCAATTATCACAGCTGACATTGCAGTTTTAGTTCTGTGACCTTTTGCTGAGAGGTAGTTCCCTACTGAACACAAGAACAGGAGGATTAGAGCCATGGAGGAAAAGTCTTCAAGAGCTTCTCAACATTGTTTTGTATTAATTTAGCAAAAAGTTAACAAAGTCATAACTTGTAAACCTTTTTCAAATCATGGTCAGAGAGTAAACAATAGATCTCTTACACAAAAATATGGCCATGGATCTAAATGGTCTGTAGAGCTGGCAAGCACTTAAATACCTATGCCTAAGCCATAGCAATATTTGGCACTAGGAAGGTTCACACAGCAGATGCCAGAAGTGAATTATTTCTTCCTTACCTACAGAGCTATATTGACATCCAGTCCACAGTACTTTCTCATGCTGCAGACCTCTATACTTGAGTGACTCATTATATGCCTAATAAGACTGATAAAATCAGATTTTAAACTTGTAGACAGTATAGTGACATAACTAAGAGGGGAAAAATCACAGTGAAGTACACCAAGGAAAGGCAGCGGTGTATCCATGCTTATGCAGAAAAGGTGGGTTTGTGCTTGAGATAATTGTCACCTACTCTCAGGAAATCCATGGGAGTAGAATGTGGCTTGTTCCCTGCATATGTCTCCATCACCAAAGGGAAAAAGGACACACTGACATCCTTCTAGGGAGGAACAGCAATCTACACAAGGCATGTACACAGAGACTGCTTGGTAGGGAAAATCAAGGAAACTGCAGTGGTGCCACAGCCATGCTTCTGCTGGACTTTTCTCACATGGAGAAAGCAGATAATATCTTTGGTTAATGAATGAAAACAAGATTAGAAAAGTAGCACTCACCTTCGTAAAAACTCTCCAAAGAAAGAGCCAAGCAAACAAAATATGAAGTCAACTAGAACAAGACGATAAATATCTTGGCCAACCAAAGTTTCCCAGCACTTTAAGAAACAGAAAGCAAAAAAAAGAAAAAAGAAAAAAAAAGTTGTTAAAAATTGTTCCCAAGTCTTGGGCATCTGAAACTTGATCAAAGATCTGAAATCTTGATTAAATATATTCTAGCAGCCTGGCAAATCATAGTTGACTTCTCAGTGAACAATGCTGCCATCCAGCTGAGACTGGAGCAGGGCCATTCATCTTTTTCTACAGCTGATTTCTCTCAAGCTGCTAATAGAAACTCTTAGGGTAGGAAACTCAGCTTCCCAAGACACCACATGTGCTTGTCTTTGCTGAAGCAAGCTTTTTATCTAAGTGGTTTCTAACCTGGCTCTGTAAGTCAGAGATTTGTGTTCGTGAAATTTTACCTGTGACTCTGAGGTAGCCACGATGTTAAGCCAGTAATAGCACAATATTCCAACAATTGATATTTTCAGGATGATATTTCTAAAAAGAAGAAGTAACAGAATTAACAGCTGGTCCATACCTGGAGGGAGTGATGGCAGGATGACCATGGGTCACACTGTTTTACCTCCTCTTGGCACTGCAGAGTGCCAGGACTAACAGGAGCTCTCCTGGGAGGTCAGGTGTGCCATTGTTCTATTGTCCGGGCAGGAGGGGAGCTGGGCATGACAACTTTGGCACAACATCTGCTTAACAGGCTGCTGGCTGGGAGTGGGGGCTCCTTAGGGGAAGGAGGGCTGAGGGACAGCGGGGGTTAGGCAGTGTAAATTCCAGGCATCTGTTTTTAATAACCTCAATCCTCTCTCTACCTCCCTTCCTTTCCTTGGGAGGGGCCAATAGCCCAGGGGCCATCAAGAAATGTTACAAGCCCAGTGTTCAGTTCATCCAACTGGGAGGGAAACCATTCTTCATTTTCATGAAGAGCTATAACATCCCAGAAGCTCATGAAACACAAAAGGTCACAAAGAGAAGAGTGTACAGAAGCCTTAGGTGAAGATGAATTTTCCTCCATAGCTCCCTATTCCCCCTCACCACCACCCAGACACAGCTTGTATCAGAAAGAACTCAGATAACATCAGCCAAAAGCACTAAGAGATGGCAGCAAGAAATACCTGCTAATAGTGACATATAGGTGCTGTCCAGGAGTCTGAAACTTCTCCAGGTGCCCAAGCCAGGAGAAGAAGAATGGGATCATTGTGTTGAGGAGAGATACAATCACAGGTAGCACCAACATGGCACTTTGGCCCTCTAAGTCATTTCTATACTCTTTCATAAACAGCTTAGAGAAGAAAAAAACAAACAACACAAACTTAGAGCCTTGCCTCTCAAGATGTGTGCACAGGGAATTGCCCTGGCTCGCCTCCCTGTGTGTTTTCAGGTTAGAGACTGCCATATTTCATGGGCCCATGAGCAGCAGCACAGTGACCCTCTCCCCTTCCCCTAAATTATGTGGGAGCCCCAGCTCAAATGCAGCTCCTGGGAAAGAAGGGCTGTGGCTGGTTCTTGTTGTTTCTCCCCAGGTCACCAGATACAGTATCCCTAAGCTGACCACTGGCCCAGGCAACCAGCTGCTGGAGAGACGAGGGACATTTGCTGAGATCCCTCAGGTCCCACACTCTTGCCATAGTTCCCAGTGGGGCAGGCCTTGCAAAGCAGCTCTTTAGGTCCAGCAGCATTTGTGCATGCTCTGGCAGCAGCAACAGCTCTGCTTCCCTGTGCTCCTCATAGTGAACAGACCAGCGCTCATGCTCAGTGTGAAATACCTATGTGGAAAAATGCAAATTCTGGTCTTACCTTGAGGTTATTAATGCAGAGGAAGTAAACACCAGCACAAGCAGCTACTGCTGTTCCCAGGGAAACAACCCAAGCAAGAAGATGAGTAGCAAAACGACGAACTCTCTCCATTGCAGAAAAATCTAGAACTTCTTTGTTTACTTCAGCAAGGCCTTCCTGCAAAGAAGCAATTCCTGATGAAGAAGTTCTTAGCCAACAGCATAAGGCAAAACTTGTTTCAAGGAACTGCTGGAGAAACTGAATGAAAGATTATTGCTCTAGAAGATGGGCAGAGTAATACCCTTGGAATATTTACTGGGCAACTTTGTGTTTCTATCCTAGAAGTTTCACAGACAATATTCCCAGCCTGTCTTTTGTTTATAAAATATTTAAATAGCAGGAAGGAGAGAAACCAGAATAAACACTCTGTATGGAAAATATTGAATAGTCACAGAGACTCAGTCAATAGAACAGAAGCATACAAATATTAATATGTAGCTTAAAGAGAAAAGGAAAAACAAGTAGCTAAGCCAATGCCAGGAGCTCAGACCAAATGAAACTCAGGAAGTCAGGAAGATTTAAATCTCTTAGGCACAGGACCAGCACACTTGTGTCACTCTGCTAGAGACTTGTATATGCACACAAAATTGTGTGCACAACTCAGTCTCTAACAGAATGACTCACCCACATTAGTTTTGGACCTCCTGTGGTCTGTACCTTTATTTGTGTGTGGAGATTCTTTTGCTTCAGCTTCACAGCTTTTTCATTGGTTATATTGAAGTCCCAAGTGCAGAGCAGCTTGCTGGCATTTATAGATAATCCCTTAGGGTTAATGAAGCTCCTGGAGAAGAATTTTGCCATGCTGCAATGAAAATTAAATTGGTCAGATGTGTGACAGGGAAAATCATCAAGTCTGTACAGCTGGGCAAGGAGGGAGATTTGTCAGCTTTTCCATCTCATCATAAGTTTATTTGATCTATGTCAGAGCATGTCACATGCAACAATGTGGAAAATAAACTCTAGTGTAAGAAATCCGAGCATTTCCATCTCAAAATTGCTGCTGACAATCTTCACCTCTGGAAAGCCACATCGATAAGAAACAATGTTAGGAGCAACAAGTTACAAAAGGGGATCACAACATGCCCAGTTTGAAGTGGGATTCTCTGTATGTCCCTTACTATTTTGCAGTTATTTTTAATTTCTATAATAAAAGTTTGATTCCTGAAGACTGCCTTTTGAGCAGAAATTTCTACTTCATCTCTACACCTGTAAATAAGGACTTACAGAAACATACTCGAGTAATTATTACTTCTAACTGTGGACAAGATGGGGGTTTTTATTGTGTGGCTATTTTCCAATCAATATAAGAGAAATAGGAATTCACTATCAGTTTACCTGAACAACAAGATAAGAAAACAGATGACAAAATATATTCCAACAGTGAAAATATAGGCCAGCTGCATGTTGTAAGATGGACCATTCTCTATTTTACTGATTGTAGCATTGGTGTAAAAGCCATAGTAGAGCACTGTTTGTTGAAAATAACCCTGAAAAGACAAGGACATAATTCAGAATATTTCCTGTCACTTCCATGGTGGAAAGCATCATCATCTGAAGACCAGTTACTAGAGGTGGGAGCTGTCCTATTGTTTATCATGAAATCACAGGAGGGATGAAATACTTACAGCTCCAGTGAACAGCTCCAGGCCCGTGAATGAAAGGTTATTTGGTTCTGCTGCAAGAAACTGAGGAATTGTGATGAAACTGAAGTTTATGAGGAATGAGAAGATGTTAAAATTTAGTAGCCACGTCAAGAAAACAAAGTAAGAAAGAACACTTGTTCCAAACTCAGCACCAATGATCTTCAGAGTCTTGTGCCATACCCTCAGTCGGTGAAAATGTTCTGAAAGGGTATTTCCAAATCGTCGAAATGACTGAAGGGAAAAAGAGGAGACAGATGAATCTCAGCAAGAAAACTGGACTCAATTTCACATTATAAAACTTCAGATTTTAATGTTACAGTTTCCCTTCTATGTTAAGAGTGGATTTGCCATACTCCATGCACCATAAGATGGTTACCTGGTGCTCCTAAGTGCTGCTGCAGTGCAAGTCATTATTGATGAACACTGCAGCAATTAACTGGATCTTAAGCAAGTAACATGAATCAAGACACCAGATTCCTCTGGAGACAGTGATAACATCGCCGCTAGAGTGGTTTGCTCTGTTGTGACTGGCAGAAGTTTCTGGCACTTACCACTGCTGCTCCTTGCAGACACTGTGTACAGAAGGAAGGTGCACCATGGTGCCTTGTTATTTCTTTAAGAACCTTATTTCTGTGGAAGAGCAGGGCAGGGGTGACAAGCATTATAGTATGAACTGTAATCGAATCAAGAAACCAAAGAAGATGCTGCAAATACAGTTTCACCCCTGTGCACATGAACAGAATTAGTACAACATGGAGATGTTCTTACTGATTCATTTTATATTAGCTGATACCTTGGCTCCTGTCTCTGCTGTAACAGCATATTCTAACCCTTCCACTAACTCACACTGGCAGCAGAATTTAAACATATTTTGTGAAAAGACAAAAGGGTGGTTGAGATCATGTGGTCTCTTTTCCATTTTCAATGTCCAACATCCAAGTTTCTTTTGAAAATAAATCTCAGGTCATCATTTATAACCAAATGTCAGGACCTTGATATTCTGTTTTATATTACCATGAGAGATTCTTCTTATCTCCCTCATTCAATTATTTTCTCTTACAAAACATTAACTTTTTAAAAGTGCATTAAAAAGTACTTTGTCATAAAACAAACCCCATAATTGATAACTAGATGTTATTAGAAGTAAATGTTTTTAAAACTAAACAGATAAACTTTTATTTTTACCTGATCTCTCTCTTTTTTCTCATGGTCTCTGGCATCTTCTGGATTGCTTTAATCCTTTCTTTGGTGGACATATTTGCAAGACTTCCAATTAAATCTTCCTCTGCATCAGACCCATTCAAAAAACAAAATTTGGGGATAAGAACACAGTAATTTTTATACATAACCTGAAATGGAGTAACACCATCCCCCATTTATACTGCTACCATTGCCCAGATTATCTTCAGCTCCCTCAGAACTCTAAATCAGATGCAAGTAAGTAGTCCAATAATGTTTGTAGAAAGAGCTGCAATATAAAGGAAAATAAAATACTGACAAGACCCCAAGATTCTAGTCCATTGCTTGATCACTGACAGTTACACTTCTATGATGCTATATATTGACTTGAAAGCTAAACTTTTGCTTTATTTCTTCTGTAATTTTAGTTGATGTTATTGTCTATACTTAGCACTACCTGTGCTACAGAAACACTTCTATGACCTGACAATCAGGCTGCTTCTGCATGGCTGGAATTTGATGCTAATTCCAGACACAGTAGCTGAAAGCAATCTATTAGCTGGTCAAACAAATTCTAATAAAGAGCTTAGCATTTCTTTCTACAATTTCTCACCTTCATCCTGCACTGCATTTCATTTATCATGGGATTTGAGTGTGTTAGGAGAGCATAAAGATTAATCACTACCATAACACAAACATAAGTTGTCCCCATTACCAGAGAAAGGCTGTACATGCAATTCTGGTGAGAAACTAAGATCAGCATCAACCTCAGCATCCTTACACAAGACACTGTCAGAATTTGAATCATTTATCTAAACCTCTACCTTCACTGCACACTGGATCTGTTTCAAACACGCTGGAAGAAGTCATGAAGATCTCATCAGGTGGTCTGCGGTTGCGTCTCCGAATGAAGCTGTCTAAATAACAATACATTCTTTAGGAAGCCCAGAGAGTTCTGACAATTTGACTTAAGAAATTCAAATTTCACAAGAACAAGGTAAAAGTCTACCTTTCAATCTCACTAACTTCATGCAAACACACTCCCCCATTCACTTCTTTCCTGGTTGTCTTTGACAACTTCAAGCACTTTTTCAGATAAATGCTGGAAAAGAGAAACTGAGCCCAGTCTTCAGCTGTCATGAAGAACTCCATCTAACTCATTCACAAATGCACACATTCATTTTTCAAGACTTTCTTCCTAGAAGACAAGGCTTTTCTTTAAAACTCCTTCCCCTGCCTTCAGGGGGATCATTTTAGAATCACACACCATCATGCTGAGTAAGTTATATGTGTCAAACTCCCATTTCCCTGGTGCCAAAATTCAGCTGCTCCCTCCACTTCCTTTTATTCACCTATTCAAACACAGGTGACTACAATCCTTAAAAGCATCTGCCTTCCAGCCATGAAACAGATGAGTTTAGCCACAGCTTTCCTTGCCTGGCCTTCCCAGTAAGCTAATGCCAATTCCAGTGTCACATCCTGGTGTGGAGCGCATCTCTCTCATGTGGAAGCACCCTGTTTATGACTCCTTTTATTATGTGAAGATATTCATATCTGTTGTTCAGCATTCTTGTTGAATGCTTTAAAATATTTATTAGTGTTATTTTATAGAGGGTGAGATTGACATGCAATATTGTGATGCATCACAATCCTTACCTTCTGATCCACTGGAAGTTCCATGAGTATAGGGATAATCCAGCAGATGGAAGGTAGAACGTGGGGTGTCAGTCAGTTCTGGCTCAGGCTCAAAGGAAAGATTGTCTGTTGAAAGGAATCAGAGTTACACAAAGTTACAAACTGCTATGGGCTATTTACAGACACAGAATGCCAACCCTATGACAAAATATAGATCTACTGCCAACACAGCAATCTATTCCCTCAAAATTCCCATATTCCAATCCACTCAACAACTTACTCACTCCATACAAGACAATATTTACTGATCTGTTAATTCAACAGACAACCCATGGATTTGCAAATAAAACACCTGAACTGCTAAAAAAACCCAAAAAACTACAGAGCTGAACTTTGTAGAGCTGCAGTACTCCCTTGGAACAGAGCCAACTGTTATTTGTTCCAGAGATTGTCTAAGATGGTCACATGAGTTACTACATACCTGTGGAATTTCCATATGGACTTGTGCTGGGTAAATCCTGGCTGTAGTCAGAGCCAGGTCCCAGGGAGGACATTGGGATGGCCACAGGGTAGTTCTGCTCCCTCCTTGTGTAGTTCTGCCCCCTCCCTCTGTGCTCTCCATAGGAACCATGCAGAGATGAATCATAAGGAGCTTGGTGAGAGAATGGATTCCTTTGAGAACTCCCCCTGTGTAAGCAATAAAAAAAAAAAAAAATCCTGACTGTCATAAAAGCCCTCAATAGGTATTCTGAATAATTTGCTACCTATTATTATCAAGTTTGAGTTATAAACCAAACTGTGATACTGAGAGGTATTTTGTATTCAGAACTTCAACACTGTAATTCTTATTTGATCATCAAATGATTTAGAATGGCTAACATTTTCTCCACCTGAAGTTAGCTTAGACACTAACTAAACAGGAACATCTGCTCAGAAAACAAAGATATCCAAAGTTATAGCCCATTGTGAAAATTACTGGAACTCAAAAATATTTACAACATTATGCCATAAATACATTTAACTGAAATTCATCCAACTTGTGAAAAGTAAACACGCCATTTCCCTTGAATGCTGCCTTCCTGGTAACAGTTTTTAAAATTTGTCTGAGAATGAAAGCATAAAGGAAGGATTAAAATAAATCCACAAATTAAAACTCCAGAGAATAAATATCTTCTGCAGGTAAATTATTTCTTATGGCACAGTCACACAGTAACATTAAATAAACTCACCTTCTATCAATTTCCAGTGTCTCTGAGTAGTGGTAGTCTGGATTTTCAAAGGCTTCATTGTGATAGTAAGACATGACAAGTCCTTGCTTTGAAGGATGAAATCTTCCTTATTTTTGTCTGTACTGCTTTATTAATATGTTAATGGCAAGACTGATTACAGACCTGGTTACAAAAGAGATGCAGGTACATAAAAGTTAAAAGGAAGGAACTCCATTTTATCAACTTAGAAGATACTGTTATTCTACTAATAAATAACATGAAACTTTGTAAATCAGCGGTGGTTGTAACTTCATCACCATCGGGAAATTGGGGTCCACCAGAAGTTGCAGGTCAAATAGGAGCTCACATTTCTCCATAGTTAGGTCTCTCCAAACCTACAGAATTGCAATGCCACAGAAATCTTCCCAGCACTAATGAGGCAAGGCTTTAGAAGCATGTCAAAACATCAAGAAAAAAATAAAGCTCTCCTCTTTAAACAAACAAATGCACAAATTTTCTCCAAAAAAATTCACTACATTTCCAAAACTAAAGAGGAGGTAAAGCCTGCCCTGGTCCTTGCTAGCACTGCATCTCTAAGCCTTGGTTCTGAATAAGGGACCTGCAGGACCGTGGCTTTGCAAGAGCTGACAATACCTAGAGACTTATTCTTAATGAGGGCTTTTCTAATGGTTTAATGCCTCAATCCTTTAAATAGGCCTGGTTTGAGATTTCTCACAGAGTGCGCCATTTTAATCTTAAACAAGCCAGACTTAGGCAGAATGTACTAAATAGTAGTCCTCATGAGTCAGTAGAAAGGGAATGTTACATAAGAAAAACAGAATCCAAATTAAACAGGCAATTCTTGCAATTAATCAAAAATCATACTCAAAATAAAAAAGGAAACCATTTTTAGCATTTGTTCTTAAAGGCATGTTTCCTAAGCTAGCAAGCTGTTCCGCAGCAGGGAAGGGAAAAAATAAATTATAAAGGGCACAGCTGGTAAAACCCATGGGACCTTATCTTATTTCAGCTCCATTCGTAGAAAAGCAGAGCTGAATCTCATTTAACAGTAGAGTCTCAACAAACTTTTTTATTTGCAGTGGATTTTATTTGTGATTTTTACTGCAGCAAAGGAAGCATGACATGAAAATTATCTTCAAAATGGGTAATTGTACAGTATCTAGTTTCAAAATTTTGTTCTGCCAGAAGCTCTTAAATTACTGTTGTGTCATCTGCACGCCTTAAGAGCTTGGAACACAGTCTAAAATCTTGCAGTGTGACATAGTTGTAAAACACTGCCCAGGTTTTGGCTTGCAGAGTTATGTTATAAACACAAGGCATTGATTGAATCCAAAGTCCTACATTTTAATCAGGACACTGAGTAGACTTTGATTACAGCATGAGGCAGGGTGCTCTGAGGCCCAGGTACTCAGCATGCCAGGCAATGGGAACACACAGTGCATCACCCCTGTCCTGCCAATAACAGGGTGTGATTGCTGCCAAAAGGAAACCATAAAAAGTCTCTCCTAAGTGGCACTTGTGTTTCTGCAGGCAACAATTTCACACCTACAGAGACACAGTGAGTTTGTCATGAAAGTAGAAGAGTAATTAGCAAAGCCCTCTTTCCTCATCTCCAAAAAACCTTATAAAGACTCTGTGAATCCAAGGTTCTTGCATAAAAATAATCCAAGGCTCTTACTTAAAAGTAATGAGAAGCTTAAATCTCCTGAAGAGGTAGATTTCCTTTGACATGAACCACTTAGCTCTTGGTGATCTTTTGAGAACTAGCTCAGAATATATCTGAACTTTTGTACAAACCCTTCAGAAATTAGTACATTCTGTCCCTATACTCTAATAAAAACCATGGAAATTATTATTAAAAAAGATTATCATAGTTTTCTGCAAAGATTTCCTTGGAAAACTAAACATCACCTATAAATGTGGTTTGTATTTCAAACTGCAATGAAAAGCTAAAGAGGGAAAAATTCCTTTCTCAGGGGAAGAATATTCTAAGACAATTCCCTTTGAAGTGTGTGCAAAATTACATTTTTCTATTTTTTTTAAACTAGTTTCCCAGGAACACAACTCTCTTCTACTCAGCAATCTGAAAAGCTGGGAAGTTTGCCAGCAAAGCAGCTGGAAAGCTGAGCACTGATCTAAACAATTTGCCAACTTGCCTGGTCTTCATTGGAGCTGTAGAGAGCACAGATATTTTGATGGAGGTGTATGTGTTGTGCACACTCAGCATTACCCAGAAGCAAACTGGCAGCAGCTATCCATATCAACCAACTTGTTGACATCAAGCAAGCAGAAGAAACAGGTCAGCCTGGATGGAAAATACATCCCAGCATTTCTTTCTCTTACTCATTTGAGAGACCTTGAGGCTTATCCATAAAGGCTTCCTCTGAAACTCAAAAAAGCCCCAGATGGATTCTCTATTGGCTCTGTCATGATCCATTTTATTTTCTTTGAGTCTTATGATGCACTGCATACCAGGTTCACTATGAAAATCCACGGGGACATTTACAGTCTAACATTGAACTCAGCATCTGAAAACACTGGTTTTCCTCCACTCATAAAGTTTTAAGGACTTTAAATAAATTTTCCATGTATGCTGAGGCAAATCTGGCAGTTGATACGTTTCTGACCAGCCATAGCTGACTGGAAAGAAGCTAAAGCAGGTAATGCTCAACTAAACCATCTCTTTCCTCTTTTCAACCTATGATGGAATGCAGCCAACCACAGCTCCAGGAAAAGATAGGACATTTAGACTTAGTTTTCCCTTTAAAAATAATTTAGAAGAAAAAAAAATTACTGGAGGACAGAGGTAATTTGTGAAAGAAAGTGATATCTTGACAAATCTTCCCAAGTGACATCCACTTGCAGATCATGTCTTTTGGATTTCAGCAAGCAACTTATCTTATTGAAACAAACAAACCCTGTGCACCTCCTCTGGAGTACAGAAGTGTTTAAGATCAGTGGGTTTAATGATCACTGATTTATTGATCATAAATAAGTCTGTGGAGAGTGGCTGCTTTTTGCTTTAACCACTCAACCCAGTAATGATACAGACCAGGAAACTCCAAGCAGTGCAGACTCATACTTCTGGATCCTTTCCCAGAAAAATAACTGCCTTCAAGTCACAGATCAACAGCCTTGACAAAATATTACAGGTTAGTTTCACCCCTTCCTGTGCAGGTAATGTTCTGCTATAGACACTAATCCTCATGTAGAATATAATAAAGCAAACATAAATGTCTTGCCAAAATAGCACTCTGTCCTGGCATCAAGTTTCAGGATAGTCGCTTAGATCTTCAAGCTCCTTATCTGCAATCCCTTAGTAAAAAAGTTTTCATTAAATAAATCCTATTTGCACATATCTGGAAGTGGAATAAAACCAGGGGATTCCTGAACTACATCACAGATAACTTAATAAAGATGAATGAAGCGAATAGAGCTCAAGGAAGAAGTGAATCAGAAGGCTGAATGTGCTCTATTGCCATAAAGAGAGTTTAGTTTTGCGGGTATGACTACACAGGGCTTCACTGTTACCCAAGTTTTATTAATTAATCCCTGTCCTGTTTAATGTGTTCCACACATCTTCATGACGGAAAAAAACCAGACTGGTTTCTGGAAGCCAAAAATGAGTTTGAAAGACAAGCCAGACTTTTACATTCTGCATCAGCAGCTGGATTCCAGTACTGATCACTACTCTTTCACTGTCTCAGTTTCAACACTTTTGCAATAGACCAGGAAAGCCTCTCAGAAAATCAAAAGCACCTGTGAATTGTCACTAATCAAACACTACACTGGAGAAAATCTCATCTCCAATTGACGTATTAGCAATGGAACCAGCCTAAATCATACATGGAAGCGAAAGCCACTTATCTTCAGTGCACCTTGCCAAAGTACCCAACCAGCACCAACAAACACCACCTCTTACAGCCCTCCCACTGTGGTTTTATTGATGTCAGCAGGTCAATTACAGGAACCAACATCAACTCTGCTATTTTTGACCTTGAATTCAATTAAGCAATCTAAATTGTGCCTCTGCTACAAGGGATTTTCCCAGTGACAGGTAACATGCAGCAGCACTGAAGACTCATTCCCTTACATTTGCATAGGGAGAGATAAACAAATCGGGAAGGGAGAGTGACAGCATCCCCCTCACAGCCACCATGCTGCTGTCTCCCCAAACAGCTTCTTGGGTCTGGAGCCCAAATGGATTCACTTCCTACTACAGTGCAATGGCACCTACCACTCTCCCTATCTCCCAGCTCTTCCTGGTAAGAGTGGGGTCCAGAGAGCAGCCAGGCAGAAGGAAGCAGGAAATTGTCTGTTTGTCTCCAGCTGCTCTTCAGTATCAATAGCTCTGCTCCTTATTTGCTCTGCATCCATTTTTTTGCACCTACTTCCTTTTTTGCCATATCCCTTCCATTTAACATTCCTCTTGTAATTCCCCCACAATACGGTAAGACTACAGTATCACGTTCACTTTCTTCTCAAGTTAAATCCTTTGTATCGCCTGTGGTTAATTAGATAAGGTTTTTGGGGAAGGCATGTCAGTTACTTTGTGTTTGCAATGTCTTAGACAGGTTTCTACTTCTTCACCTGAGTTTAGAAACCTGCATTATAAACATGCCTCAGAAACATCTAAAAAATTGTTATAATATGTAATTAAATTTTAGCATCCAGTAAAATGCTATTGAGTGGAGGCACATACAGTTTTTACATACAGGGAGTGGGTGAAAGTTCAGATACTTCATTAATTCTGTGAAATTCATAGCGCTTCCCTAATCCACCACACACATCCCTGCTTCTCCACCCAAAAGGCCCCACAGATCCAATTCCTGTGAAGAACACATGATAATTACTTTGAATTACCTAATCCTGAAGGTTCCTTTGAGAGCCGCTCTCTGTGTTTGTTGCTTTGCTGCTTTTATTCTCCTAACTCTGACCACAAGGGCAAATTTAATTCATTGGGAAAATCATAAGCATTGAGATATATAACTACTGATATTAGAAAGAGAGAACTGAAGAGCAAGAAGAGTATAGCTGGCAGAGAGAGGCAAGGTTAGGAAGAATAAGAAACAGAACTCTACATTATTCCTTTAACCCTTGAAAAACATTACCTAGCTCATCATCTGACCCTTATGAGGAGAAAAGGTCTGAAACAAGAATAATTTCATATCAGTGTAAGTCAGTCTTGTGACTAAATTTTCAAACTACTAACATTCACATTCTCTGCATTTAGCAGGACTAAATCTTGCTTTGCGAAAGAAGTTTTTAAAACTTATTAATCACATTAGCAGCAACTTGTATTTGAAGGAAATAACTGCTTATAAAAAAAAAAACAGAAGTGAGTACCTGGTTGGAATTAATTTTCTTTCAGTGGAAAGCCAGCCAACAACACCAGATCTATTAGAAGATACTGCTTATTAGAACAGTTCTGACTTAAAAGAAAGCTCTGTTTATTCTGCCCTTGCAATGGATACCTCTCCACTTGCAACCTGCAAATTGTACTTTAATGAGCACTATCAGTTACAGGAGTTTAATTCACCAGCTCAAGTAGAAAAACCTATGAAGCCTACACATCTGATCAATTTGGATAATAAACAGGAATTTACATACACTCAAGTACCTTGGACTGAAAAAGAGCATTGTTCTGTTTGTAATTTCTGGCTTAACTTCCTGTTAAGGATATGTTGTCCTGTTACTATTTGCACAAGCAGCATTTAACAGGACCCTGAGGGAAAACAAAAAGCTTACAGTAATTTCACACTGATAAGCCTCACCTATTTCACTGAAGAATCGAGCTGATCCCAGAAGTGCGGCTAATCACCCGGTGTGGCTTATTTATGGACAAATTCTAGCGAAATGCCAACCCGGAAGTGTGAGCCGGCCGGGGAGGGAGCTGCCACTTTGCCACTCCTTTGCCACCGTTTTTAGCCGGCTACGCGCTTTGCTGCCGCTTTTTGCCGGCGCTTTGCCGCCATTGCACGGCCAGCCCACCAAGCCGCCGCTTTTGAGTGGTGAGGGGAGCCACAGCAGCCAGTGTCTGGGACAGGAGTGCCAGGGCCCACAGCACAGGGAGGGTGCCTGGGGCTGCGTTTAAAGGCTTCACCGGTCTGTGAAAACTGTTTGCAAATTGAGCACCTGACAGCAAACCCTGCGATCGCGCGATTCTGTTACTAACTCATTACTTTGTTGCACATGGATCCTCACTTTAAAAAAAAAAAAAAAAAAGTGCAGCTTATCACCTGGTGTGGCTTATTTATGGACAACTTCCGTGGTCTTCCTGGCTACCTGGAAGTGCACCTTATAACCAGGTGTGGCTTATGAGTGCGAAATTACTGTATCTGTCAGAATACTGGGAATACCAAAAAACTAGAACATTGCTGGGGGAACCAGTCAAAAGAAGAGAACTGGTTTTGTCAAAATCTTTATATGCAGTTTTCAAATTGTTTGACAAATAATTTTGGATAAATTTAATACTTTTCCGGAGAAAATGCAGTTCCATTAAAATCCAATGTTGCCTATCAGCATGTTAGGGGTTTATTCTACAATGAACAAACACAACCTATAGACTATACAAGTGGCAATTCGAGACTTTTTCACCAATATATGAAGAGGATACCACTTTAAAGCTCCAGTTCCTCTCATACCTGCCCATACAGCCATACCACACCATCTCAGCACTTTACCACTTTGCAGGGTAAAAGTCCTTTTGGCAAACTTACTTTGGGGGGAAAAACAACCAACAAAACAAAAAAGCACCAAAAGACTAAACCCAAAACTAAAAAACCATAATCCCCAAAACCTCAAAAAAGTTAGAGATCAGTTGCTTTGGGTGGAGTACTGACATATCAGCCCTGCAGAGGTGCCGTTTCAATTCCATGCCTTAGCACCTGTGACCCTCAGCCTGCTGTGACTCTCAGCCTGCGCTAGGGCTGTGTCACACAGGCAGGGACTGACATGCACCCACACCTAAGCTGTCACATCTTGGTCGTGGCTCTGGAGCTGGCTCTGACCAGCTGCTTCTGCCGCACCAAGCGGGACCAGGCTGCCGTGGGTCACAGGGCTGGCACAGGAGACAGTGCTGACACTCAGGCAGGGAAGCAGAAGTCAGCACAGCTCCCGTGCAGTATCACTGCTTGCAGGTTCTAACAGAGCATTACTAATGACAGTGGCTTAGCAATTAAATCCAGGACGTGAAGACTTGACTTTTAAATGTACATTGATTATTCTGCACAGAAATGTTTCAGCCTCTGTAGGTTAAATAGTAAGTCTGTTTGTTTTGAGGGAGTGACAGAGTGATGGACCACAAACAACACAATTACTGAAGCCCGAGATTTTCCCCACCTGTTTAATACAAACTTCCCATTACCTATTGTAACACAAAAAAAGTCACAGCCTGCTACTTGGAAAATACAGCGCCGCGTCCATTCACCAGCTAGCAGACCCCAACATGCAACCGAAGGGAAATACCATGCTCCAGGCCATGATCCCAGCTAGGCTGGCACCACACCTCAAAGGAGGAGTGACACACTGGCTAAAGACTTCAGGGAAGTGTGGCTGGTTCTCGTATGGGACCAGCCCTTCCAGTTGAAGGCAGAGGAAGCTCAGATGCGTTTAATGGGACAATAAAGCTTGAGGTGCCATTCGTGCAGCAGAGCTAACACCAAGCTCTGGGCACCGCGCTGGGTGGTTGTTCACCTTTCAGCGAGCAGAAGCCGAGTACATCCCTGACATGCTCGCAATCCGAGCCTTACGGTTCCATCATTCTAAATGAACAGCAGCCATTTGTAAGCGGCAGCCACCTGTCAGGGCTGCGGTGCCTGCCCCGCTCCGGTACGCGGACAATCCAGTCCTCCCGCCAGCCCTGCCGTGGCGCAGCCCCTGCTCGGACCCTGCCCGCTGCAGCCCCCGGCCCCGGAGAGCCCCGGAGCTGCCCATCGCACCGCTTACCTCGCTCCCCACCTGGCCGCCAGGAGAGGCTGCCCGGCCCCGCTCTCCCTGTCCAGGTGCTCGGAGCGCCGCCCCGCCCCGCCGGCCGCTCCTCCCCGTGCAGCCTCCGATCCGCGTGTCGGGGGACCCGCTGTGACGGCCGGCTTCCCTTCCCTTCCCTTCCCTTCCCTTCCCTTCCCTTCCCTTCCCTTCCCTTCCCTTCCCTTCCCTTCCCTTCCCTTCCCTTCCCTTCCCTTCCCATCCCTTCCCCCCCCTTCCCCCCGAACGGACTATACACGGAAACGCTGCCGGAGAGGGGAGCTGAGGTCCTGCTCCTACAGCTCAAGAGAGAAAAACAACCCCATGAAGTTCTTTGCTGTTACCTATCGTGTGACACGTTGCTATGTTTCTGTTTGAGTTCCAAGACATTCGCTCCCCTTCTCCCACGAATTTTAACATGCTTTCTTTTGGCCTGGGATAGCAACAACACCACAACAAAAGGACAGAGAGAAACCGTTTTCAGACACAGGATGCATTTATCAAGAATCCACAGTTCCTGGACAGGGAGTTCAATACCAGCCCTTCCTGTTCTCTGCACGGACCAGAAGGAACTTCTCCTTTGGTCAGGCAAGAAAAATCAGCATCTCTGTGCCATTCTCCTTTCCTTTCTTCTTCCCATTTCATGCAGAGATATGAAAAACTATGGATTGGACAAAGCTCCAGTTGAGCACCAGGCAGGGTGCAACACAGAGAAGCCAACAAAGTGTTGGAGTGGCGCCTCTGACATGAATTTCTATCCCAAAGCAGCTTAGCAGGGATGCCTGCCTCACCTTCACTCATTCCACTGCAGCTGGATTGAGGGGTGCCCCAGCACACCCAGCACACTGCAGTCACTGTCAGGGTGTTCCATGGGCACTTCCCAAAAGCCAATGCTCCCCTCTAGAGCAGGAACATCCTCAAACTGAACAAGAGGCCAAACAGCCACCACTGGTGTTGGCACAGACAAAGCAGGGAACAGGGTAAGGAAAAGACTGGCTCTGCTGTCCCTGTGGTCTGCCCATTGCCTTTTTCCTTTTTGCTAATACTGTATAGATTTATGGACCCTCGGCTGCTTTTGTGTTGATATAGCTTGTTAGGCCATTTTGGCATATTGTATCTCCCCAGAAAACCCCATGTCTTACAACTTCTACCAACTACTCCCAAGTAACTTCTCTGGTCAGGAAGACTGAAAATACAAACAAATAAAAAATACCTGTCAGCCTGGTAACAAAATACCTGGAACTGGTAATAAATCAATCTGCTCTGTGTTCAGAAGCTGTGCTGGTGTAACTGCTGACTTTTGCCAAATGACTTGGTGCCCTTTTAGCTCCTGAACTCAGTAAAACATGTTTATCCTGTACCAGACACATTCTACATAGACTTAAGTGAAGTTTTCTAATGCTACTTTTAAGATTACGTTTTGCCCAAAGCAACATTCCTAGCATGCTGCAAAGAACCTGTCTGCAGATCTTCTGTACTGACCCAGAGCTGCCTGCACGATGCGCAGGCCACAGCACAAGATACTGGGGTAATCAAACATGACATTCCCCCAAAATTAAAGCAATCACTCAGAACTTCCTTGAATTCTTAGAAGCATTTTTGAGCTGTGGCATTAGAAAGAGGAACCATACAACAGAAAAATTGTCCTGGAAATAGACGATGTTACTAAACGTGATAGATTGATCTCCAGCATCCTAAGAGACAGAATATGGCACTGGCTTCCATGCTGAGCACAGACTGAGAGCTGCTTCTTTTGTGGATAAGGGACACTGGACAAATGTTATACGAATGGAACTTACTGCATTCCCTGCATGTGACTCTGGTAGAATCATCTATTCGCTCCTCCTCAGCATGTCTGTCTTCCTGTTTTTCCACCTGGGATTGCTGTGATCCATAAAATTCATTGAAACATTTCCAAGTGTCATAAAAGCTTTCTCAACTGAAAAAAAAAAAAGTAAATTAGACAATGTTTTTACAAAATTCTTGGGGAAGTCAATCTTGTTTCAATTCCTCCAGTCTTTATTTAAATTTGTTCTCATGGGATCATTAACATCATACTTCTCTAGAACACAGAGTTTCAGGAGGAGTCTAATTAACCTCAAGTGTATTATTCACCTTTCCTCTTTGTATTCTTTGTGGTAAAAAAAGAAACATAAATCAAAAGTGAAACTGCCAGCCCAGATGACATCCCAGGGCAACTTTACCCCATAAATATTCCTATTTATGGCCACACATAGAGGGCCCATGCTTGGGTGGCTTCAAGGCACCGATAACAGTGGGTACAAACGCACTTTCTTATCCAGCACATGAGTCACACGCTCAGCACGAATGCTCAACAACACTAAATGATTTTTCAGGAATGCTGCTGAGTGGTTTTATTTTCCATCCCCTGAGTTTTTTCAGAACAATCAGCTGGGAGATGTTCAAATGAATTCCATGAAATGTGCACTCAATCAAAGAACCACAATCATCTGTGCAAATGTGTATCACTGAGGTGTCCAGCTCTGTTACCAGCACCTCGATCCTGCTGACACTCTCCCAGCTTTAGTATTTGTTAAATATATTACCTGGCAAAATCCATCCTGGAGAAGGGAAAAAGTTAATAGGCCTCCAGAGTGACTTATAGAAGGATGAAGGCAAGTTATAGCTTGTTCTCATCAAAAAAAGCCAAAAATCCATATTAGTTATAGAATCACAGAACCATCAAGGCTGGAAGAAACCTTTGAGATCATCAAGCCCAACTGTCAAACAAACCTGCTAGCATGAAGGCAAGTGTGTTTCTTCATTTGCTTTTTTGACTCATTCAGGGCAATAAGGAAGTTGCTGTGCTTTAATTCCATGTCTATATTTCACAATTCCCCTTAAGATATACCTTTCACCTCTGCTGGTAACACAGATTATAAATGTGTACATCTAAATTACTTTGAGAACTTTTCTTTTTATCAACAACATTTTATAGTTTTATTATGAAAGCAGATTACTACATAGATTCTTGTTGCTAGCAAAACAATTTGAAAATAACATACCTGAGCTGATGACATGCAGCTAACAGAAGAAGCATGCTCATTTGTATATCTGATTCAGCATTCTGAAGCCTAATAATGACTCATTTTTAAAACTACTGCGTATGAAAAATGTTTAGAAAAATCTGGTTGTCTTTTAATCATCAGTAGAATAAAGTAAGAAGGGCTAGAAATTATTTTTTCCCCCCACCATGTAAAAGGCTTTTGAGACTTCTGGAGGTTTCATTTCCTTATTTGTCACGATGCTGTTATTTCCACACAAAAGGCAAGAAATGTTACAAGAAATAAGTCTCTCTGAGACCTTTACTACGAGTTCACACAAAATCCACCCTCGGTCTCAGATGGGAAAATAAAAGATTCACCATCTACTGACTTTACTCACTCCAATTCACACCAAGTTCAAGTTTTCACATGGAAGAGTGAAGCTGTGTTGTTTCCAGTGCAGCCTGCGCTGCTCTATCCAGTCACAGAACAAGCTGTGAGTTCGGGCTTATAACCTAATGAGAGTTGACCAAGTATTGGAGTTTGTTTTTACAGCACCCAACACCAGCACAGGCATTGAAACAAAACTTATTTCCAAGCCAAACTTCGGTGAGAGATGCCCAGCAGCCAGAACACCCCCAGCCCCGCATCTGGGGTGCGTGAGCCCCTTCTAGTGGAGAGGGCAGGCTGGTGGCACCGCCGTGTGCCTTCACGGAAAGTTTTCAACGAGCCTGGGGTAAGAGGAACAGAAAGACTCTGCTGTCCCAAAATGCGATCCTGGCGGCTGTGGGCGGGGGAAGGCGGCCCCGGGGCAGCCTCGCCCCACAGCGCCGCCGCCCCACGGCCCCGCCGCGCCCAGAAACGGCAGCGGCGCGGGGCTCCGGCTGGCCCGCAGACATGAGCGGGCTGGGGGCCGCCGCGGGGCCGGCCTGGCAGCTGGACACAGGCGGTGAGGCCGCGGGCAGGCGGGGCGGCGGCAGCACCGGCGGCCCCGCAGGTGGCGGGGGGATGGAGGGACCGGACGGGACGGGAGCGGCAGTGCGGGGTCCCGGCTGCCCTGGTGCGGCGACCTCCGACCCGCAGCCCCCTTCTCTCCCTCGCAGGGCTCTCTATCCTCGCCGAGGAGCCGCATGGAGCCGCACCTGTGGATTTCCTGCAGGAGCTGCCGAGTTACCAAACGGCGCGGCGGCGCCGCTGGGGCACCCAGGAGCGCCGGGAGCTGGGCACAGCCGGGAGCTTCAGGACCGCGGCCCGGGCGCTGCCGCAGGAGAGAGGCGAACCGACTGCTCTCCCTGCCAGAGAGTACCCGAGATGCATGGCGGAGAAGAGGATGATAAGGTTAATCTTCACGCGTTTCTTCCTTGGTTTGTTTTTTTTTGTTTTGTTTTGTTTAAATGACTTTTCCTAAACACCCAGGTGCGCTGGAAGGCTGGAACAGAACTGAGTTTGGCTTTATCTGTTTCATTCTGTGGTATGTGATTCTGACAAGAAGGTGCCGAGTGCTCTTGGCTGGCACGAGGGAGTCCCTGACTGGGGGCAGAAGTAGGTTGAATTGGAAGAAATTAGTCAAAACTGGGAATTACCTGTAGCAAACAAACGCATTTCTCTCTGTTTTCCGTTTTGGTTTTTTGTTACTTTTGTTTTTTATCAGGGTTTTGTGCTTTCAAGGGTCCCTGTGAATTATCTGCATGAACCCACCCCCCACCCCACCCCCCGCTGCTATGCAAATACTGCTGCTCTTGAGTCTGCTTAGCTGCTCCTGCACAATGTGGTGTGCTCCCTCTGCTGTGGCTCTGTGCAGTTGATAGGAAGCTTCCCAGGACCTTTGTTTCTTTTTATCTTCTCCCGCCGCCTCATTCCTTTTTAAAAGACTCTTTCCTGTGCGCTGTTTCTGCCCCGCGGTTGTAACTCCCCGGAGGGAAGGATTGCAAAGACCTCGCTTTGCCCCGCCTGCGTTTCAGTGCTTGTTATTGTCTCATGTCTCACTGCTGGGCTAAAAGCTGCTTTAAGGACAGAAGATACAGGATGTGGTTTTGCGCTGTCAGACAACAGCTGCACCTTTAAATCAGGTACATTGTAGTTCTAGTTATGATGTCTAGTACTCCAGAGAGAACAAGAGCTACTCTATTGTACGAGCAGTGGCAGCCTGACCCTGGAGTTTATAGCGTGTACACAAGAAACAGTAGAAGATCTAGCTCACAGTAAAGGAAAGTGTTCAATACCTTGAATTTTTATTTAAAGTTGGATATCTAAAGTTCAGTTCTTCAAGAAAAAGGAACTGGAGGGAGGAGTGGAGTTGCAATGTCCCAGGCTTGTTTACACATGTTAGCAGGGAGAGATTCTGGTGGGGCTGCCTGGCGCTTCTACAGATCGGTGATCTGCATTTGTGCAGCAGCTGCCAGCACACAGTGCTTGGCATAAGCTGGGAGCTGAACACTCAACTTCTGTAACTCAGATGAATATGCAGCCCACGCTTCTATTTAAAATGCAAACTGAACACGGGCCAGACAGTTCTGCAGAATTTAAAACACTGCAAACTGCAGCCTGTAGTTTCCACAGAATGAAATCTCTTGAGAGGAGCTGTATTTGCTCTTAAAGCTGAGGTCATCTGCTGCCTGTTCGATTGTTTGTATAGGTTTAATTTGACTTCCTGCCAAAACACTGGAAGGATCAGGAACAGGCAACACAGAGCACACATGGCAGTGCATCCCTTGGGCACATAAGTAGGGTCGAGTACAAGCCTTTTAAAACTGAAACCTTGATACCTCATGGGTACTTACTTAACTTCTGCCTTTCTTCTTGTGGCATCAGAGGCTGGGACCTGCAGTATATATATATATGAATTTGCTGCAGTATATCAATTTGAAAATTGATATGAGTCAATTTTCAAGCTATGTTTCTGTGAATTTTTGTCTAGTTTTAAGGTTTCTTAAAAGAAACAACAAAATGAAAACTCTGAGCCACTCAGAATTCTCCTTGTTGCTGTTGCTGACAAGGCAATAATTTTTAAAATGCAAATGTATTCATATAGTATGAAAATCCCTAAGTGAGTGGTTAAAAATTACAGACAGTGGCACATTCTCAGTGTTTGCAGCTTATTATTAGAACAGTGCATCCCCAGAGGTGTTAGCAAAAAAATATTTTCTCAAATTCATTGAATTGGCACTTTACAACAAATTTTTCAAAAAGCTATTGTTGTCAATTGTTGTTTTTTTTTTTTCCTCCAAGAGAGGTGAGTGTTTTTCATGAGAGAACTGCTCTATTTGAATTAAGTTGATCTTGTCATTACCAGCGGGATCAAATGGGGAGAGTTTGTGTTTGTTACTTTAGCTATTTCCCTGAAGGCTGCAGGCAGGCTCCATCCTGTTACATGGAGTGAAAAATTATTTCTTGTGCTCAGTAACTATTTCTGGATTCTTAGGGAGTCTCAGCAGGCTGATACCGAACATTTACCTAGATGGAAGAAGTGGAGAAGAACTAGCAATAAATCATTGAAAAAAGCACTCAGTGAAATCAAAGGCTTGACATCTTACCTGGTGCTTTGGCAACGTGATATTCGCAGCATAGAAGGTATTTCTTGTCTGATGTCCATTTCTCCTCTGGAAAGTTGCTTCTGTTACTGGCAGTTTTGCCTGTGTGAACATAGTTTCAGATGTAACTACAAGTGCTTAAGAAGTTACTTTCTTCCCTATTATTGCTGAATGTAAAATCCATGATGTGGTAGAAGGAAATATATTTTAAAAATTATTAATATGTCCATCCTGCATTTCAGTTATATTGCTAAAAGTCCATAGTACTTAAAACTAGCTTTAACGATGTTTATTCAGTTCAGTGAAACGATTTTATTAATCTGCTCTCTCTGTATTTTCAATGGTTTTATCATCTTAATTATTGGCACATGTTTCTTTTATTCCCAGGGAAATTTGGTGCTGGCATCCAGTCCTACTTCTCCTTCCTGCGCTCTTTGGTCCTGCTGAACTTTATAATTTTTATCCTGATGTTCAGTTTTGTTACTCTTCCCATCATAATTTCTAAACATGGAATATTCAACAGTACCGTTGCTTACATTTCTCCAGAGAACATAGGTAAACATCTTTTCTATCTACAGCTGTTGTAGGAATCCCCTGTTCCATGAGCTTCTTTTCCACCTCCCAGAATAAAAAAAAAAGCCTTTTTATAAGAGTGTGACATGTTTGAATTAACATGATCTTGCAGTTCAGTGGGCATTACCATTTGAGTGACTTTTCCTGCCTTTCTTTTTACAGACGATGTCTGCACAGTTTATGAACCTACTGGTAATCAGGGACTCGTTTACTTCTATACTTACCTCAAAGATTTGCTCAGTGGCACTGTAAGTAATTAATTTGTTTTTTTAAATTAAGGGTCCCACATAGCATTTAAAATGTAAAAAAAAAATAAAAAAAATTACTTGTGGAATGAAGCTTTGATAATTTTGAAAAATAGTAAGGCATATGCATCACTGGGGTATGTTGTCTCTGAGAAGGGCAGTTTTCAAACTGACTTTTACTGTGTGACCACAAGGCCTGGCTGGTCACGAGCCAGCCTGTGCCTCTCCTACCCAGCTGCTATCCCTTATTATTCTGGAGCACACTGCCTATTGTGTTCTCTGTGTAGGGTCCCAGTGTCTGTGTCCTACAGCTCTTTGATTGGAGAGGGATTTTAAGCGCAGTGCCTGCATTACAGTTTGGTAGAGGCAATGGCAGTATTAAGAAGCTACAGACTTGTAGCTTGCTGGGGGCCCTAATTTTAAATTTACAAAATGATTACTTAATGCCAGATTGGATTTAACGAGACAATTGCCGCTGCTGTAACAAATTCTATTTCAACTTCATTTTCACAGGGATTCCTCGAAGTGACAGTTTTGTTTTATGGCTATTACTCAATAGATGCTGTATGGATCAGTATCATGAAGTACAACTTGCCGCTCGCATACCTGCTGGCAACATTTGCCTATCTTGGCTTAAGTTTCCTCTGGCTAATAAAGAGGTAAAGACGTTGGTATTGGTTTTTTTTACTGTTACTTGTTGCACAGTTTACATTGTACTCCTGCTTGAAGGGAACATACTGTGTTCTAGAGTCCTTTATGTGGAAATGGGGAGTCTTTTGCTTAAGGATGCAGTGCCACAGTAGCCTTTGGTGTGCTTGGGAAAAAGAAAACAATTTGACACGTATTAGTTTTTCATATGTATGCATGCCCCTCAACTATACTGAATTTGTTGGAGGATTTTCTTTAGGGATTTTAGTTGAGTTTTATTTGTGCTGTCTCAGTTTCCTTTGCTGTGTCTGGGTGAGGTGAGAAGGTGTGACTGTGAAGTGCAGGTTGGAATAACCTGTATCAGTCAGGGTCAGCTGCTGCAAAATCTCAAACTGAAAGTGTCCTAGCCACTGGCTGGTACAAAGCAAAGGTGACAGTTTGCTCATAGAAGAGGTCATTCAGTCTTTGATCAGTCAGATTTCTTGTGGTTTTCCTATGTACAAAATACATCTTCTCACTAATTTTTCTCTAGGTCTGTGGAAGGCTTTAAGAACAATTTAGTGCATGATGCAGACCCATTTCAGAGTTACTGTAACAAAGTCTTTGCAGGCTGGGACTTCTGCATTACAGATCCAAATGCAGCCCGGCTGAAATACCGCAGCTTGAAATATGAGCTCCAGGTGAGTAACTTCTGTCTTTTTGTGATTATGGTTTCATACAGCTTAGATGGCTAAAAAAAGAGATGTGTGTAATTTTGCAGATAAGAGAATAAAGTTAAGAAGGATTGAAGTACCTTATTTTGGGGGTGCAGCCCACATCCTCTTGCATGCTTTCTAGGTAGTTGGAGTCGTGATGCAACGTGAGAAGAATTGGCACAGATATTGTTGGCCCTTCCCCCAACCGCTGGGGACCACGCCAGCCTCTTTGCTGCTTGTCTTATCTGCCTCTTCCTCACACTCCAGGCTGCTTCCTGTGTTAGTTTCTGCATAGTCCAACAGGAAAAGCTGTCCCAGCAGTAGGCAAAACCCTGCAGGGATTAGTTTGAGTGTTCTGGGGTTTAAGCATGCAGTGCAGAAAGCAGTAGTTTGGGGAGAAATAAAACCCAGATGGTGCTCTCTGTACTGTTTGAGATTATTGTTGTGGTAAGAAGATACAGAAAGATTTTTACTAGGTGTCTTTGGCACACATGCACATACAAAATGCTGATGCAGCTATAGATTTCCCAAACCATAAAGCCCTGAAAAGAGTCTAAAAGGCTCTTTTGGTAAAACAAGGACCTTCTTTTTGCTCTCTGGAAGCAGAGATTTGTGTAGTGAAAAAATTACCTTTGAGAACATGCTTCCACTTTAAACCACAAAGTGGTAATTACAGATTTCATAAATTACAGTGAGTTGCTTTCTGCACTAGTGAAGTTCAGAGCCATCTTTTTTCACCACAGAATCAGAATCTCTTACACTTGCTACACTTTTGCCTCCAGAACCACATCTTAGAAGAGCTAGCCCCTTAATATTACTGTTTGATGGACCTAAGTCCTCAGAAAATACACTTGTATGGGTGTAATGTGAGTTTGCCCAGGTTGGATTGTCTTCACAGGAAATACTGTATTTTCATGTCAGTTAAGGTGAAATACGCCAAGTTTACATGACAAGCTGCTCAAGACTGTATTTCCTTCTTCCTGTGCCATCCCCCAATTTTCCTTCACAAAAGAGTAGAAGGAATTTTGAGCCATAGTGGTGAGGGCTAGTTACTTACCTGCAGAAGTAATGAGATGAGTGACTGGTTTACCCATTTCAGAGTTTAGTATCAAGCTGATATCAGTCTCTCTCAACAAATAGGCAGAGTCTCTTCTCAAGGAAATGTGTTACTGATACAGTAGAGATAAGAGGATTGCAGGACACTTGTGTTTGGCTACAGAGCCCTCAGCTTGAGGAGGCTGAGCCCACAGGGGCTTCTATTCCTGCATGGACCTGTTTTGTCAAAGACAGGACAGTTCTGTGTGCTTGGGCAGGGGCTGGAGTGAGTCTCCTGGAATAGGCTACAGATGTGCGCTTCTCAGGGGTAGAATACATGGTGTTAAGTGTTGTATGCTGCACCAAAAAACTACATCTCTTTTTCCTTTTCTTTGTAGACAGACTTGCAGGAAGAAAAACTGAAGCAAAAAATAGCTGGGAGGACAATGGAAGAAAAGCTACGCATCTACTCTCTGAGAATATTTATAAATATAATTGTCCTTGCTGTTTTATCAGGATGTTTTTACTCTATTTATAGAGTAACAGTCTTCTCTCAAGAAAAATCCAGTGTGAGTATGAGAAATGACACTAGGACAGATTTGGTGAAAGCTGATGATTACAGCAAGAGGAACTATTGCGAAAGAGTCAAATATCTTAATATAGCACCTTTCACGCAGGCATCTGAAAATACTTTCTACAGACTTAAAATTTTTTTAGTAGATGAGAGCAGGAAAGATCAAGAAACCTGTGCCAAAAAAGCCTCCTCAGTAATGTCTCCCATTGCAGAGGCTTCAGTGTTGATTGCCTTGGAGCTGACAAGAGGAGCAGCCCTCACTACCCTTCCCTTGTAACTATGCTCACCTCACTGTGATCTGCTGGGTCTGGCCATGAACTGGCAGGGAGAACTGAGCTGCTTAAATCAAACTTCATCATGATCAGTTTCATGTGATCTGGTTCACTGTCAAATGCAAAAATGCACTTCAGGGGAAGGCGGAGTGAAGATTATGATCTGTCTTGTGGCTTGAGTTACCTCTGTGTGGGGAAACAGGAAGGCTTTGAACGCAGAGCAGTTTTCAGAAGCAAAGGTTCTTGCGTCATTAGCAGAAAGAATCAGATTGGGTGGGTTTCACCACTAGCAGGACAAGCAGATGGAAGGAATGTTTAGAAGCAGAACAAAGCAGACACGCTTCTGGTTGTGACACCTTCACAGAAGCTATTGACTGCTTTGGAGGACCCCAGGGTTTGATTAGTCTGGTAGAAATGGGGACCGCAATTTTTCTCTCCTCTGTAAGTTGCTGGTGTGATGGACTTAGCTGTTCACAAGGGAAGTTGTGCTCATGGTGGACCTAACTCTGAACCTCTATAAACTGCCAGGATTGCACAGACAGAAGCAGGACATGGGGGCTAAATGAGTTTATGAGTGTCAGAGGCATTATTTGAGGGCAGAGAAGAGGACTACACAATACTGAATAACTTCAAGAGCAGCTTCACTTACTGTGGGCTTTAAGTTGGGGGTTGATATCTTGACCTTGTCTTAATGAGGAGTTAGAGGAGCTTGTCAGGATGGTAAGAAAGTCAGGGAAGCTGCTTAGCACCAGTAAGAATAAATTGCGAGTGTCTCCACTTGGAATAGTTGTAAAACCTGGTAGCCTTTGTGCTGGTTAGCAACAGTCAGACACAAACCTTCGTGAGTTGAACCTCTTTAAACAGAAGCTTTGAGGAAGCATAGAAATACTCTTACCTGGAAGGGGAGGGTCCTGGTGAAGGGAGCAGGAGAAAGCAGGGGTGTGTAGCAGCAAACTGCAGAGAGAGCAGTGATCAGGCTTGTATAAAGAATAGAGATTTGTTTTCTGTGAAACCTGCTTGTCTAGAGGTATTCAGAATCAGCCCTGGGTTTGCCATTCATGCTACACGTGGTGTTGATCCCTGTTGCCTGGTGCAAATGTTGGGGAGGATGAAGGTGGAGTAAAAGGTGCTGCCTGAATCCTGGACAAGGCAGGCTGCTGTGTAGCTGGAGACAGCACACTCAGGAAGATGTGTTTCTCTAGGCATTATGTTTCTCATCTCTTCTGCAGGGCGTTGACAATGAGAACTCCCTGGTTAATCTCATAGTGCAGTATTTGCCTTCCATGGTGATCACACTGTCCAACTTCATTGCTCCTCTGATCTTCTCATTTCTGATCAGATTTGAAGACTATACACCAGCCTTTGAAATCAAGATGACACTCTTGAGGTAAAGATGTTTTTTTTGTGGCCTTGGATGTTTCAACCACTTTTTCTTGGTAGACTGTATGTATTGTAAACATTGAAACATCAAGAAGCAGAGAGGTTGGCACTGGAAACCAAGGAGGCATTGTTTGGCCAATGTTTAGTTGGAAACTTTAAATCTGGGAACAATCTGTTTTGATGACAGTGCAGTGCAATTATCTCAGTGTCCAAGTTTTTCTCTTGGTCCTATTTAGCTGTGTGGTCTGGACATCTTCAACTTGAATAGTTAGTAGAGAGCTTGTGGCTGCAGAGCTGTGGATTCACTGCTTTGCATGCAGCAGTTCCCTGAATGAGCAACAGTGTGTGTACAGTAGTGACTGAAGCACAGCTTTGCTCAAGGCAGAAGTTAAAAGTTTTGAGGTTAAAAGATACTTCAGTGTAGAGTTGGTGTTTGGCAGCTTAAGGCAGTAAGATCTGGATTGAAACACCTGAACTCTGCAAGTCCATGCTTGGTATTTCTGATTGGGCCAAGTGCCTCAGAAGGCCTGAAGCTACATGAAATGGGAATGCTGCACACAGGACTATACCTTAGGGAATTGCAACCCATTGCAGCATTAAGATCTGCAACTGAAATGACTAATGCAGGAACACTCCTGAGAAAAGAAACAAGGGACTGTAGCCTAAAGCTGGGAAGGTGAAAGGTGATTTTAACCTTGCTACAAAGGAAAGAAATGTGTTTATTATCGGGCTGGCTGGTTTGTTAAAGGTCTGCATGACCCTTCTCCATTTTAAGGCTTCTTTGGACTCCTGTACAAGGTGAGCCAAATGTTAACATGGCTATTTTTTGGCATGTTTGGAATTAGTTTTGCCTTTCTTCCAGGTGTGTCTTTCTGCGGTTGGCCAGTATTGGCGTTCTCTTGTTGTCACTGTGGAGTCAGATCGCTGACTGTGGTAGTGACAAGTGTAAACCCTGTGGATACAATTACATACTCTATCCTGTAAGTAGATTTATCTTGGTCTTTAATCATCTGAGCTTGTGAACAGAGATTTGTTTTCCATGAGAGCAGCTTGTCTAGAGGTGTTCAGTATCAGCCCTGGGGTTGCTGTTCATGCTATACCTGGTGTGGATTCCCACAGCTCAGTGCAAACCAATACAGTTGTTACATGTATATCCTTTGTTTGTGTAAAACCCTGATTACAATTAATCCAGTAGCAGATGATTCCTTAGCACAGACTTACTGTCCACCATGAGGATTGTCTGAGGTAGCTGTGTTTTGGAGACATTGTGCTTCTGTCTTTTGCGGCATTAAGGCAAATAGGTTTTCCTCAAATGAAAAAAAAAAACCAAACCAAAAACCCAACAAACGAACAAAAAAACCAAACCAAAAACCCAACAAAAGAACAAAAAAATCCCAACCACCAAAACCAAACCAAACACACCCAGCCACCCCACTGCCCCACTTCACAGAGAAACCCCAAAATAAAAACAACCAAAAAATGTGAAAAACTTGGCACGGGAACTTTGAAACACTTGAATATTTTAGAAATTTGAGTTAATAGCATTTGAGCTTCATTATGTTAACTGAGACTGTTATTGCTTTAGTGATAGACAGATTTTTCACTTGTTTATTTAGACTGCTGATCTTGTTTTTCCTGACTTGTTTTTATAGTGCTGGGAATCTGATGTTGGGCAAGAAATGTACAAACTGATGATATTTGATTTTATTGTAATTCTTGCTGTGGCCCTATTTGTGGACTTCCCCAGAAAGTATGTATCTTTGCTTTTTAAACATTTTTAAAATGACATATGAAACACATTTTCTTTTTTCTGCGTTAAATTCCCTTATTTCCAACCAAATTGCTAGTTTAAAAATAAAGCATAAATGTATTTCTGGTGGTTTGAACACCTGTTTGCTATTCAGATGGCTGTATATATTTTGATTATTTTAGAGCTTTTTTCTTCCAACATTTTCTGTTATGTTGTCTAATGCTTAAATGCTTAGTTTGGTGTACTTCAAATGTGTTAGAATGCATCTTAACTCTACAACTTCAGTTTAGGACTAACAATGTTCTTTGGTTTCAGGTTGTTAGTTACTCATTGCTCTTGCAAGCTGGTTCAGTGGTTTGGACTTAAGGAATTTGAAATTTCTGACAATGTCCTGGAAATCATTTATGGGCAGACTATTTGCTGGATTGGAACCTTCTTCTCACCACTTCTCCCTGCAATAGCAACTATAAAATACTTCATCATCTTCTATGTTAAAAAGGTAATGAAGGCATGAGGTTGATAAAGGTCTGAGTATGTCTCTGCAGTTTTTGTAATGCAGGCGTATAGATATGCAGGTGATCTAAAACTAAGAAAAAACTCTAAAACCACCTGTGAATGCAGTGGATGGAATGAGCCAATGATATTCCTTTTTAAGGCTTTGTGCTTCTAACAGAAGGTAGAATTTTGCTTTGAAATCAAGCAAGTCACATTTCAATTATTATTTCTCATATTATTTGTCTCTTTTTTTTAAAGAGAAGCATTTTATGTAACAAAGCTAGTTTATAACACTTTCCTGCAGTAATCTATTTACTAGCAACACAGCTTAGAATTGGACCAAATATTGCAAAACAGCTAAAAATTTGGGAGCAAAATGGAAAATCCAGGCTGGGTTGGATGTTTGTGTGATTTCTCACTATCAGAAGTTTGCTCAATGACCACACAGCTCCTTCTGTGCAGCCAATTCTTGCTAATACTTTAGGTCTTGAAAGAGGGGATGTATCCAGGGAAGATGTGGCAGGACAAAGCCAACAGCAGTGTCATGGATCATACACCAAATGTCTCTGTGCAAGTGTGTGGGGTCCTTTGGATCAAATTCTTACACAAATTAGGAGACATTGACTTGTACCAAAATATGAGGCAATCTTGTCTCAGCCCTTCTCAGCCCATGCACATCAAAGGAGGTGGTTGTGTGGCTGCTGGTGGCGTGTTTGAGAATGGAAAATCAGTTGCTGTGGGAAGTGTATTTGGATGTATATCTATATAGATGTGCTGATAACAGTTTTACTCACCTTCACTCTTCAGATTGTTTTGATACACACACGCAAGCCTGCAGCGAGGCCTATAAGGGCATCAAGTTCCAACTTTTTCTTCCTGGTGGTGCTGTTGATTGGGCTCCTCTTGGCTTTTGTCCCTCTGGGAGTCAGCATAGCACAGTAAGTGGCAATTTTAAGTTCTGTAGAGTTGACTTGTTCTAAGGTTGTCAGTTCTGTAAAAGTAGACACACAACTTTAGAATGATTAATGGAATAAGATATATGGATATGTAAAGATATATAAAGATATATAGATATATAAAGATATATAGTTATATAAAGATATATAGTTATATAAACTTATAGCTTAGTTCATATAAACAAAAATTAGTTTTATGGACACATAGGACGATTTTATTGAATCACCAAACTGCTTCTTGGCTTGTGCTGGCTTATTTTATCTTTACATTTTGGTGCAATATCTTTCTATTCTACTTCTTCAACAGTATCCCCTCTTCCAAGGCATGTGGACTGTTCAGGAATTTTAGCACTTCGTGGGAAGTTATTCCAGATACAATACTTCGGTTTCCAGCAGGTCTGCAGCAGTTCCTTTTTGGCATAGCATCAGAAGCTTTTGCAGTGCCTTTTTTTGTGATTCTTTGGTGAGTACTGTGGAGACTTGATTCACTTATGCATCTTCATTTCTTTGCTAACTGAACTCATACCAAGCATCTATTAGACCAGATTTTCCCTTTGCAGTCAAAAGCATCAAAACCCATATGAATCCTCAGTCCTTATGTTTTTGCCCATATGTTGAGACTCATCAGCTTTGTTCCATTTCCTCTTGCACATCCCATATTCAAGAGTGCTCTTCTCAAAAATGTTAACGGTGAATCCTCTGCAAATTAGTGCTGTAAGCCTTGTGATCACAATTCCTATCCACAAACAAGGTTGGATGCCACCTGTAGAGAGAATCTAACCCAACTCTCCTATTCAAAACAAGGTCAAGTAGAGCAGGAACTATATCCAGTTAGATTTTGAATATCTCCAAAGATACAGAGACTCCACAACACTGTTCTAGTGCTGGTCAGTCTTCCAATAAAAAGAGGCTTTTTTCTTAAGTTTAAGTGAAGTTTTTTGCATTTTGGTTTAACTAGACTGTTAGCAAACTTTGGAGCCTTATTACCTTATGCTTTCTAAAACTTCTATGCTCGAAAAACCATGGGTTGTTTTTTTTTATTCCACCCAGCCCTTCATTTTTGTATTCCTTCCATTTCTTTATGTGTTCTGAACTGACCATGTTATTATGTACATTGGAAATCAAAAGTCTTCCCTTTTTGTTTGTTGTTTACAGCATTGTTATGTTCTATGTTATTGCCTTGGCTCGAGCCCACAAACGAGTGGTGGAACAGCTGAGAGAACAGCTGGTTTTGGTAAGATCTGACCAAAAACTTTACTGACACAATGCAGAGAACTTTAGGGGTACAGAAATGAGGCATGCAGAGGAATATTTGTTTTCATAGTCTCCTGGATATTTGGTGTTTGCTACAGGTGGTGAAGAATGTTTTACAAACTACCCAGGAACAATAACCAAAGCTTTGTGGTATCTCAGTGAAGTTAATTTTTTTGGGTACCACCTGCAACTGCAACAAGATCTGGTCATATCAGCCAGCACACATGCAGGAGATATGACCCTGAGAAGCTGTGTCCCTGTTTTTCATCTGTTGCCTTGTTTAAATCCACTTATCTGCATGTTTTTTTCTGCCAAAGAAGAACCTGAATCCTGTGTTTCCTGTCTCCTCCACCATCTTGCACAACCTCCACTTTTGTTTCCTTCTCTGCCCTCACAAACGGGCACCCACCTCCCGGCTCTTCCTCCCAGGCTTGAGTTTCCACTGCATCTTTTCTGGTCTTGTTCTTGAGTGTAGGCCCAGAAACGCTTGAGCAGGTACTGCAGGTGCAACAATTCACTGATCATCTTTTTGGAGAAGGGTGCCAGTGCAGAAGTGCTGCTTTGTGGCCATCAAAAGCCACTTCCAGGTTTGGCAGCATTCGTGTGCTGTGGTCTGACAAACTGCTGGAGTCAGAACTCAGCCTCAGTAGTGAGACTTCTCACTTTCTTATTAAACAGCCCATTTCTTGATATGTGCTTCTTCTAGATACGGAATTTAACAACCTATGTGCAGAAAAACTACTGGGGGAGATTTTTGAGGAGTGAGGAATTTAGGAACAAAAGCCTTCCTGCTTTTTGAATAGTTCACAAATCAGCTGCCAATTCTTAAAATTCTTCCATGATTATTTTTGTTTGCTTGCTCTGTTCAACTTCCTGAAAACATGGTTTTAAATTTTATGCGTGTGGTGTTTCTTACTAACCTCAGTGCAGAACTAATAATGTGTGACGTGAGGTGAGATAAATGAAATCAAGGCCATTGCAAACTTGAAATTCTTCAGGCAGTTGAGAGTGTGCTGGGGGAGTACAGTGTGGTGAGTGCACCTATTTCTGATGAAGAAATGAGCTGTTTAGATGATTTGTATTAACACTGTTCATGTGAGGCATACTTGTTATTCTGTCTTTCCAGGAGAGTCGTGACAAGATGTTCCTAATCAGAAAGATAGCAGAAGCTCAGAAGTATCCTTGAAAACCACGCAAGCCAAAAGAACTTGACTTCCTGAAACTCCCACAACAAGATAACAGCAGAAGCATTTGCAGCTTCTGAAAACTGAGAAGCTGACTGGCACACTGGGACTGTGGTCTAAGTGATAGGTGCTTGTGGTCTGGGTCTTTCTTGATTAAGCTAGTGGTGCTTAAAGTTTCCAAAACTTGGAAATTCAGCTGATTTATACTGTGTAAGAGCTGCTCAAAAAAGGATACTTTAATGCTGATACAGCTTCAGGGTTGTTGGGATTTGTTACATCCCTATTTTTTCAGGGAGTTTGGGAAAAATGTGATCAGAACTGAAACTTAATTTTATAATTTGTTTTTACAAATTATGTTATAAGAATCATGTTAGAGGGGAAAGGTATGGTTTTACATGTTTTCAAAGCCTTTCATGTGCTTTGGTTTTAAAAAATAACTATGTATGGAAGTATTGTGAAATAGTGCATAGGAAAAGAAAATATGGAAGGAGTTTGAAATCAGTTGTCTAAATATTTTTAGAGGTGATGGTTTGCTATTTATGCTGCTCTGAAGCAGCAAGAGCAGTCGAACACTGGATAACTGGTCCCAAAATGGTTCAGAGAAAACAAGCTGATAAAGAAGAGCTCTGAGTAAAAACTCGGAGTAGGAAGAAGCCAGCAGCCACAGCACTGCTGGGGCACCAGCATTGCTGCTGTGGTGGGGCCCCTTTCTGGTTTTGTTTTTTTTTAATGTTTTAAGTAATTATTATTTGTGTTTTATTCTTGTATGAACATCTTGACTACTGTTCTGTGTGTTCTAAAATGTGAATATTTCAGTTAAATTATTGGTTGGCAATACTGTGTGTCAGTACCCTTTAATTTCACATTTCCTCTCTTACCTGAATCGCTGGGCCCATGTGTCTCAGAGAACCGTGTGTCCCTGTAGGCAACTAATGCGATCCTTTATTTAAAGATTGTAGTAAAGATTTTCTGTACAAAACTGCATTTATTGTTTGAAATGTGCATTAGTCCGCTCTTAGCTAATGTGAGACACTATCCTTTTATATAATGTTTTGGGGTGTTTTCTGTGCTCATTTTAAAGTAATGACCATTCAATAAACGGTATTTTTTTACCGCACCGCCTCACGCCGTCCGCTCGCTGAGCCTGAGGGGGGCGCGCCGGGGCCTCGCCCTCAGCGCTGCCGCCGCAGTTCCCGCCTCGCCCGCCCCTCGTTCCCATGGCAACCAGGACGCGGGTTTTGATTGACAGCTGCGTGTCCAGTGTGGCGGCGGCGCGCGGTGATGACGTGTACTGAGCACGATGGCGGCGGCCGTGGGTCCGGTTCTGTGGTGCTCGCTGTTGCAGCACCGACCCCTCCGCTGCGGGCCGGGTACGGGCTCGGCTCGACTCCGCTCCCTGCCCGCCCCTCAGGCCCCCGCGCCGCCGCCCGGGGCGGCCTCAGGCCGTTCGGCTCCGCGGGTGGGAGCGTGCACCCGCCCGTCCCGGACGGGAACCGGGCGGCAGCGGAGCTCGCGTCACCTTTGTCTCTCCGACAGGTCTGCGGCCTGTGCCCGGCGGGGGGGCTTCCCTCAGGCCGTGCAGCACGCGGGTGGCGCAGGGGGGCATCAACAAGCCCGTCATAGACCGCATCATCCGCGTGGACCATGCGGGGGAGTTCGGGGCGAACCGCATCTATGCGGGGCAGATGGCCGTGCTGGGCAGGTCCAGCGTGGGGCCCGTCATCCAGGTGAGCGCGCCTGGGAGCGATCCCCGTGGTTCTGGTTCATTTGCATTTGATTGACGATTGAACATCGTAGCCTTCAGGGCAAGATTATTGTCCAGTTTTTTCTAAGCACTTCTAAACATGCGGGTTTGTAAAGAGTGGTGGGAGTATTTGATAAGCGAGTTACTAATGCTAGAGTTACTGTAGTGTTATCCTATTTTTCACATGTTTTTGTGTTACCTTCTTATAATTGTCCTCGTGTCTCCTTTTTATAACGATCTGCCTCTGCCTTTCTGCACCATTTCTTTCTGTGATGTTACAGTATTGCCTTTGTTATCGAATTGTGTGGCCTGAGCTGTTCTGGTTTTTATTAGTTTTGTTAGAAATGTTTACCTCGTGGGGTTTTATGCTTTTCTTTGATCTGGCTCTTTTGCAGCAAATGTGGAATCAAGAAAAAAACCACCTGAAAAAGTTCAATGAGCTCATGGTTGCATACAGAGTTCGACCTACTGTCCTATTGCCTTTCTGGAATGTAGCAGGTTTTGTTTTAGGTGAGTTCATATAGTCACTATTGTTGTTGTTTTGTGAAGTCTTCAGTTATGTTAAATTATTTGTTTTGCATCAGATTTAATTGTATTCATGTGTCTGGTACCCCAATCCCAGGGGCTGGAAGTGCTTTGCTTGGAAAGAAGGGTGCAATGGCTTGCACAGTGGCTGTGGAAGAGAGTATATCAGAGCACTACAACAACCAGATCCGAACTCTCATAGAGGAGGATCCAGAAAAGTACAAAGAACTACTGCAGGTATTTAATCATGACTTAAAAGTAGTTTTAACAAATTGATTGAATTATCTAATGTGATTTAGTCTTTTTAAAGTAACATGCTTTTAGAATTTACAGTGGATCTTTTTCTCTGTCTCTTAGAATGCTGAAGTCAACAGAAACTATTTAAATAAAAGGATGCCTTTTCCTTCAGCAGCACTAAATTGATTAAGCACCAAAATTAATACATGTGATGGATGATTTCAGCATGCTTTCAGTAATGCAGTGTTTCCTTTTCAAGTGGAAGAATTATACTTTAAGTTTGATTAATTTTAATTGAAAGATAAGGTCTACAGGGGAAACAAAAGGAGGAAATACTGATTGCACAGTAGCTGTGTTGCCCTCCTCTGAAGGCATTCAACAATCTTCACGTGCTCCTTAACCTGTAGGGCCCAGAGCTGCACACAGTGCTCAGGGTGAGCTTGAGATGACCCCTTCTGCAGCCCCTGTGCCCATGCTGTGTTTGATACACCCCAGGGTGGGGTTTGCCCTTCTGGCACTGCTGCCAGCTAGCACCCAGTTCATGTGCTAGTCCTGGATGCTCTCGGAGTTGTAAGGAGCTGATGTTCGTCAGCTCTATGAGAAAATAGTTTCCCAAGTATTTTAGGTATCAGATTTAGACACATTCCTGTAAGGTGGTTGAGCTGTTTCCACAGTCAGCATGTGGAACTGGTTCATTTCCAGCCTTGCTGGCTACTACTGTGTTCGCTTGTGCATAGTGTAACATGTAGCAAAATGTCATTATTCCAATGTATCCTATTGGCACAGAAATTGTATCTGAAATAACGGGGTTGTGCTGAGATGCACCAGGGAAATACCACCCCTGATGATAATGATGTAATGAAATAGGTAGAAATGGCACAAAATAAAGAGAAAAATCCAGGCAGTGAGTTTATTCACAGTGCCAATGTGAGAAAAGCTAGCGAGGACACCAAAAGCAATGCAAACCTGTTGGGCAGGGACAGTGCCCAGGAGTCTGTGAGTGCTGAGCTCTTCATTAACCAATCCTGGTCATCTGCAGGCATCTCAGGAGAAAATCCTCTAAACCTTTTTGTCCTAGCTGAAAAATTAGAAGACAGACAGTTGTTCTTTGGAGTATGCTAAAATGGAAAAAAGCCTTGTTAGCTTACAGGGGAGCACCCTTACTGATTGGCAAGGCAGGACCTTCATTCCTATATCCAAATTGTCAGAATAATGTGGGGGTGTGAAACTAGTCAATGTTAAAAGTTACTATGACTGCTAATTTTTTTTGAAGCAGTGAAAAAGGTAGTGATTGATTAATTAAACAGCAGCTTGAACTTAAAGACTCCTTTGGAGACCACTAGAAGAATGTCAGGTTACGGGAATTCTGTAAATAGTTCCTTTCTTGCTGAATAGGAGGTTCAGATCTTGGAGAAATTTTTGAGAGATCTTGGCTCGCCGTGGTGCACGCAATGGACAAGAGCATGTAGTTTTGTGTACTGCTGCCTTGATTTCTCTGCAAAGTGGGCTCAGTACCTGCTCTTTTTAAAGGTAATAAAGCAATTCCGGGATGAGGAGCAGGAGCACCACGACATTGGGCTCGAGCACGATGCAGAAGCTGTGAGTAGAATGTTGACTAATTAATGTCAGTGAGCATGTAGCTGTGCTGCTCTTACTTTCCTTACTCAGAGACTGGGATGTGGTTCTTTGAGAAGCAGAAAATAAGGCTCTGATACTCTTTCCAAATATATATATGACAATGTCCTGCATGTTATATCTTCCATTTTTCTACAACAGAACTGAATCTGTTGAAATTCATGTCAGTGTTTGTTTTTTTTTCTGTGTCCTCTGCAAATTTTTAGATTTTCTTTTAACTTCAGTTTAATTTAAATATTTTTGAAGCTAATATTTTAAGCTAGTAAGTGCTATCCGTGCATGTATTCCCAGTGCTGGGAACTGGAGGCATCATCGTATTAGGAAGTATGAAATAGTGAACTAAATTCTGTGTTCCCTTGGATACTCTATGGGGAATGTGTGACTTCTCTCCTGTTTTTTCTCTTGACTTACATTTGTGGAGAAATGGAAATATTCTGAAAAGTTGATAAATTGTAATTTAGTTTTCTCTATGATGGATTAGACTGCAACTACAGGTGGGGTTTTCTTGGCATGTGTGTGTTTTTACTTTGATTTTTTTTTTTTTTTTTTAATAGTGCTTACTATTCCTTATCACAATCTGGTTCAAGCAAAACACTTCAGGAGATGTATTTAGTCTTTTCTTCTTTTTACAGACACCAGCTTATTCTGTTTTGAAGACAGCCATACAACTTGGATGCAAAGCTGCAATATTTTTATCAGAAAGAATTTAGTTATATTTTCCATAACCATTGTGGCAATAAATTGTGATATAAAAGCAGATGGAAATTGTGGAAGTCTCAGATATTTTATTCAGCCTTTTAAAGTTTTTTGCACTAAGCACTTGATTCAGCCATCCTTTGTCACACTGAGTGTCCATTTAAAAAATACCTGTAATTAAAGTCAGTTGAGCTAAATGTGAATAAAGGTGGCAGAATTGAGTCTGTGTGGACTAGACCTCCCTATTCAGAGACTGTTCACAAGGTGGCAGCAAAATATGTATATACATGGTTTATATGTACAATATTTGTGTATGGATGCACACACATAGAAATGACAAATACATTCTCTGTTGCCTTCAAATTTATGTGACTTTAAATAAGCTGGAGCAGCTCATTTTAAAATAATTAATACTGACAAAGAAGAATATTTTTCCTGTTTTCAGGGTGAGTGAAGTAATAATAATATTTATTTTCATCCATCTTGAATAAAAATCGATATTATAAGACCAGTTTTACTTAAAGATTTCTTTGTGTTTTGGGGTGGGGTTTTTTTCAGGCACTTTTCCGAATTCTTTAAGTAGAATTTTGCTTACTGTGGGTTTTTTGGTCTTGTGCTGCGAATATTTTTGTTGTTGTTTCGTATTTTCTTGGGTTTGTTTGGTTTGCATTTTCTTATACCTGAACATGTAAGAAATTGATCCCTGCTATAATGCAGGTGCAGAGAGCAACTTGGAACACTGTGGAATTGAATTCAATATTCTGTTAAAGCTTTCAAGCTTATCTTACTTTGCTTCAGACAGCATTTAATCCAGGTACACCTGAGCTTGCCTTTTATTAGCTCTGTTAGTGTTTGTAGGTACTGATTGGTGTGTAATTTGACATTAAAGACTTCTTAAAAAGGATTATTTACCCTTTTTTGGTGAAGGAGCTTAGGCAGAAGGTTAATTGTTCGTATGGAGAAATTCCTATTCTGTATGATTTTGTTATGACTGTCACTTTGTATGTCCTTTAAAATTAGTATCTCTCAAACTCTTGCAAGTTTAGACTTGTTAGACTCAAACTATTGATGTTATTTACTTTGTTCAATCAAAGTAGCATTTGGTTCTCTGTGATTGGTTTGCACACCCACTGGAATAACTTGACTGGGGGAACTCAAAGCTAAATCACAGATTCTCAGGGACTGCATAATCTGAAGATAACTCTAAGGAAGTCTCATTTGACTTGCCTGAGCCCCAGACAGTTGTGAACAGTGTGCATGAACACTCAAGTTTACTAAAGGTTCATCTTTTTATACTAATGCAATATCTTCCCTAATTTGGTGAATTCTCTGAACAAAACTTATATCTAGCAGATTTCTTGCCTTAATTTCTCTGAAGTATTCAATATGTGTGTAGAAAATTCCCAGGTAATCTGGAGGAAAGAGGAATCAGCACAAAAGAATTATTAAAGTGGTTAGAGGGGTAACAAGCAGTGCTGGGAGCCTGTGCAGTGCATTTGTGTAAGTCATGGGCTTTAATAATTGAGTAAAAGGAGAAAAGATTACTTGATGAATAGTCCATTGTAAAGTCCTTCATACCAGGGGCAGCATGGGATGGCATCTTTTATAAGCCCATTATTGCAGAGGAAGGAGGGCAGGGCATGGTGTATTTTGACTCAGAGCTGCACACTGCATGCCCGTACATAGAATGGTCTTGTGACATAAACTGGGAACTGAACCAGACAGTTCTGGTCTTTTAGCCATTGTATCAGGATTGAAAGATGGACAAGGCATCTATGGGGGTTTCCTAGAGAGCTGGTACTCAGCTGAAGCCTTGTATTCTCCAAGGCTGTGGTTGCAGAGGTTCTCTGAAGATGTCTGCAGTGGTGTTCAGCAGTGGCAGGATTGGCTTGTGACAGAGGGACATGCTCTTGTGATTGTCCAAGATGTGGGTGGTCCCCGAGACCATCACACACTGCTCACTTGGGGCAACAGCTTTTAAGAGACAAATCTCATGTTAAATGTATTTCATTTGGCCAAGGGCTGGGAACATCGAATACCAAGAAATTGCCATATGAGGCCTGTGTTTGGTCATATCTGCTGTAATTGAAAGTGCTCATAGAGAGTTCTTTGTCCTCAGCAGCTGAACACATCCTGCACATTTGAGAAGAGTGTCAGACAGTAACACTGTCTCCAGCTGCAAGCATGAAATGTGAACTGAGAGATCAAATCTGCTTTATGCTCCTGAGCAGGATTGGTTCGTTCTCTAATAGAGCAGCAGATTTCTACCCATCCATTAAAGTGTGAGTGGGCTGGTCTGCCGCTTCTAAAGCTTGTGCATTTTCCTGCTCACTGGCAGTTCACTCTTTTGTTGTTGTTTTACATAGAAAATGGAGTTGCTTTTCATTTTTCTCATGGAAAAGGGACTTTTTTTTGGTTTAAAAACCCATTTCAGATTTTGAAAGGCTAAAAAAGTGGTACAAGGTTACCAAAGAACAAGAGGTGCTTAGTGCTGTACAATTCTATTGTACAGCTGCTGCAAGGCTGTAGTTACATTTTTATGTTGAGGCAGAACTGAGCTGAGTAATACCAGCCATCCCAGCAGGGATTAATGGCGGGCAGAGGCCAAAGTATATAGCTTATACAAGTCTGTTATCATAGTGATCCTCAGTGAACTCTGGTTGTGTTGACAGGAAGGGGAGCTTGGATCAGAGAGGCTGTGAAATGCTGCATTTTCAGAACAGGGAGTGGGGAAGATGACAGGGTCTTCACTGTGCCTTTGAGTTTTGTGGCTCCCTTGTAAATGATAAAATACACACATAATTTGGGTTTTATAATATGTAGTGGGATGAAATCCTTCCCCTCATAGTAAGGAGGTCTTTTGTAGCTCTTGTGATAATCCAGGGCTTGATCCCAATTTTTTCCTGCAGAAGCAGTTGCATTTTTCAGTGAGGAGGAGCAGCAGGTACCATCTGTGTGTGTGCAGGGCTGTAGGGCTGTTATGTGCTCTTTGAACAGCATCTCACCTCTTGCTGCTTTCTCTTGCAGTCAGTGCTGAGGATGACCTGGCCCCTGTTCTCCAAAGCTCTCTGAGTCAGAGATAAAGGTAATGGTGGTGCTTGGAGGGGAGTGACAGATGGTGCAGTCCCTGTGCTGAGCACTGGGGCTCTTTCCGGAGCAGGATCTCTGCACTGTGTCTCTAGGCACTGCAGAGGGCACGTGTGATGCCTCAGACATGCAGCTGTGGCTGTGCCAGGACACGTTTCAGCAGCAGCCAGGCAGAAATCAAAGCCCCGTGGCTGGGATTAATGAGGTGATGCTGACACAAGCTGAATGGACTTTTGTCAAGGGTGTGTAGTGATAGGATAAAGGTTTATGGCTTTATGTTGTTAGAGGTCAGGTGTAGATTAGATAGAAGAAGTTCTTCACTGTGAGGATGGTGAGGCTCTGGCACAGGTTTCCACAGAAGCTGTGGCTGCCACATCCCTGGGAGTGTCCAAGGCCAGGATGGACAGGGCTAGTGGAAGGAGTGCCCATGGCAGAGGGCTGGGGAATGAGGTGAACTTCGATGTCTCTTCCAACCCAACCCAAACCACTCTCTGATTCTGTGATTTATGATGCAAATTGTGTAAAATGAGACTCGTGGGATTGTTTGGCAGAGAGCTAAATTGTTGTCTGGGTTGGGCTTTATTTTTTTGTGGAGTAAATCTGTGTGTATCACTTAAACACACAGAGCTAGGCTTGTGATCAGCTGAGGATGTGCCATACAGTCCCTGTGCTGGGGATGACATGGATTGTACATCTCTATTTGTTCTTAGTATTACAGGAGTTATTTAATCTATGTGCATCTGCCTTGGAACTTGACTTTAGGAAGGACATAATTTCAAATGGCAGTCATATTTTTTGTCATGAGCTTCAAAGTTGTGGCATGTCACTTGCATTGAATTCTGCACAATTTTTTTAGTTTGGGAGGCTTAAAGGGCTAAGGCAAAAATATTGGTCAATTTAAAGGAGGAATCTCTGTTATAAGGGAGGAGATTGTTTAATGGTACTACCGTTTTTCTATTTGTTGCTTCAGTTTTCATTGACATGAAAAATCTAAATGGATTTAGGAGAATGACAGCATCTTTGCAACTGACTGTGTTAGAAAATTCCAGTTGTTAGGTGCTTTCAATAAATGCAGCCTCCTGCTCACTTCAGGTGTTTTTGAGAAGTACCACCTTATGCGACAGTTTTGCAGAGCAGGAGGTGGTTCCTCTGCATCCAGAAATTCAGCTTATGGCAGCAGCAGTGTTTTGTTGCATTAGGATGCAGATCAATACAGCTATGCTGATATTTTTTTGAATGGGTTTTTTTAGCTTCTGAAGTTCTTTGTCTCTCAAATCCTGGCCATGGCACTGCCTTTAACTTGTGCTTGTTCTTAGCTGGAAGTAGATGATGTTCTGATGGAAGCCCAGGAGTCATGCAGTGTTACTTGGAAAGGAGCTCTGGAGGTCATCTTGTCCAGCCTCCTGCTAGAAGCAGGACTGCAGCCAGCACTAAAACAGGTCAGCCATGACTTTTTCTAGACAGGTGATGAAAACCTCCAAGGACAAAAATTTCACAGCCTCTATGGGCAGCCTGATCTGTCCACCTTGTCACTGGCACTTTTTTTTTCTGATACCTATCCTGAACCTTCCAAGACTGTTACTGCTGCTTGTTATGTCATGTAGCATCATGGAGAAGAGTTTGCCTCTGCTGTCTTGGTAAATACCCTTTGAGTAGTTTTAGGCAGCTATTAGATCATTCAGATTAGCTGTCCTTGCAATGCCTGCTTCCTCAGCTGGCACAGAGGGAAGGAAGGGATGCATCTAAGTCTTATTGTCTGCTTAAGACTTCAGGCTTCATATGTTGTCTTTCCTTGCAGATAGTTTCCACCCAACTGTTTGTACATCAGTGATTTGTTTTCAGTGTTAATTGTGCCAGATGAGGCACAGTGGGATGGATTGATTGATTGATTTTATGGTACAGGGGGATGTGTGTAGCCCAAGATATTAATGAAAGCATACACTGGGTGATTTTCATATATTTCATATTTGAAATACCTTTTCTGGACTGTAATAAAAAGATTATTTCTGGCACTAAAACCGCTTTTCTGTTTTCTCTGTGGCTACTGGCCAGCCATCTGCCTGGGCTGTCCAGGTCATAGCAGAGACAGCAGCAGATGAGGGGGATTTGAATTTTCTTGCAGTTAATTTTGAAGACAAGCTCTGCCAGCAGTGTTTTAGCAAGCTGTCAAGAATTTATCCCAATCATGTGGCTTGAGGGCACCTGTATAGTCAGAGGCTGCTAACTGCATGTAAGTGGATAAAATGTTTAGTGGAGTGAAAAGCCTTTGCTTATAGGTGCAGACAGATGTGCCCTGTCAAGGCAGATGACTCAGTCCTGTTGATCTTTGTTGCTATCTCTGCATTAAAGTGAGCTTCCTTTTTAAGCAGTAGCCTATGCCTAATTTAGGGCTGTGTCTCATCTTGCTGATGATAGATTGTTTCCTCCCTCCTGTGGGGCATAGCCATGCTCCTACCAGGTTTGTGGCAGAAATCCACTGGATATAGAGTTTGAGAGGAGCTAAATCTTCCTTGTGGCTGAATTATTGTCCTAACCATACAGCATGTTGTGAAAATGGTATGTGAAAATGTGCTGACTTTGCTTCTCCTAAGTTGGGTTTTATCCAGCAAAAGAACAGCAGCAGGATTTAAAATCACTGGTGAGGTTATTGTGCAAGTGTAGTTTAATGGGTTGATTCCAGCCCTGACCTGGAAAGGTAACTGCTAGTGACAGATGAGGAGCTGTCTTCCCCATCTCATCTGCTGTCATTGTTCTGGCTTTGGCAGGCAAAATACTGTTTACTTGAATACTTAGAAGGTAGTTGAAAGAAGACTTTAGGCATGGTTGAAATGTGATTTTTTTTTTTTATTAATAACTGCCCACTTTCAATTCCTCCCACCCAAAAATCACAGCACTACTTGCTAATGAGAAATGATTGTCTCAATTTTAAGTGACACAAGTGCTATTGTTTACTCAAAATGTGAGAATCTTGTAAGACATGGGGCATATGCTTAGAAGGATAATGCATGGGAATCAGCTCTGCCTTCTCAGGGAGCCAAGCCTTGCAGAGGAAGATGACAGATACATGTGTTTATGTACAGACTCTAGAGCTGGCTGTGTTTGCTTATCATTTGTCATAAATGCAGAGACTTGCAGCACAGAGCACTAGTTCAGCATAAGCTGGAACATATGGTTCTCTCCAGCAGATGTGACATGAATTCCAGCAGGATGACCAGTAAGAGGATTTATCCTGGTAAGCTGGTATGGGTATTCTTGAAGCTTTCCTGTGGGTTGCTGCTCCATATAGGATTTTTCCATGGATAGGGCAGAAAAAATACTGCCTGTTTTTCACCATGTATTGCTGGCAGTTCTCAGCTGCTGAAGCAGCTACCTGGACCCATCTGATACATTGCTTGGATATGATGTTGCTAACTCCTGGGATAAAAATCCCTACATGAAGCTACTGCTTTGGAGTGACCTACAGCTCATTCTTTCTTTCCTACTGACTCATCATTCTCCACAGGCTTGGTATTCAAACAGAAATAACTCACCAAACCCAGTGGTGAAAGCCCTGTGTGTTGTTTTCCATGACTTTCCAACTAACAAGAAAATTCATGGTTATATTCTTCCCTCTTTTTGTCTCCCTACCCTTACCAAAGTACATGTGATACTTCTACAGCCTTTGCTGTATGTGTTATGACACACTCTCCATGTGTCATCTCATACTGACCTGCAGTGAGTTAGGAATAATCAGCAGAACTCTTACCACATTTGTCTGATTTACTAAATATCCTCAAAAAAACCCGAACCCCAAACAGCCTTATTATCACAGCCAAGAGAAACGAATGGAACAAATTGCACACATGACCTGCTTGTGTTAGGAAAACTGCATAAAAACAAGAGAATAAGTTTGCAGAGGAGATTTCCTAGAGAATATTCATCCACATTGTAAATCCAATGATAAATTTTCCTGCATCTGGCAATTATTATGGCATACTCTGCTCTTAGTCAATGTTTCACCCTGTTCATCTTAGGCAACACTTACTCATTCCTGAGTTCTCTCACATACCAAGGTATTAACCTGCTTCTCATAAAAACAGTCAATGATCTGAAATTGCTGCAGCACACCAGCACGGACTTGATTCAGTATCTGTTTTTATTTGCTCTCTTTTGTTTATTGTTAAGGAGAAAGAATCCTAAGTGGATCAAAGTCCATTTGGTCTCTGGAGCTGCACCCATGCCCCTACTCACCACCCCTGTGTTTAGACTTGCATGCTCTGAGGTTTCAGAAATCATAGCCACTACCCATCTGTATTTACCTTAAATCAAACAACTTCTTAAATGAATTTTAGGTGTTTCATTTGTCCTTGCATTCTTGGACATAAGTTGGGTCCGATTTTTCTGTGGGCTTTGCTTTCCTTGGCTTCTAAAATAATTTTATAAGGTGTTGCTTAGTTGAAACACGTGGTCGTAGGCAAGTCCAGCTGTGCCCCTTACACAGCAATTCCTTGCTTCAGGGAGCTACACACACAATCAAAGTCTGCTCCAAAGGGAACAAATTACAAGTGGAAGCATTATCATGACAATTGACTGTCATTATTGATGAGTTGGTGCAAGTATCTGTGCAAATACCTATCAGTGTGTGCTTCTTTATCATACAGCTCTGTTGACTCAAGGTGTGTTGTGCCTTTCACTCAGAGCCTGCTCCCAGAGGTAAGTTCTGCTATGGCCTGAGCCACATTTGGGGTGGACTCAGCTGCCCCTGGAGAGCTGACAAGGGGACAGGTGGTGGCTGAAACACACTGTAGTTTGAGCCATTTACAGTTAGGAGGGCTGGTAAGACCCTATTACTGGCCCTGTCTTCAGGTCTGCTGGGTGCTCTCCACTGGCTCTTGTAGCATGCAGAGAGCACACAGGTGTATTTATGTCTGTCCTGCACTCAAAAGGGTGAACCTGCACTGCTGAGCAGGAGCTGGCTTTCCCTGGAGCAGAGGAGAGCTGGTTTTATGGTCCCAATGACCTGCAAGCATGGCTGGAGGCCAGGAGAGGACAATCTGTCTGCCACTGGGCTTCCACATATGGGCCACTGTATGGTCAGGTATGTTTTGAGCTGGATGCCTTGCCTTTTGCTGATGGATGAAGATGAGCACTAAAACTAAGTTATGCACATTTCTACTCCCTGTCTTTGATCAGTGGAGAGGTTGTAAATGGACTTCTTGCCTGGCTGTTTTGGGACACCTATTTTTTGTAACATTCATCTACTTGGCGAGCTAAATCAAGGGAATTAAATTCAATGAAGCACTCAATCATCATAAATAATTCATTGGTCTATAATATATTTAGGAGTGATATTTAAAATACATTTATTTGGCTTATAATTAATAAACCTGTCAAAAAATTCATCTAGAAAGAGAGTTTATTATTTATTCTAGAGCCAAAGGCTAAAGTGCTGAAATTGTCTGAACTGAAATCTTTTAGCAAGTTCAGATGCAACCCTTAGCACCTCATACCGCTTAAAAGATTAAAAAAATCTTCCCACAGAGATGAGCTGTTGAAGCTCCCCTAGAGCGATCCCAGGAAAGCTGTAAGCACAGCAGAGCACAAGGTATGGACATTTTAAATGTGTAACTTCCAATATCAAAGTGCTCTCAGAGAGAGCTTGAAATTCATGCAGCCTGAGGCAGCTCTCCCCAAGCCTCTGTCATCTGTCATGCTGTGACAGCAGGCAGAGCAGAGAGATGGAGGGAAAAACACATTAATATGAGTTCAGTGTTGTGTCATTTAGAGATGCAATCTGAGCAGAAGCTTGGGTTTGGGTGGGTACAGCTCTTTGTTTTTCAATCCATGCTCTTCATTCTTTGCCCACCACAGATATCCCTTTTCTGTGCTACCATGGGGATCAGAAAATTATTGCAGGGGTGGCTGGCATGTCTATGCTCTGCAGCACCACATCCACAGTCCCTAAAGGGGATGCTGCAATGTGTTCCAGTCTTTTACTGCTCCATCCTTTCTTTAACATTTGTGTCATCCTTCAGTTGCACGCATATTGTTTTCCATTCAACAATAAAGATCCCATGGGCACTGGTGACCCTCTGGCTAGAGAAGGAGCTGGTTCTGGGCACTGCAATGTGAACCCAGTGCTGATGAGATGTTTGTAAAGCCCCAGTGAGGGATCCATTCCCTTGCACTGGTAGGACCTCGGCCGGGTCATGGATGTCTGTTCACACAAATGCTGAGATGGGGAAAGTGAACCTTTTGCATTCACCATTCTCCCCCTTTTGCAGGTACCACTGTAGAGATAGCAAAGGGAACAGAAGACAGAATGTGTTCTGGAAGTAAAGAAGTAACATTCAAACATGAACCAACTTGTTGTAAAGGCAGTTTGTTCTTGACCTCAGTCTCTCTTAGGGGAGCCTGGGCCATTCCTGTTGTTTCAGTGGGTTTGCTTTGCATTTGTATCTATGTGAGAAACTTGTATTTTACAATTCCAGGAAGTAAAATTGATGCCTTCTGTATCATAAATTTAAAAAAAAAGAGATTCAAATTGAATTAAGTAGAACATGAAAGATGCTCCCACCTCTGTTTAAGTGGTTGATGCTGTAATAATGAAACCTATGACACCAGATGTAAAAATAGCTGTCATTAAATGAGCTCATCTGAATGGCTTTAGAGATAGAAATATGCTGCCCTTGCTGCCTTGCAAATGAAATAATTGTGTTGCTTTGCATTGATCTGTGGAAAGTTTAATCTTAGTTAAAGTGACACTGCCTGAGAAATCACTGTGGAGAGATACTTGGAAGAGATCAAGTTTAGCCGTCCTGGTGAGATTTCAGGTTCTGTCATTGTAATGCTCATCCCCTCACAGGGCAGCCAAGCAGATAAAGAATTTACTTTGAATCAGGAAAATTACATGACTGAGGCTGATTTTTAGCCTTGATTACAACAATTCCATGTGCAGACATCTTCTAGACCAGGCAGTGTGCTGCAAGGTTTTAATTTCAACCAGTGCTGAGCAGTTCTTGCAGCATCCCCCAGCATCTTTCCACTCAAGTCAGGTGGGCCAGAGCAGTGCACAGGGCTGCCCTATGTGGGCTGGTGTCACTGGGGTGATGCTTCCTGATGGAGATAATCCAGCTGGGGATTGCTGCCAGGTGCCATGTGTGGGTTTGGGTGTGGTGTGAAACCTCCCTGAGACCAAGGACCTCTGCTCCTATCCCTCTGCAGTGAGGGAATTCACTGGTAAATTGGCTTGGGTCCTTTGATAGTTTGGGGCTGCTTTGCCTTCTCTGCAGGTCACTTTCCTTTCAAGCCATTACCTTTTCCCCTCTCTGTCCTTGGCAGGATGAGATGAGGTTCTAGGACAGGGCTTTCTGGAACTACCATTGCTCTCCAGCCCTGCAGAACAGGTGCTGTGAGCCAGAGCATCAACTTTTCCCACCCTAATTGGTAAGTGCTGATAAGCCAGTTTCCCCTGACAGATCCTCCCTTACTCAGGTTTCCTCCCACGCTGTATTTTCCCTCCTTTTCCCTGGGTGGGTGATCCAGCTCAGGCTCATCAAGAGAGTGTCAGCTGAGCCAGGATCATCTCATTATTTGGGGCTGTAAGCTGGTAACAGATCTTGTTCCCTGTTGTGTGCTTTGCTTTGATTCTGAGCTGTAGCTCATCACTTTGTGCCTAAACTTCATCTTTTGGCTCACTGCTGCAGGATATTTGTCAGGCATGAAACCTCTTCTCTAATTTCACGGCAAGCTTAGGGGTATGTACACTCAAAGCTGAAAGACCCAGTACTGATAGTCACTGGAGGGAACAGGGGCAGCTGCTGCTGCTTTGCTGCTCTTTGAAAGCCACCAGTGACACTGACACAGCCCTGCTGAAACCAGCACAGAGCTGTTGGACAAGCCTGATGTCTCCTCTCCAGCTCCCTTGCAGTGGTTATGAAAAACAGAAATGGCACAACAACCCAAACTGGTGTAATGAAACTGTTATGATCCTCATTTAAAATATTCTGCTTTAATCAGGAAATTAGGGCTCAGCTATGTGATCACTTTTTATTAGTTAAGCAAGTTCTGGTGCAAATACACATTTCAGTGACTTATCATTAATTAAACTAGACTGTTTCAGTCAATGATTAAATTTACACTTGAACACACACAAATGCATCCAAGTTTAATTAGATTGGTATTAAACTGTTTTTTGTTAAGCTATTTTAACTCAAGCATATGCATGGTTTGGCTCTATCTGATGCTTTTTAAACCTGGGGGTTCCATAGTGAGGATCCTCATACCCACAACATCTGCTGAGCTCTGGGGGTGGTGGGGAAAGGGAAGGGCTGAGGAGGGCTCCTGCATGGAAGGTGACACTGGGGCCTTGTCAACAGCACAGTGTGATCACCTCCTCTGCTGCCCAGGGAGGGTTAGCATGCCTTGCTGGCTGGAGTGTTTGATACAACACTGGAAGCTGTGACTGTTGTCATTCAAATGTGGGTTACATCAAAAACTGAAAGAGCAAGTGCAAGACTTACAGTCTTGACCTGGAGAACTTCCATGTTTCCATTTGCAATGTATTAAACGTTCCCTATTACTGTTGATAACCCTTCTGCATGATGGTTGTGTACTTGCACTCTCCTTGCTGAAAGATGTTTCCTTGTCATGGTGCTGTAGCTGGAATTCTTCACAACATGAGTCACTTCAGCTTCATGGAGACCAGGGGACAGCAGCATGCCACAGCGTGTCAGACTGAACTCAGTGTGCCAATGACACTGATGCAGAGGGGCTGGGGGGTTTATTCCTGCCTCATTGCTTGATTGGAAACACATAGGCATGTCTTCCTGAATGCCATGGGTAAGTATAAATGTACTGCTCAAACAAGTTTCTATGCAGAAAAGTAGTCCTTGAGGGTTTTCAAATGATATGGGATAAGATGGAAATGAACCAGCTGGTACTGATTACCTACACAGAGCCAGGGTATTTCTGTTTGTGATAAGGACAGACTTGGACAAGAGATTGTTGTATGAATTACTCAGGAAGCCATCCTCCTACAGAAAGGAAATCCTGTATTGGGCTGTGTGTGGTTTACAGTCTGCTTGCAGGCTCTCAGATGAAGAAGTGCTGCACCCTCCTGATAGTGAGCAAACAGAGTGGCAGAGGTGGCAAGCACATCCGACTTAGTAAACAGAAAAGATTTTAAGAGAGAATGTGCAGTAACACCCCGACTCCCCAAACTCCTCCATGTTCATGTACTGCTCTGGAGGTTTGGCTCCCTCAGCTGTTTGTGGTAGCAAGACACCCTCTCCTGTTTTCCCATCCTCTGCTGCTGTGACTGGCAGACATTCACTAGTCCACAATAAAAAATGGATTTATGTCTGTCTGATGCTGTTGGTTTGTATTATAGTTAATAGTATCCCATAAAATCTTGAAGTCAGAGGAATGGCAGGCAAGGGATGTTTATTTTGATCATGGCATCTCCTTGGCTGGATGATCCAGTGAGTTGTGGGAGAGATGTGCTGGTAGCTTTGCGTTCAGAGGAAATAATTAGAAGAGTAATCTCTGGGAGAGGAAGCCAAATGACTGACCCTTCAGACTTGTATTTTTTGCAATCAATTATTGCATTTTTCTGCTATAGACTGTTTAATACTGCATTATGAGAAGATGGAGGTATAACCCACTTGCTGTAGAAAAGCAGCTGTACAGCTCTGGTGTAGGAAAGGATCCCCAGAGATATCCTCCTGCACCTGCAGTAGAGTGTGCAGCTCTGGTTCAGCAGGGCAGGTACCGACCTGGAATAGCTGGGAGGAAATCTCAGGTAGATCATAGAAGTATCAGACAGATCTGTTTGTGCCTTTTGTCCTTCTAACACTTCCTTCTATTCCCTCAGGTGGTGTGCTCTGCCTATGTCTCTGACAGTGGCTGGTGTACTGTAGAATGAACAGTCACACAGATGTATGAAATACTGCTAACTGTGGAGAAACTTCAGTGGATGCTCTGACCCACTGCTTTCTTTTGCCTCTGCAAATCTCCTCCAGAGCAATCATGAGCTAATTTTAGCTTAACTTGTTTAAGAATAACATTATTCCTTATTTAGTGAACAGGATATCCTGTATATGGGACATTCTGGAGTGAATGTTTAGATAACATCAATTTAAACAATGGTAGTAAAAATTGATGTTATGAGTTCTCTCTGGTCACAATTTTGAGGTCATGTTTATTAGTGTACAACCTATTATTTTTCTTGAGTATGCAATTGCTATTAAAAACTTCATTAAAAGCTGAGCACTTCTGGGACATCTCCTACCTCTGACGTATTCAGCATTTTTCCCAGAGACTCACCCTGTGCTCAGGGAGTCATAAAGCAGCCAAGATCCCAGAAAACAGGCCACTGGCCATCTTTTCTCAGCTCTACAGAGTTCATCTTGCCTCTGGGCTGAGGAGGAGAGAAAGGACTAGCTAGTAATTTAAACAGCAGCAGTAAAAGCCAGTGCTGTGGATTCATTCTGGTTCTGATGTTAAGGTCACATTATTAGCCAGTTACTCTGCAGCCTGAGAGTCTGCCCCAGCACCACCTCACCTGGGCATGCAGAAGCACGTGCTGAGCTGTGTTTGCACTGCCAGGCCTGGTGTGGCTGCTCAGATGCTCTTGGCCAGCTGGCCCTGGGCCTGTGCCACTGGCTGGGGTGACATCTGCATTTCCCCCAGCCCGTGGGGCCCAGGGCTGGCTGGGAAGCTGCAGCACTGCCCTGTGCAGAGGTCCCACAGGGGTAACTGCTGTCCCCCCATGGGCAGCAGGCATGAAGGGCTGTGCCAGCTCCTGCAGATGTAGCTGTCTGTCTCCTGAGCGTGGCTGTGCAGCTAATCAAATCAACCCTGCATGAAAAGAGAGCGCAGCCTGTCTTGAAAAATCAGTGTGCCTGGAGCAAGGCCCGAAGGCATGCGAAACATGCTGGGCTTGTGGGTGAAAAAAAATCCACAGGCTAGTAAAAACTGAATGTATGAGCCAAGAGTTCAGAGTTCAACAATATTTTCCAATAAAACATCTTGAAGCATCGGTATAATACCAGGACAGCTGTGTTATTTAAACAGTTTGGAGTTTGGGGGGTGCAGGACAAAGTGAAGTGATAGGTCACAGGCAATAAGCAGAACAATGAATGTTTTTGTCCCCTCATTCAGCCTTGTGAAGAAATAAAGGAAAACATGAAACAAGGCCTGGGAAAGAAAGATGCTTTTCACTTCCTGGATTTTCTTTGCAAGATATGGCTGTTGTGGGACGATATTTCTGAGTAGTAAGGCCATGGACTTAGCTGACTGGAGCTGTCAGAAAACATGCTTTTGGTTGTAGGGCATAGAGTATTTTGCTGGCTGAGATGTTATAAAATTGCCTGCGGTTTCTTGCCTTTACATCTGCTTAATTTCTAATTTTAAAAATCCCCAATCTCCTGATTGTAACTCCAACAGTCGGAGTGATTAGGACTTCTCTTTGTATCTCTCAAGTGTACTCTTAACTCTCACCCTAGTTTGGTTGCCAGTGAATTAATTCAGGCTGCTTGACCTTGGTTACCTAGTTTGACTTTGTGCGCAGCATCTTGGCTATGCAACATCTGCTACTTCCTGTCAGGTATGATTTTAATGTACTTAAAGTCATATTTTGTTTCATATAAACACAAATTGCATAACCAAATATTTCTATGGCATATCTCTTGATTCTCTGACCCATTCCTTGTTGCAGCATTTGCAGCTTGCTGGATTTACTCGTGTTCAAGCACTGCTTTTCACTTTCATGGAGCCACCCATGCCACCGTGCAGATGCAGCAGCAGGAACTTCATCACCCAAAATTAAACCGAGCAGAATGCTTACACAGATGATCCGCAAACTTCAGCAAACAACTTCAAAACTCTGTAAATATTTATTAAGCAAACAGAAGTTGAAAATGATGACCCTGTCCCCATCAATATTTGAGACAGTTTAACACACTGCCAGCAAACGGTGTGTTTAAAATTTATTTCAAGCATCTGTGTAGATTTAACCCCCGGGGTTATTTCTTCCCTCTTACTTTGCTAATACTTTGGGAACAAGGTAAAAGCCCAAGGCTTCTGAATGATTCTGTGATTCTGTGACTGCAGGCAGCTGTTAGTACGGCAGCAGCCCGTACACACCCTGGTGCAGTGGCACTGAGGGCTTTGCTGCTCCTCGGGCAGAGCTGGGAGCGGGAGGGATTCCCCCGCCGTGGGACAGGCCAGTAACTCTCACTCGAGGAAAAACGTGCAACGTGGAGCTTGTGCCACGGCACCGCAGCCCGGGCAGGAGTGCTCCCCGCCGTCCCTTCACGCGGGGGTACGCGAACTCGCAGTTTTACACCAAAACACGGGGCAGGGCGCTGCTGCAGCGATGGGCACGGAACCCGACTCTCGCTTCTGTTTCGGGGCCGGCCCGGGCAGGGCTGCGGGAGGCTCGGCCCGGGCCGGAGACAGCCGTGGCTCTGCCGCCTGGGCGGGAAGGCGGGAAAGCGGGAGATCGCGAAATGGGGAAAGCGCGACCGCGCGGGCGGCGCCGCTCCCCGCCCCGGGCCGGCCCCCGTCGGACAACGCCCCCGGCCCTCGGGCCGCCGCCCGCGGCATTTCCTCTGAGCTCAGCCGGCGACTGACGCGGGGCCGCGTCCGTCGGAAGAGGAGGCCGGCAGCGGAGCGGAGCGGCGGCCGGGGCAGGCAGGGGCGCGGCGGGGCGAGGGGCAGCGGCGCGGCCCGCGCTGGGGGCGGCCGGGGCGGCGGAGTTGGGGGCCGGCGGGGGCGGGCGCTCCCCGCCCGAGGGGCTGGGCGGCGGCTTCCCCCGCGGCCCGAGCCCCCGCCGCGCCCTGCTCGTCTCCCCCCTCCGCGTGCGGGGCTTCTGGCCGCTGCTTACCGCGCTCTGCACCGCGCTCCTCTGCTTCTACCAGGCGCTGCGCGGCAGCGCGGCCGGCGAGGGCGCGGGGGGCCCGGAGGACGCGGAGGCGGAGGCGGCGGAGTCCGGGGTGCCGCTGCTGAAGGGCTCGGCGCTGCTGCTGCTCGGCTGCCTGCTCGCTCGCTGCTGCGGCGCGGCGGGCGGCGGCCCCCGGCGCGGCGAGGCGCGGGGTGCGGCGGGGGCGCGGCGCGGAGCCCTGGAGCGGTTCCACGCGCGGCAGCTGCGGGTGTCGCCGCACGTGCTGGGGCACAGCAAGGCGCACGTGGGGCGGGTGGTGGCCGAGCTGGTGCGCGCCGCCAAGGCGCAGGGGCTGCAGCCCGGCCCGCTGGCGCTCAGCCTGCGCGGGGACTTCGTGCGCATTGGCAGCGCCTACGAGCAGCACAAGGTGCGCAGCCCCGACTGCTTCGACATCCTGGTGCCCCTGCGGCTGCCGCCGCACCTGGAGCCCCAGCCGCGCTGTGCCGACGAGCTGGGGCCGTGCGGCGCCTTCGTCTGCGGCCTGCGGGCGAGGAACGGCTGGACACGACGCTGCCGGCCCTTTGCCGAGGGCTTCTGCGTGGAGCTGCAGGGCCGCAGCCACCTCTCCTCGGGGCTGGTGCTGCGCTGGTTCCATGGCCATCTGCAGCGGTGTCTGCCAGCCGTGCGCTATCGGCTGCAGGAGCGGTGCCGCGTCAGCCTCTCGGCGTGCCCCGGGCACCCGCCCACGCTGCACATCGTGCCCTGCTCCGACTACGTCTGCTGCCACATCTCCATGGCCGTGCGCCTCATCCCCGCCATTGCTCTCGGTGACGCGCTCTACCTCACGGCGCTGCCGCCCGAGGGCCCCCACGGCTGCCCGGGCCCCGAGGCGCTCTGGGGCCTCAACGCCTCGCGGCACGAGCAGCGGCTGCTGGGCTGGCTGAAGGAGCAGGCCCCGGACGCCTCCTGCCACCTCAAGTGCCTGCAGATCCTCAAGGGCCTGCGGGACCTCCGCAGGCACGGCCTGGAGGAGCCCTTCTGCTCCCAGTGGGGCCGAGTGCTCTCCTCCTACGTGCTGAAGACAGCGCTCTTCTCCCTGCTGCTGCGGGGGCCCTTGGAGACCTGGGATGAGCGGTTCCTGGTGGAGCGGCTGGAGGACCTGGTGCTGTACCTCAGGGACTGCCTGCGCAAGCAGGTGCTGATGGATTTCTTCCTGGGCAACACCAGCATCCCCGAGGCCGTGGCGCTGCCCCGGTTCCTCAAGGAAGCAGCCCCGGTGAATTTGCTGTCCTCCTTCGACAGGCCCACGCTGGACCTTGTGGCCTTCCAGCTGATCAGCACCTGGATCCAGGCCCCGCACATCATCAGGATGTACAGCAGTCCCCGGTACCTGCGCCCAGTGCCCACCCCGTGCCGACACACGGCTGAGGCCAAGCAGGAGCCGCCGACAGAGTGAGCTGTGCCTGGGGCAGCTGCTGTGCCTGGGGCAGCTGCTGTGCCAGGGGCAGCTGCTGTGCCAGGGACTCCCTGAGGCATCGCACACTCCCAGCTCATCTGTGCTTCAGCAGCCTGCATCTGCCTGAGGATGCTGGGACTGATGAAATGTGCTTCTCTGATTTTGTTCCTGACCTAACAAGACCAGGCCGAGACTTACTGAACCGTGATTCTCGTTCTCATTGGTTGTACGTGGGAAAATTTTGACATTGTTGGGGAAATGCCTTAGTCATCAAGTGTTACCTTCAGTCGACAGTTTGCAAACTAAAAGGCTCAAACTGACATTTTTAGAAATCCATGTTACCTTTTTGTCAATGGCAAAAAACAGGGTTTTTTTCTGAGATTTTATGATGCAAAATCCATGTGGGATTTAAAAATCTAAGTGCAAACAGCCCCCCTCCCCCAAATTTTCAATGGACCAAGATGTTCTTAAAATGTATAAGCACTAGAGCATGGGTGTGGATCACAGTTTGAAATGCTCAATGCCATGCCTTAAATTTCCTGGGAAATCGAGCACATTGGGCTAAATAGAAATGGAACACATGTTAATGTAAACTTGAGGGAATGCTGTGGCAACAAGGTAAAGAATCTAGTTTCACATTTGTACTCAAGTGAAGGTTATACTGAAGTATTGAAATGCAGATAGAAGGAAACAAATAGCACTTTATTTTCACAAAGGCCTTATTTTTAGGATAATTGGCTGCACTAAATATTGCTATTGAGAAGGCATTAGTATTTTGTTAAAGGAGTGGTGTTTGAATTATCCCAAGGAAAACTTTTTAAAGAAATGCTCTGAGGTTCATTTGTTTGTGGGTTCTAACTGAATTTTATTATGTGTTTATGTATTCAAGTATTATTTTCTTAGAATATACTTTACCTCAAGACCAACAACAAAATAAGAAATTCTGTGTTATATTTTGGAACAAACGTTAAACCAGTCCAAATCTCAGTGCCATAAATTTACTGTGGCACCATCCTGCTCCCTGGTAGGAGTTTGGTGGGATTTCTGGATGACTGCCTAACCAGTTATCCTATTGTGTCAGTGTTTGAACCAAATAACCTTGGTGGGATTTTCTAGTGCTGAACTATAACAAATTGTTATTTTGTTATAGGGACAAGGAAGTAAAATATTTCAGGGTACTTCAGAATTATTTAGCACTGATTTGTGGTACAGTGGCAGTCTCAGGCTACAGATTCTGGTGTCCTATGAGTATAAATATCAGGCAGATAATTGCCACTTTTTGTCTGGTTATGTCCCAGTTGCTGGAGTAACCTGTTGAGTTGTGATGCAGGCAGGTTTGCAGGTGTCCTTGGCTAGTACTGCAGGTGAGCCAGAGTGTTAGAAAATTCAGAATTTCAGATCCTGGCTTTATTTGCTTACCTGCTGAACTATTTGGTGTATTAAGCCCCAAAATGTGTTGCTAAATCGCTGGTGCTCAGGAAGTTGAGCATGTGCCTTATGACCTGCAATGCTGTGTCCTGAGTGAGCACTCACAAGTTGTGAAGGACCAAGTGTAACTTCAGAGAAGCTTTAGGATAGTCTGAAGTTACTAACCTGTTCCTCCTCTCTCTGATTTATTTGTGTGCCTTACTCACAGTTCTGTCCATCAGAACGTGAAACAAACATGTGCAAAATCCATGAAGCTTTATACAAACCAGTTTTTCTAAATGGAAACACTCCCTAGGCAGATGTTTGCCTACTTCTGTCTATTTCTTTAACTGCTCTTGCAGTCATGTTTTCAGGTAATTATGGCATAGGTCACACCCACAAGCTGGGTTATTTTTGTACTCGAAGCATTGTGCTTCTTTCTACAAATATGAATAGTATATTTATAGGTAGTATTGATCCAGTGTTCTTTGCACATGGTATTTAAGACTAAGTCAGCTACATTGGTTTTCTGGGTTGTTGGGGTTTTTTTGTAGCAGACCATGATATGTACTATTTTTGCAGGCATGTGTTTCTTGCTATTTAAAATAAGATGCAGTTCTGCAATCAAAACCGTTGAATCTTTTGCCCAAAGAAGAACTAGAAGAACTAGATGGCTAGCCCAGGGTATTGTGGCTACCTGAACTCTTGACATGAAAACCCTTGAGCTGTTAATTCTGGCATCATGATCACTTCAGTCAGCTGTCTGTCTGTTTATATCACTGCATCCCTGTCTCTGAAAAGGGATCTTTCCTCTGGAAAGGGATGTATATTTGTTTACTATTGCCACAATACATGGAAACCTTTAATGGACTTGGTAAGGACTCACTAAAATGTAGTAAGGTCAGGAGAAGAGAGTTGCATTGGAAAATATATGACAAGAAGAGATGGTGGAAAATGTAAATAGTTTAGAAAATGAAAGTTGAGCTGAGGGGTGAGTGACAATGATCAGTGAAGATGTCCCAAAGGACATGGGGTGAAGTTGGAAAACTATTGAAAGCAAGTGGATTTGGAGTGTAGGGTAAAGAGATTTAAGTGGGGTTTGTTTTGACAATACTTGCAAAGCAGTTGAGTCCATTGGTAAAAAGTGAAGCAAGTCCTCAGTTCATTAGCTATGCACGTAGATCTTGAGTGTTTTTGCTCATCAAGGCATGTCTTGAGTTCATGAGGGAGAAAATGCATGTGTCTGCTTTCACCTTAAGCTTGGGTGAGTGTTCTTGAAGTGAGGGGGCATCCTGCCATGAGGCAGTGTGTGTGCACTTGGTGGCTCGGGTGCACAGCTGAGATATTAAATGTATTCTCCTTATCTGCTCTACAGCATGCATTCATGAATATGATTGATGAAAGGAGCTGAGAGAAGTTGGGTTTTTGTTACAGCATTCATCTTATTCCACAGAAACATGACAGCTCTGGTACCTGCTGTGTGCTGGAGCAGTTACAGGGCCTTATCTGCAGGCATGTGTGCAGAGAACTTGACCCATATGAATAATCCTGTGGCCCTTTTGCCTTCTTCCTCTCCCAGCCCATGGATACACAAGGTTATGAATACCTGTTTGCTAAGGCTGTAGCTGTTCTATTGTACCATGGATTCAGTGGGGTTGCCTGTGTGTGTGTGTAAACAAACACAAACACAGAAAAAAGAGCATGTTACTTCGCACTAACATGGGCTCTTGGTTCTCTTCCCTGCAACCTAATTTTTCAAAGACTGTGCAAATGAAGTTGTTTTTATTGAATGTTTTATGGGAAGAGGAGTCACACGTTCAAGAGAATAAGTTAATTTACAGTACCAAAATTCATATTTGTAATTTCATTTTGTATTGAAAAATGCTGTCTCTTTGTCAAAGGCATTATATTTTATCTGACCAAATATCATGCAAACATTCCTCTTTTGATTTTGAATCTCTGTGGAGTTATGTAAATTTTAGGTATCTATTTGTAATGGACATGCCTGGTACAACTATTCTTTGCTGGTTAATCATAAGACCAAAGATAAAACTGAAGTGTTCAGCTGCTATTGTTTTGGTTTTTTTAAAGTGTTTATAGGTTCAAAGTGTCAGCCCATTTTAATGAAACGTTTATAAATTCATTTCTATTTAATTCCAAAATACACTTGCACTTTTATTGTTTCCATAAAAAGTTGGTGGTTTTGTTTGAATATTTCACTGTAATAATAAACAATTGTGTTAAATCATCTGTGCCTCAAGACTTACATTCCTTGTTGCCTTTTTTTCGCGTAAAGCTACCTGCAGCCACAGGAATGTAATTGGCAGGTTTGTGTGCTCTTTAGGAGGAGACTACTAAAGTGACAAAATGATGGAAAAGCAGGAAGTGCACGCCTTGGGAGTTGTGCAGAGGAATGTGGAGGAGAGACAGAAGAGAGAGTGGAGCACGGCTGGCACTGTCTGTGGTGGTGCTGACTTCTGAAATGGAGCTCGTCGGGGTTTGTGGTTGGCTTGCTTAGATTTCTTGGCTCCAGTGTTGGGTTGCTGCAAATCTGCTCTTTGTGGTGCTTGATGAAAAGCAAGGACTTCATTTCACAGTATTGGGGTGATCCTTCAGCATGGCACATCCAGACATGTCTCTCTTCCAAACTGTAGGTCATGCTTTTATTAAATGTGGGAAAAGTCCTGCTGAAGCCAGCAGGAGTTTTGTGGATGAGCCAGCAAATACCTGTCCTTTGTTAGTCTTGGTAAGATGCAACAACTATACACATGGCTTGTGCTGGTGTTCCCTGTTAGGGAAATAACAGCAAAGATCCTGAGCTTTTAAATCATTGAATCAAAGCCAGGCTGGAAGTGGCTTTCTCCAGGACTTTGTGTGCCTGCCTTTACCTTGCAGGAGCTGCTTCTGTGACAGGGGCAGCAGTTGCTGGCACAGTGTGGCTAACGAGCTTCTTGCTGGCAAAGTCTGGAAAAATGTCAATATTTAGTGTCAACACTCAGCCAGCCCTGTCAGCATGGTGAAAATGTATTTAGAACTTCACCTCTAATAACATAATCTCCTATTAATGGCTTCCTTAAAAGCAATAGCCATCCTCTGGTCTCCATTCAATCCTTGCTCTGAAGATATATCTCTGTTTGAAGCCAGAGTTCCTATTCAACAGGAAATAAACACAGTACTTTCCTTTTGTGACAAATCTGTTAACAAAAAAATTAACTAGCCTAAGGACTTGCATGCTTGGTGTTTAAAGAAAAGCCTGTTTGCATCCAACTCATTGAATAAATTGTTTAAAATCTTTCTACCCTTGTGCAAATACTTCCTTGTAATGCAGCCAAGGTCAGCAGTGATTTGCTCATTAAATATTGCTAATGCAAGTTAAAGCTGTCTGAAAGAGGATGGAGTCTTATTTGTGCATCCCAGTTTGCTAAGGCTCCAAAAGATTTCAGACATGGGAAATTTCCTGTTCCAGGCTGTTTTATTTCTTCTCACTTCTTTAAGTGTCTGCCTGGTGAGTCTTCCCTGAGGTAAATGACACAATTTCAGTAGCTGGCAGAAGAGCAGCCAGTCCCACTTTTCTTGGGCTGACAGCACTGGGAAGCTGGTGATTTATGAAGGAATAAGGACTGGCACCCCTTAAAGCACAAGAATTCTTCAATGTTTGCTGATGCTTTGGAGCACAGTGCTGAAGTAGCTAAAATAAAATAAAATAAGCAGGATATGGAGGGGTGACCATGTCTGGGTTTCTCAAACATGTGAGGTGGCTAATTAGGAGACTACCTCTGCTCTTGTACATGTGCCTTCAGTGTACTATTTTAAATAAATAACCAAGAATTGGCATATTTGCAAGTACTTCATAAGAGATCAGCAGCAGAGATATGTAGGTAATGTGTGTTCTGTGTCTGTAAACAGCCTGTGGATTCAAGTAACTATTTATATGCAAAATGCCTAAAGGTTGTTACCAACGTGTGTGCATCAAATGTCATCATGTACCAGGCTCTGTGTTAAGCCTTGGTGTTTTTTTCCTTTTAAAGGATAGCAGTGGTGATTCAGAGACTGAAGAATTTGTGTACTCCAATGACAAGCTGCTTTCCTTAACACCCCTTGGAGTTACTCCCCCACCCCCAACCACCCAAAAAACCCTGAAAAATCCCACCACCAAAAAAAAAGTGACCCGAGCTGCATAGAGAATACTCATCTCTCTGGGCTGGGCTGGATGTGACAAGGGTTTGTTAGTGATTTCATGATACTTGTGATTGTCTGTTGGCTTTTATCCCTGCCACAGAGTCCCCATGTAATCTGGGTAAGGGGAGGGGGAAAAGAGGATGTAAGAGAATGAGCAGACAGGCTTGATGGAGACAGTGCTGCGAAGATTACCAGCTATCAAGAAGAAAGGTTACCAAAAAGTACCAAAAATTTATGATGGATTCCTAGGGGAGAAAGTGAAAGAGTTGCTTTGAGAAGCAAAAGTACTGACTGAAAACAAATAGGTGTAGAAACAGGAAGAACAGCAGCAAAGTCCAGCCCATAGCCCACTTCTCCCCGGCAATTTCATTCCTCTCCCTCCAGTTTCAAGTAGGGGAGAAGAGAAACTTGAGGCTGAATTCACTGGCAAATCCATGCATGTAACCTCTTCAAGGGAGGGCAACAGAGAGGGCAACTCTTGGCTCTCTCTTTCAGGGTTTAATCCTGTGCAAAATTAAAATGCTGAAATACAAAACTCCCATGGAGAGAGGAAGTGTTTCAGTGCAGTTTGCCAATCTGTCTCCTGTGCTCCACCAGGTGACAATCAGGGATCACTGGTTTGGAAGACAAGTCAAAATTCAGTGAGGTTTACACAGCCTGGAAACTTCTCTTGAGTTTTCCAGCTCTCCTGACATGGCACAGGGAGCTGCTCCACTGCCTGTGCAAGTGAAATGCCGGAGCAGCCACTACAGAGGAAATGAGTCATTCCTCTATTTCTGTTGCAAAAGACTTCTCTGTGCTGTGCAATGCATTTAGGAATATATTCCTACTGCTTCTTGGAAGTTCTCCTAGGACCACGTTTAGGCATAAAAACAAATGAACAGGCACATTATAGACTTTTTTCTTCATTTAAATTGGCTGTGCAGGCTTGGCTTCTCCAGGAGGGATTTTCAAGAACCCTGAATTTTGTGCAGTTCTCACCTCTGGGTCTATTTGCTGGAGAAGGAGCTGCTGCCCAAGAGGTGATTGTGTGGGGGTATGAGTGTGTCTTCTGAGCATCTCTTTTTGTCTCGCCCTGTTGGAAGCTTGTTGAAGTGTGTTTCAAGAAAGAGAAACTTGCTAGTCATAGGGATTGTGAATCATGGGCACTTCTCCAAAAAGTATTTCTGCTCGGAGCCTGTATGTTTTCCCCAGAAGGCACTTGAGCTCAGCAGTCATTCAGGCCCTACCATAATTAATGACATCTCCTGAATAGTAAAAAAAAAAAGCGGGTATGGGGAGGAGAACAGCAGCAGCAGACTCTGAGGAGGCAACAGGCCCATTTCTCCCCTTTATTTCAGTGTGGTGTTTTCCAGAGTGCTGAGAGCAGACACTGCACTGCCTGTTGGCACAGTGTGGATGGGGCAGTGCCTCAGGAGCATCGGGCCTCTGTGTCTCCTCACTGCTGCACTGAAGGATGGATGATTAAATAAAGTGAACTGGCACTCAGCTGTAGATTCTGCTGTGGGAACCCTGGAGATCTTGATAAGAATTTGGCAAATTGTCCATTTTCAAATCTCTCAGGAGTCTGACTTGTTCAGGAATGAAGGAAGTCTTGGCAAAGCTTTGTATGTGCCTAAGGATGAGTTTTGTCTGATGGTCTGTTTATCTCTTGGCTCTTTGAGTGCTGTCTGCCTTGGAATGCAGACTCTTCATGATGTGCTGCACCTGGCTGGGGGCAGTTCCAGCAGAGCAGCAGCAATGCAGCTTTACTGTGACATTAACCCCTTGCATTTTACAGGTGCTTCTTAAAATGTTCCCACTTTCAGTTACGTGACCTGGCTTTCAGTCATGGTGAGTGTGTAAGGAAGGGACAGGGGGAGACTGGTAGCAAAAATCACTAATTTCTGTGGTTTGCTGCTTGAAAATGCTACTAGTGCTCCAGGAAACCATATAAATCTTGTGTGCAAAGCTTGTGTGCACAGCAGTGATTTAAATTTGCCTCTTGAAATAATTTTTATTACCCAAAGGGTGTATAGGGGCACATAATGAGCTTTTAACACTCAATTCCTCAAGGAAGAATTGTTATGGCCTTCCAAAACGATCCTGTGTTAAGTGGCAATTAAGAGCTAATTATAATGAGATGCTGTTGGATGAGATTAGTATCTAACTTAGAATGGCAACAGAGACATCCACATAGATCAGCTGGAGGGGAGATGGTGGGAGAAAGGATAAATAGGGAAGGCAGCAGGTACACTGCAGAGAGGGACAGGTGATCACCTTGGGAATGTGCTCACTGCCTGGATGGTCATCAGAAGATTTAGCCCTCAATGGAAAACATGACAGTGTTTCTGAGGGAGAACCGTGGGGTTTGCGTGAACCTCTTCAGCCAGAGCTGTCAGGGATGGTAATTTTGTGGAAGGAGATGTGGTGTGAGCCCTGCTTCCTGCCCTCTGAAATGTGTTGGTCACCTGTCTCTGGTAGCTGGAGGGCCCGTGAAAAAGGGTCATTTCATTGGTGAAATTTATCTCTTTGGCTGATAAAGCCCTTCATAATGAGACTTTAATCTCAAAGGGCTCTGGCAGTGCAGCAGTTTGAGTATCTGTTTGCCTGGCTGCCACTAGAGTAGCTGTATGTGAAGTGCACAGGTATTTTATTTGTATAAACTGCTCACTCTCAGAGGTCAGCAAACACAGCTACCCCAGAAACGCTCAAGCTGCAGAGCAGAAGGTTATTTTTGAATGAACAAGTTGCTTCTCTGATTGAACACAGGACGCTGCACACACCAGAGCATGCTGTCCTGACTGCTCTGGCACATCTTTGCCCCTCGAGAGCACCCAGGGGTTGTTTTCAGCAGATCTCCCTGGTCCAGGCTCAAAGAGGGAGCAAGCCCTTGCAGTGAAGGGAGCAGATGGATGCCTCCTTTCTGTCCTGCACAGTATTTTCATAACCTTTCAATGGCATCCCTGTGGAATGGGATGATGGAGTCACGTGCTGGCCACAGCCGCTCCGGTTCTTCCAGTGGGGGAGGAAGCCGGGATGAGATCAGATTTACTTTTGTCCCTTTTCTGCTTGGAAACTTATTTGTGTTGCTAACGAGGTCCCCAGTCCAACACTGTAAAAAAGATGCTGCAGGGAGGGGACAAGTAAGCTTCCTCCCTTGGGAGAGGGCCAAAGCAATCCTTGCCTCATAGAAACTGCTTTGCTGGGGCCAATGGAAATAATTTGTCACCCGTCGGGCAGGTGGCACACACTGAGCTATTGGCACAGTGGGATGAGGTGCAGGGTGGGGCTGGACCCACACCAGGACATTGCTCAGGAGCTGGGACCTCTTCCCTGACAGCATTGCTGGATCAGGTACTGAGCACATTATGGGGGAGGAACACAATGTGCTGCTTCCTATGTAACATAAGGAGCAGCCCCAAGATCAAAAGTGTTCCCATCTGATCTGTAAGAGCAGGGTTTTCAGTCAGACACCCAGGGAAACTCCCAGCAGCAAGGAAGAATGTTACCACCTGGATTTTAGCAGACTTTTGCACAGGAGCCTGGTTCAGTCTGTGATGAAAACAGGTTTGCCTTCCAAGCTCAGCTCCGAATGGCAGAGAGCACGGTGTGGTTGCTCTGTGTGTAGTGATTTTGGTTTCCATTAATGTCCAAAAAAGAGATTCCTTGTGAGAAGGAAATTTTAATTTGGAAATGTCTCGGTTCCTTTATATTGATTGCATTTAGCTGGATTTGCAGCCTCCCTTCTCAGCAGAGCTGTGTCCCACTGAAAATGCCACAGAGTAAATGCATAGAATGGAGAGGAGGGCAAGAATTCAACAACAGAAACAGACAGGTGAAACTGGGATCCTTTCAAGGCAGAAATATTCAAGAATTCCATTTATTCTCAGCTACAGCACTGCAGTGCTTTAGAATGCAAAATGCCCCTTTAGCCCACCAAGTTTAGCTCCACTGCACAATACAGTATTTTACACATCTGCTTAATGAGATGTGCAAAATGGGAAAACCAGATGTAATGGTCTCTGCTACTGTGAAGAGATGAGTGGAAACAGAACCTTTTGTCATAAAAACAGTCATGTCCTTCTGAATCTGTTGAATTCTGAAGCTGTCTCAGGCATATTTTTGCAAATCATGATTTGGTATTGACAGGTGAATGATCCTAAACATGTTCTTGTAGCTGTTCCTTTGCAGCTCAGAAGTGGGTTTTGCTGCTGTTGATATTGATATTTTTTCCAAAAGCTTTAAGCAATGTCTATTTTTCTGTTTTGTTAATCTGTTTCATAATTTAAAAGCTTTTCTCTTAGGAGCTATATTTAAATGGTTTTGGATAACTTTTCCTGTATTTCACAGCTGCATGGCCCAGGGCTCAGTTATAAAGCCTTGCTGTTTCAGTTGAAGAAAGTGTGCTTGACCACATCTGTTTCTGTGTTAATTTACATCTTAAGCCACTGCTGGAAAGAAGAAACCTGTACATTTTAATTCTTTCTCTGTCCACTTTCTAGATTTGATGTAGTCTTTGATGATCCTATGAATATGAATTGTGACTTGCCAAATTAGTGTGAATTAAATGGGAAGAGTCATAGCACAGTTATTTAAACAACTTCCAGGGGATGAGACTGTTCTTCTAAAATAAATCATCCATAAGTCTGTAACACAACCAAAGCTCTCAGCTCAAAGCATTTGTTTTACAACTCTGTCCCTGAGTCTCATAGAGATGATGTTGAGACAGTTTGCCTTATTCTATAAAATCCCATGCTCTGGCCTTTTTAGAAGGCATTATCTTACTTTTTAAGGTGGGCACTGAAAGTATCTTGAGTACCTTTATCTCTAGGGTTGTGTCACCTTGAAGCCCAGGTTCTGTCCCCATTTGCTCAGCTCCGTCACCAGGGTCACACTCAATCCTCCAGGGCTTGGGGAGCCACATCTGCAGCTCCCACCCAGCTCCTCTTGGTAGCAGTGACTCCCATTCCACTGAGTTTCTCTTCCTGAGAAATGGGGACACTGTTTGATGTTCCTTGTTTCTCAGTCATTAAATTGAAAACAAATATGAAGTAGAAATTTACTTCTAAAATAGAGCTCTCTTCCTTAGGAATTTGGACTGTGAGACATTCTCTCTGTAATGATTTATATTACAAAAATAGCCCTGTCCTATGTCTGCATAGAAATTTGAGCCTGGAATAGAAATCTAGCAGCTAACCCCTCAGCCCTAAATCTTGAATAAACCAGTAATAAACAAAATTAATTACAAAAGCAACCGAAGAACGAAACTTCCCTATAAATACAACGCTCTCTCCTCGGAAGTCTGAAAATACTTTAGGCTTTTTAGCCTGCCCCAAAGCCTGCCTTATCCAAGCATTTTTGGCCTCAGCGCAGGGAGTGAGTTCCAAAGCAGAAGAGCCTCAGTGGCGCTGTGCCTCCTCCAGGCTCTGTCCCCTGTGCAGAGCCAGGGAGAGGGGACCCTGTGAGCCAGCGAGTCACAGGTCACACAGGTCCCATCTTCATTGCAAAATGAGCTCAGTGAAAGAACACGGCCTCAAATGTGTGTTTATACAAATCTGACCTAGCAGCCCCCGTGCCCCTTCAGCACGTCCTGCTGATGACACTGGGCTCACACAAGTGACACTGTGTGAAGCCACCCAGGGCTCTGCTCTACCAGAATGGAGCATGACCTCACTGGGCATGACAGCTCCCTCTGGGGACAGCTTTCCTTTGAGCAGCAGCTTGGACTGGAGTGCTCAGTACAATAACACACGGTGCTTGCTTCCTCTGAGCCTGCATGCCCTTTGGCTGGGGTTTTATCTCTGTTTACTATAGAAAAAGCTTTAGCAGATTATGCTGTGTCATTCAGTTCCCTGCCAGAGTGTATGTTAAAGAGAAACTAGGAAGTGTGCGAGTGCAAAAAATGTAGCTGTAATTTTTAGTGGTATAGGCAAGGTCGTTACAAATTATGTAAGGCAATGAGGATGTGAGGATCTTAGATCAAGTTTAACTGCTTTATCTGGAAACTTAAGAGAAAAATGTGCTTTTACTGATATTGCCAATTAGGGAGCTGCCAGGTGGCCAGTTAATAACCCAGAGGTGCTGCAAGACGCAGGATCAGCAGAGGCTGTTTGTGAAGTGAAGCAGAGGAGAGTTTTCCAGGGCACAGCACCAGCCAGTTCCTCCCGGCCACGGGCGTGACTTGGGTCTGGGAGATGTGACAAGACAGGGAGCCTGGGTAGGTAATGCCAATCCATAAAAGGATAAGAGTTTAGGAAAATTAGAGAGAGGAAGGAGGGAAATGCAATGAAATCCAAAGAGCAGTTGACCACTGGCAGTGCAGAAGCCTGGAAATGGGGTCGTGACCACATCACGCAGATGCTCGGGTGTCCGTGGTGTTGATGGCTGATTTAGAGGCAGCTGAGACCACAGGCTGGGTGAGTCATGGAAATGGGTTGTAGCACCTTCCCTGTTTGTCACTAGCTGGAATCTGTGTCTGTCACACTGATGTCAGCCCAGTTCCTGCTGGAAACTGCATCATCACTGGCACAAGATCAGTTGCTGTGACTCTCTCATGCCTCAAGGGACCAGAGCCTGAGGTAGAGGAGCTGGAGCCCAGGCTTCTTGCTGATCCCTGAAGTACACCAGGAATGATGTAGAAGAAGAGGGTAACCTTTCACTATCCAAACTGAGCTGTCTGGGCATGATGCCCAGTGGGAATTTGGGAGGAAGGACTGAAGGGAACAGTACATCAGCCTGGGAGGCAGCTGGCTGGGTTGAGCTTTGCCATCAGCTGGAAGCAGAGCTCAGCTCACTTCAGGCATTCCCTGACACTGCCCCTGCCAGAGTCAGTCATACAGCTAGAATAAATTCAGGTCCCTATGGCAAAGTCAAAGCTAATCCTTCCTGCTGAAAAACTGGGAGGGGTCTCTCCTGGGTACAGGTTGTAGGAAACAATTCTGCTCCTGTTTACCCAGAACAAACCTCCTGGACTTGCCTCTTCAGGGTACAAACCCAAGACAGAAAAAAGCCTGAAAATCTCTCAGGGAAAGAAACTGCATTTCTGTGAAATCTGTAAAAAGACAAACATTGCTAGAGAGGGTTCTGAAGAGTTAATTGCCAATACCTTTATTAGAGGGATGCTGTTGTGAGGAACTGAAGTCAATTCTGTAACGATAAGAGAAGCTGGACCTTTACCAGCTGCCAACAGCAGTGGGGAAGCACCAGCTACAGTGGCTTGCCATTTATAAAAACATCTGGAGATAAGAAGCTTATTTTTAGGCAGTGGTATCTGTGAATTTCAGCAGCCTCAAGTGTTGATAATAAGTATTTGGCAGAAGAACAGCAGAGGAAGACATCTCATCTTACCTTGTATAGCCTCTGTTCTTCTTGCTTCTCCCTTGCAGCAGAAAGCACTGCCAACCTTAGTAGGATTCAAATGAAAATGCTCTGCAATAGCCATCAGAGTGCCTTCCTTTGCTTTCTTTACTTTTTTGAGTGATGCTCTTTTCTCTTAACTTCAAGGCACAAAGAGGCTGGAAGTCTTTGGGTAGGTTAGAGCATGGCATGGCATTTTGAATACCAGTATGCCTGCTTTGGTTTGTCTGAGAAGCTGATTTGCCGTGCTGAAGGTAGATTTTGCTACTTGCTGGGCTGGTTGTAATGATTTGAGTGCATGCTTTGGATGCAGCTGATGTTATTCCCAGTGTGTATTAGTAAGAATAGAAATCTTCCATAAAATCACATTCTGCAAAAGCAGTATTCATTTCCTAGTTTTCTGCTTAAAAATGCGGCATTTGCAAGCCTCGCCATCTGCATCACAGCCATTACATGTGGGAAGTATGGAATGTGTCTGATCATACACAGAGCGTGCACAGCAAAGGACATCCAAAGGTTATGTTGTCATCATGTCAAATGGATCTGTTTATTCTGAGTGCTGGAGAAGCAGAGCTTAATCAGAGCATCAGCCATATGCAGATTTGAAATTAGATTTTACAATAACCACCTGTCTACTGTTTTGAATCCTTGTCATATTCCTTGGATTAGAGCTGTGCTTGCTCAGTGAATGTGTGTGCTGGGAGAAAATCATCTAAAAGCCTTCAGGCCATGATGTAAAAAGCACTTCAGTGCATGTATATGTATGAGTGTGCAAGGGGAGCACATGCATCTCATGTCTTTGTGCTACAAGCTGCTACCAAAGAGTGTGAAAGGAGAAAGAGGGCATCCCTTTCATGTAAAAATCAATAGTATTGGCAACTCCCCATATAAACTTCTTTTGCTCTTCTTTTTTGGCTCATAATTTTTATGTGTGTTAGCCAAAAAAGTCACTGTGAATTGATGCAGCATTTGATCTTTCTTTTCCATAAAAGTTTTTAAAGGAATGAGTACAAACATGCACATAATGTTTGTGTAGTGCCTGCCACAGTTTTGTGACTCACAGCATTCTGCCTTTAAGGAGTCAAGAAAAATCTGTCTGAAAGCTTAAGCCTCTCTCCTCATTATGTTGCAACATGAAAAAAAAAAAAAAAAAAGAAAATCTGTGCAGTTGGTTATTGCAAGCTGCATCAAGGTGGCGGTGAAAAAAGCAACAATATTCAAAGTAAAGGTTGACATTTAAAACACTGGCACTTGGAAAGAAGTGTAATTAAAAAGAACTCCAGAGCAAAAATTGACAAATAACTTGTACCACCACTTAATCACTTGCTCAAAACTGCCTGAAACAAGTAAGCACTACAGGCTTTTTCTTGCTTATCTCCACTGTGATAATTATTCTTCTAAAGCAGTAACAGCTCTCCCTGGGGAAAAAGAGAGTTCATTCTTTTAAAAATTCAGAGTATGGCCCTTCCCACGGAAGTCAAGGCAGTTTTTCATTGAATTCAACGAGAACTCAAATGGACCATTAAACGAGATCAGTAATGCAAGAGCTTTCCAAAGACATCCTGGCCCTGATGCTCCCTCCTTACCACAGGGAGCAGCAGTCACCAGTGTTCTTAGGCTGGCCAATATCTTAGCTGCAGTGTCCCCTTCTCCAGAGCAGATGTTTTCACCACTCACCCCAGGAAGCTGGAATGTGGTGAGTCAGAGCTGTAGTGAGTCAGGGAGCTGCCCTGACCGTGCAGCTCGGCTGAGATGAGAGCTGCTGCCCCTCTGCCTCTGTCCAGGGTTTAGTGTGAATCAATGTACCAGGAAGGTGCCAGAAGTGCAGCCTGACAGCCCCCTCCAAAACCAAGGGCAGAAGCCTTTATTTACACCAGGATTCTGGGAAGCCTCCAATTTGTGTGGCACCAAGGTGGTGATCCAGAGCTCCACTTTTCCTGAGCTTTCCCTTTCAAGAGTTTTACCTCAGGAGTGTTTTGCTACTTAAGTTCTCCAGTTCCAAGCACCCCGTGGTGGGATTTGCCCATTGCTGGACCACGTTCCCTCCCACCCTGCCTCTGGCTGGACCGAGCACACCAGCGCAGGGACAGGATGCTCACTGTGCTCTGTGGGCTACAAGCTCGCTCCTCGCTCCAGCTCGTGTCAGCTGTGGAAGGTGTGAGTTTGTCTGTTTTGACTTTGTTCATTCAAGCTCACAAAACAACAGTCTCGAAACTCAGGTGTGTCTTCTCATTCAGCAAACTCTTCGCGGGAGAGCGCTGCTGTGAAATCGCTTTTTCAGCCACGGCACCGCTCGCACCTGCCCAGCCGCCCCTCGCCTCCACCGGCAGCTCCCGCGCCGTGTCCCGAGGGTCAGGAGGGGTTCGCATCCCTGAATTTCCGCGCCGGGCCCTCTGGAGGTCAGTGTTCGCCCGCGCTGCGGCGGACCTGTTGCGGGCCCGCGGAGGCTCCGCGGGCAGGGCCGGGCCGGGCGGGAGCTGCCCGCCCGCTCGGAGCGCCGGCCCCGCGCCCGCCGCCCGCCCCATCGCCCCCACCGCGGGGGCGGCGGGACCCGCCGGTGCCAGTGCCGCTGCCGGTGCCGCTGCCGGTGCCGGTGCCTGCGCGGGCGCGGAGCCGGCGCTGCCCGCGGGCCGCCCCCGTCCCCCCGCCCGGGGCGGTGCCGCGCTGCGGCGGGCGCGGGTGGGGCCGCGGCGGGAGGTGCCCGCGGAGCCCCGCGGAGCCATGGCGTACATCCAGGTGCGTGCGGGCCAGGGCGATCCCCGCGGGATGGGGGGGGGTCTCCGGGGTGTCTGCGGGACGGGTGCGGTGCCGAGCCGGGACCCCCCGTGCTCCGCGCCGGGGGCGGGTGCGCAACTTCGGGTTAACTTCTGGGGAGGAGTTCCCGGAGGCGACAGCAGCCCCCGCCGAGGGGTCAGGCGGGGCCGGGGCAGGAGCGGGGCCAGCAGCTGTTGCTAGCGAGACACCGGGGCAGGAGAGCATCCCCGCGGGGATGGCGAGCAGCCCTCGGGCCTCTCTTTGCTGGGGGAGCCGGATGGCCCAAGGGAGGTGAAAGCCCGTCTCGATCCCGCACAAGGACTTCTTGGAGGGAGGAGGATGCTGAAGCCCGCGAGCAGACTGAGACGCGATGGGCCGCCCCAGCCTGGGCACGGTCCGGCGGGTCGGGGGCTGCGGGGAGCCCCGAGCTGCGCCGTGATGGATGGATCCCCCAGCACTGTGGGGCTGAATTTCTGTCGGGCTGGTTCAGACCCTGAGCGACCCCCGAGCCGTCCTTCCCAGGCATTGCCCCGGGCGCAGCCGCCCAGTTCGCGATGAACCCAAGCGGCTTCATCTCCAAGCATCTCCAGCCGGGCGGGCGCTGGTACAGACCCCGCTAGCCACGCCACCCGTGTCCCCGTGTCCCGCGGGGCTGTGTCCCCCTGCGTGCCCCCGCCGTCCCCTCCCGCTCGGGGCTGAGCCGCCGCCGCGCCCGGCGGATGGCAGCGGGGATGCTGCGGGAGCTGCCCGGGAGCCAGGCTGGAAGAGCCGCGGGTGGAGCCCGCCCGAGGTGTCCTGCGGGGCTCGGGGCTCCCGGCGGCTCCGGCCTCCAGCAGCACGGCCGTCGGGGCCCGTGGGGACAAGGTGGGGGTACCCGGGTGCGGAGCAGGACATCAGCACCCCGTTATCCCCGCTCCCGCGTCTCAGTCATGGTGGGATGGTGGGGGGTGTGTGGCTGAGGGGACCGCACTGTCCCCAGGCTGCGGTGTCCGCTGCCGATGGAGCTTGTGAGCTTTTCCTGGAGTGTAACTGCGAGGGCAAAACGCGGTCTGTGACCAGGGAGGACCCCACCCTGTTGCAGCATCCCTGGGGGTACTGCCACCGTGGTTTGTTGTCGCTGGTCTGAGGACCTGGCTGGGATTGGCGGCTGTGCTGACCTGGAGCCGGTCAGCCCCAGCCAGGGTCCCTGCAGCAGGTTGTGGCGATGGAGCCCTGCCCCCAGGCTCGCCCTTGGGGAGGGTTCACTCCTGGCTGGAAGCTCCCGTCTGCCTTGTTCTCTGCTCGGCCAGCCGGGATGACGTGGCAGAGCAGGATGGTGCCTCCCTGACCCTGCCGGCTGAGCCCTTCTCCAGGGCTTGCCGAGCACATGGCTCCCGGGGATCCCCCAGCTGCTGCAGCCTTCCCCAGCCCTGCCCCTCGTCCTGCTGGGAGCGAGCCGGGTGCACAGGTGGTCGTGTTTGCTCTCCTTTCATGGGCCCCTGCATTTCAGCTCTAAATGGTGCTGTTGCCTTGTTTATCCCTTCAGCACTCTAACACTCCGTTCTGATCCCTGCTCTCCCGTTTGCGGGCGGCCACAGGCTGGCTGTGGCACTGGGGATGGCTGTGTGTGCCCTCGGGGCTGGTGGCACACAGGGTGGCTGCACACGGCTGTGACTGATGGTGACGAGGAGCGCTGTTCCGTGTGAGCCTGCCCTGTGTCCCTTTGGAAAATCCCTCTCTTTGCATGGCATGTGTGCTCCAGCCTTCGATCGTGTGGCACCGATCCAGCCGCTTTGTTTTAGAGTAATTTAAATATCCTCCTTGCAGCTCGGCTAAACCACTGCAGCTTTGGCTGCAACTTTGTATTAATAAGGAATGATAAAGCCCTTTTAACCATTAAACATTTTCTTAAACAGTTGGCCCATGGGTATCTGTAATCACTGTCTTGTCTCATTGCACCACAGCTCTGCCAGTTTTTTAACTGCTCCTAACAAGTGGTGCCTTTTTTGACAAGCACTGGCTTCAAGAAGTTTGAAAGGAAGGCTTGCACCAAAACGTGGTCCACGGGAGAGTTCCTGGAACTAAAGGCAACTTCTGCATCCCAGCTTCTTTAGAAAAGGTTGCTGGTGCCATGTCATGAACATAAAGCTAGAACCAATTTCTACATTTGGAAGAGTAGGATGGAGTTTTTTGTGGGGTTTTTTTTTGGCTTTGTTTTGTTCTATGGTTTTGTATTGGTTGGTTGTTTTTTTGTTTTTGTTTTTTTTTTTAGAGATTTCTCATATGCAAAGAGAGCCAGGACAAATAGGAAACTTTTAGACATTATCAAGGGTATGCAATAGGCAAGACATTTCAGCAGGTATCATAAGTGCTAGTGAGTCTCCAAAGGAAATGGGTTCATTATAAATATATGTAAAATATACATACATACACATATATAAATATTTGTAAAATATATGAAATATGTATATATATGTAAAAGATATATTTTTTTATATATTATATATATATATTTATAGTATTATATGATAAATATAAATATATGTATGTATGTTCCAAGGGTGGCTTTGTGAATAACTGGTTTGTGATGCCTTCTTCCTTTGCTGTAGATTTTCTCTGTGGCTCAGGGGAGATGGCTGCAGTGCAGATTTTTGAATGGGAAGGTGGGACTCAAGCCTTTAACTTCTATCTTTGGTGTTCTTCAAGCCACATCTGAGATCTGAGGATGAGGCTGAAGGTGCCCAGAGATGTGTGTGTAATGGAGAATGTTCACTCTGTACCCCTTCCTAGAAATGCTGCTTTAATGAGTTGGTGTTAGAACTGCATTGATATGGGCTGAATGTGGAGAAAAGCCTTTTTCCCCACTGAAAAATTTGGATATGGTTTACTGTCAGCAGCAAGTAGTTGTTGAAATTGGAGGCAGGTTACTAAAGAAAACCAAATGAGTGGTGGCATGTGATACCCAATAGCAAGGAGAAATGAGCAGGATTTTCATGCTTCAGGATGGGTTTGGGAGTTCTGCTTGTGGGAAAGGAGCTTTGTAGGGAAGGATTGGAAATGGCAAAAGCTGATGCCTGGTCAGACCTCTCCTTCCTCCAACATCTACAGGGTACTGTCTTTCCAGAAATTCAAACTCATCCCAGGCTGGGGATGTCGTGGCAGAAAATTTAAAGTTGTTTGAGCATTGCTAACTTGTTTTTGTCTTTTTCATTTTGTTCCCCTTTGCTTCATCCTGAATGTCTAAAAGGACAGTTGGAACCAATAAATGAGGTGAGTTAATCTGATGATTCACTCCCTGCTCTGTCTCCTTGCTCCATCCTGAGGGGATTGTCTCGTGTTTTCTGACTCTTTACTGATGTCCTAGATATAAGTAATGTACTGCATTTGGGGCTGGTAATTTTTTGGTTTGCAGTGCCCAGATTTTGTTTATGGAAAAAAAAAAAAAAGAAGTGTGTTTTACTGCAGCAAAAAGCCATGTTCCTATGTCTTCTCTGCAAATCAGGTTCCTCTGATGAACCCCTCCACATGGTCCACACACATGAATACTGCAAATGTCTTAAGTATTTTGGGGAAATAACTATGGAGAATCTCTCATACACTTTATTTCTTCATTTTCTCAGGAGCATTTCAAAGTCACATACAGCTGTAAAGCTTGGAGCTCTGTGCCCTTGTGCTCTTAATGAGCCCTCCCATGAGGGGCAGAAGTTGGGGCTGGTGTGGGTGGGAAATGAGCTGAGGTTTGGCTCTCTGCTCCTCTCAAAGCAGCTTTGGAGGCTGTGGGGATGGCATGGAAATGGGGCACAGGGTGCTGCTGCTCCAATGGGGAGCTGGCACAGCACTGGTACAAGTGGTGCTGCCAGAGACATCATGGAAACCTCCGAAATGGAAGGCTTTTCTGGATCAACTGTTCTTCTAAAAAGTATAATTGAAGGTTCTTCATTAAATTAATCATGGCAGCAGAGCAGAAGCATGAGGATAGTGTGCTCTGGCTAATCCATTTTAGTGGTGAGTTTGTACTGCTCCATGTGTAGGGATGGTACAAACACTACTGGTACATCCAGAGGGATGAAGTGTGTTCACATAGCTGTGTTAATTAAATAGATCTTTGCTGGATTAAATTGAAGCTTTCACTTACCTTCCGTTTTTAATTCCTTCTGCTGTATGTTTGCTGATCTATTAGAGATTGTTGATGTGTGTGGAGGAATATGCATGTTTCCACTCCAGCATATTGTTGTGCCATAGTGCTTTGCAAATCACCCTCTTGCCAACCTACATAATAATACATTGCTACTAGAAGGGAAAATACCTGCAGAGAATGCTTATTTTCCTGCCTTGTTATGGCATCAGAGGGCTTGGGCTGGTAACTGCATAGCACTTGTCTGCTGGTATAGATTAAATAAATATAGTTCTTAATGTTCTGTTGCAGAAACACAAACACAAATACAGCTGAGTGTTTTTTCTCAATGGCTATTGATGGGTTGTAATCTTGTACTTTGGTTTGCAATGGCTCCAGGGTCTGCTCGCTCGAATCTCGGATCTCTTGCTGTGCCGGTGGACTTGCAGAAACTGCTGTCAGAAGTGTTTTGACTGTAGCTGTTGTCAAACAAATGAAGATGAAGTTGAAATCCTGGGACCTTTTCCTGCTCAAACTCCAGCCTGGCTGTAAGTTTGGATGCACAATTTCCTAGCTTTAACAAGGAGTTCTCAGCTGTGATGAGAGTATTCGCATGAATTGCAATGGGGCTTTGAGAGATGCCACTTAGAGAGCATTGCTGAGGGTGGGAATGCATGGTGAAAAAGGGCAGCTCAGTTAACTCAAATAGCAAGGTTAGTCTTTGTAAAAACCTTTTCTGATGGGTAAGACAGAAGTTGTTTTGTAAGCTGGAATAAGCTGGCAACTGGTTTAGCTTTGCCCTCTTCTCTAAAGATGCCTTTCATCTTCAGTCCTATTTCCTCTTCAAATGGACCAATCCTTTGGAGCACTCCAACTTGGCTGAAATGCTGATGAGGTTGTTTTGAAATACTTATCCTAGCGTGAAGGTGGTTATCATATAGGCAGATGAAAGGCATAGCTGCTATGTGCTCTGAAAGGGGAAATTAATTTAAAGTTTTATTTAGCAGAGCTTGATCTCCTGCATCACCATAGTACTCTTCAGGATTTCTTCTCAAATCATGAAAGAACCACAGCACCAGGTCTTATCTGGAGCTTTGATTAGTGTGTTTGCAAATCCACTGCAAAGGAGGTCAGTGAAGTCTTCCCTGTTTTACTCCCTCTCAGTCAGGAATCTGCAGCACAGAGGTGACCCTGTGGAGGCAATAGTGAAACCAAGAGGGGAGCAGAGCTTTCTGGTGTTTTAGTGGCTGCCTTGCCAGCTGGGCTGACTTTGTGGAGCAGACCTATGGATGGACATGGCTTCAGTGTCCAGAACATGTGGCACAGGAGAGGCTGTTCAGTTCATCACATGGTGCTCAGACTTTGGTACCTGGGCACTGTGGCACTCAGGTCACTTTATCTTCTCCTGTGGGTATGTGCTGTTATTCTGTGTCAGCTCTGGAAGGTTCATGTCTTTGTGCTGCATGAAATATTTTCTCATATTTAAACCACAGTCTTGCCCATGTACTCTTTTGCATTCAGGTAGAACAGGATGGTAATGAATACTGAAGCAATAAAAATAGAGCTGTTCAAGATGTGTTAGAGTGGTTTTTAAATGTGGAGCAGCATATTTAAGAGTCTGATATATGCTCAGAAACTGATTCACTTGCAGTTAACAGGGAATGGAAACAAAATCAATGCTAAATAGGAAAGCATCACGCACAGGAGAGCACAGTGATGAGGCTGCAGTATTGGACATGGAGGGATTGGAGCAGAAGCAATTACATCCTGGGAACAAGGAGCTTGTGAGAGGCTGATTCAGAGCTGACCTGGTGTGCTGAGCAGTGCTGTGTTTTGGGATGTGGAGTGATTGTGCCAGGCTGTAGTTTTTGACTTTTGGATTCTTCTCTCTGCTTAAAGGGGTGATGTGAGCACTGAAGCCCTGTTTTATTATCTCAAATTCCAGTTGTATGGTGGCTTTGCAGATGAGGTGGACTTTGCTATGGGCAGAGAGCATGAAGATCTCTGGACTCATAAAATGCTCTCTCCAGCCTGTATTGTTTCCTGCTGGTCCTGCTCCATCTGAAAGCTCCTACAATAACTTCTTGGAATGGCCACAAGTAGAGGACAACACTCTCTGGTAAAAAACCAACCCAGTTCTTCAACCCTTTGTGCTTCACCTGCAGATGCTCACAACCCTGGGAAGGGTGTCTGTGATCCCAGCCCAGGCCATTTATCCATCTTTCCATCCAGCTCTGGCTGGTTTGGTGCAGCTGGGGTCTCCCTGTTCAGCTCTAGTGCTGAGAGAAGGTGAGTTCCCAGAGACAAAACCTGGGAGGAGCAGCAGGCACCAAAGAGGAGGATGCAGGACAGAAGGAGCTTTGCTTTGCCAGGAGACCTGGACTCTGCTCTGCCTTAGGGTCACTGAAGTCACCATCTCCTGTGACACCAGTGCAAACCTGTGATCTCTGAGGATGCCTGTCGACACACATTGATGTGTGAGCTGGAGATGAGGCTTTGTTTGCTGGAAAATGCTGTGGGCTCCTCTTGAACTGGCCTGGACTCAGAGTGGTGCCAGGCAATGTGATAATGCTTTGTGCTTCCAGGGTGATTTTGCTGGAAAATGGTGAAGGGGCACAGAAATTACTTCAGTGAGGAGGACAAAGAGAACAGAGGAGATAGGGAGAAGCAGAGGACCCAAGGGGTTGTGATTGAGAGGAGAGTGGAGAAGATGAGCCTGTAGAGGAACAAGAGTCTGGAAGATGAAGAGGAAAAGAAAGTTAAAAGCAGGAGTCAGATTTGGTATATTTTGTTTGCTGACACATAGGAGACCCAAGCTTTTTGTGTGCATGTTTAAGGTGGAAATGATCCCACGTTGACTCAGAATTCAGAAACCAAAGAATTCTGTTTTTACTGTGTTGACCTTATATTTTTCTATCTCTGTATGCATTTTTGGATGTAGGGAATGATCTCTAGAGTTAGATGTGTCAGCAGAGCAAGAATTTGGACTTGTTCTTAGAGTAAGGTTTTTAATGTTTTTAAGTGCTCGGAGATCTGTGTATGCCAGGGGAACCCCCTTCTTTTTTCTTTTTTTTTAAATTTTTTTTTTCCCCTCTCCCTCCTATTTTTGAAGACAAGGCTTTTGTATTTAGTGGAAACCCCTACAATGAAAAGCAGGTTTGGCATCACCTTATTTTGCATTTAGATGCATGCATTGAATTGGGGAACAAATCCATTTATTGTATTCCCTGATTACAACCTGAAAGTGTCTTAAAGATAGATCTCATTTTCAGCTGAGATCCTCCCATCTTGCCTATTCTTCATAGGCCTGAGACACTGGTGTAATGCAGAATGCATTTTGTGCCCTCCTCACCTTCCTACCCACTCCTCAGGGGAAAACTGTTTTTATGATCCACATTGGTGAATGAGCAAACATCTAAATGCCTGTGGTTAATGACCCATCCTTTATATTTTGGCCCTAGGTTTTTCCTTTGGCAGCTCTGTGACACCTTATTGTCCTGGAAATTCAGGAGTGGAGGATGAAGCTGCAAGATTAAGCCCTTCCTTGTGGGAGAATACAGATTTTTCTCAAATTCTCTGAATTTTTTGCAGTCACAGCTTAGGAAAAAAAAAACAAACCTTCCTGCAATGAGTCCAGTTGCATTGACCTGAGTGCATGGTAACTTCTTGTTATTTCATGAAGAGCACTTGCATGCTGGTCCTTGCAGAAAGGGCCTGAGAATGAGGGTAGATGTTTGAGCTGCTTGTTATGGAATATTCTACACCAACCCCAAAGATAAACAGTGCACACTGTGGGACTGAATTGAAATCAGGACACGACTCCTCTTTCCAAAGGTTTGGATTAAATAGAAACAGAGCTGCTTTAACCAGAGCCAAAGTTTATTTGAGGAAAAATTATTGTGGCTCAGTAGCAATTTCCTTACTAAAGGTCATCTGTATGTTATTAACTCACTATTACGTTTACCCATTGTAGAACATCCTTAATGCCTCTCTTCCTGATTCCCTTTTCACCCTGCCTTGTTGAGAAGCATTTGCTTCTCAAACACAAGCATATCCAAATGCCACCTGTGATTGCGTGGACCTGCATTTAGGCATGAAAAAGCTATTTGTGTTCCAAGTACTGATTATATATCAAACTGTATAGCTTGGACTGCCTTTAATGGGCTGCAGAGCTGTGCAAATATTGTACACCTCTTGTAGCAGAGGGTTTGGTTTTGATTATTAACAGGATTTTTTCGTGTGTGTGGATGAGTTTTGTGAGTCTGACTTGGTGAAATTTGCATGGATCCTGCTGTGAGTTTTGTGGGCTTGGATAAGAATTTCCAGTTGGTTTTGGGGATTTGTTTGTTTTTTTAATGCTTGTTGGGTTTTTCTGCAAGTTTACTGCTTTTTGCAGAATATATCAATTGCTCTGCTCCAGTCATTGGTTACTAATGGAAATGATTCAATATATTTAATTTATACCCAGCTGAGTTGTGCACACAGAAGGGGTGGCTTGGAACAGAATTCACACAGAATTCCCCTTTGGTTTGCTCGTTTTGTGCTGATGCTTTCCTTGTGATCTGCTGCTGTTTTCTGTCTGGTGGCGTGGCTGCTTTGCAGGATGCACCACACGTCATGCACCCATCGTGTGATTCCATTTCCACCACAGCACTCCCCTCTGAGCACACAGCTGCAGACTTCACCTCCTGCAGTTGGTGCTGCCTGCTCCTGCCCTTCTCCCACTCAAACCTGGGAGATCCTCACTTCTTTCAGGAGCCACGGCAGCTGTGACATGTTGGGGTTTTTAACCAGAATGTTGTTTTATATAAAAGCAACTTGTGTGTACATATATACATTTAAACAAACAGAAGGGGAGTTACATGTAGACTTCTCTGTGATGCCAGCCTTCCATGGAGTCTTCTCAGAGATGCTACAAAACTTGCTTTGTCATTTACATCATTTCCCCTAGGGGGGTAATGATGCCTTGGGTTTTAGCCTTTATTTTTCATATTCTCTGCTGCTTAGTGTGTAACTCTGAGACTTCATGTTGGGTAAGTTCTCTTCACAGGGTGCTCAGACAAAACAATCCCTTCCCAGCTGGAGAATCAAGGACACCTGGTACCCAAAAAGCAGAAACAACAGGGAAGGGGGCAAGGCAGGGGCTGAGACTTCGAAGCCTGGGGCTGTGCTTGGACAATTGACCCAAGGTGTAGATGAACAAAAACTTACAAAAGTGTAAAAACACATGACCGGGATCCATCCTGGATTTGATTTGGGTGTAGCCCTGGCCAGGCTCTTGCACTGCCCAAGGTGGATCCTTTCAATAAATTCCTGTTTTATTCCTTTTGCTCTGCCTAGTCTCTGTTCCAGGTCAGCCTTTCCAGGAATCGCCAACTTCCCTGCTCCCACCAAGATCCCTGGGCAGTAAAATTATTGTCAGCTGAGAATCACATCTGTTTGTAGAAGTGAATAAAAAGCAGCCAAATATTTAAAAAGGCATGCCAATAAATAGCAAATAACGAATTGTGTCTGTAAGATGAAGTTTTGAAACTTTACTGGCAAACCTGCAATATTTTATATACCAGGAGATGTGTGGTAGGTTGGAATATCTGAGCATGGTGATTTTCTGTGCTCATTCATTCCTAGTGAAGTCTGTGCTTCCAAAGTGTAGCTGTGAATTACAGCAGGAAGCTACTGCTTGAGGTTTGAGGGGTTTTGGTTTTTTGTTTTTTTCCTTAGAGAGAAATATAATATTTCTGATCAACATCTGAGTTCTATGTGCCATGTGTCATGCTCTAATACTGTTAAAACTCTGTTTGAAAGACAGGCAGGAAGGTGAAGAATCTGTTTTTTTGCATAGATCTGCAGTCAGTTGCTCAGCCTTTTGCTTGCCAGACAGATGAGGAGATACCCCAGGAGCACCAGGATTAACCCCAGCGCTCCAGAACACGTTGTTATTCTGTACATAGCCCTTGTGCCGGGCTGAATCACCCAAAGGTCTCTCATTATAACAGGATAAGCAGCCAGAATGAGGACAAAGATGGAGACTCTGATAATGCAATCAGCGAGCTGCCTCCCACTCTGCAGGATGTTTCCCCTGACAGAAGGCGCTCGTCCTCCGATACATCACGGTCCACTTACAGCCTCACGCGCCGCATCTCAAGTAAGGTCGTCCTTCCAACATTAATGTAATTCTTGTGGGGGAGAAAATCAAACTCTAGTGCTTGCCCTTTCATCTTTTAGACAGGGAACCAAGTCAAGTTGAAGGCACATTGATTAAAACCTCATCCTGTTTTGCAGGAGCACAGTGGACGGGGCCAGCCCTGTTTTTCTTGCTGAAGCATGAGTATGGTGATTGCACGTGCAAGTGGACAGGGAGGGAAAAGGGCAGGCAAGCTTGTGCTTCAGCAGCTGTGGATGCTGATGCTGTTAATTGTTGGCAGTGCAAGGGGGAAAGCCCCACTGTGGAGCTGGCATTGCACAGACACAGAACAGCTGCCCCAAAGGAGCACCTGCAGTTGCTGGAGTGGACTTTCTAACAATCATATTTGTGTGTTTCTCTCCTTCAGGTCTGGAGTCGAGGAGGCCAAGCTCTCCACTAATTGACATCAAACCCATCGAGTTTGGAGTAATAGGAGCAAAGAAAGAAATAGTCCAGCCAACTATCCTGCGAAAAACCTACACGCCAGATGACTATTTTAGAAAGTTTGAACCAAGGCTGTACTCTCTTGATTCAAACAGTGATGACATGGACTCCTTGACAGATGAGGAGATCTTGTCCAAGTACCAGCTGGGCATGCTGCATTTTAGCACACAGTATGATCTGTTGCATAATTATCTAATAGTGCGAGTCATTGAGGCCAAAGATCTGCCTCCTCCAATTTCTTACGATGGTTCAAGGCAAGACATGGCTCACTCCAACCCCTATGTGAAGATCTGCCTTCTGCCTGATCAGAAGAACTCCAAGCAGACCGGAGTGAAACGCAAAACGCAGAACCCAGTGTTTGAGGAGAGGTACACTTTTGAAATCCCCTTTTTAGAAGCCCAGAGAAGAACTCTACTTTTAACTGTAGTGGATTTTGACAAATTCTCACGCCACTGTGTCATTGGCAAAGTGTCAATGCCCTTGAGTGATGTAGACCTTGTGAAAGGTGGACACTGGTGGAAAGCCCTTGTGCCTAGTTCTCAGGTAACAGAATTTATCCGATTATTGCTGCAGATTTTCTTGTTGTTTTGGGGGTTTTTGTGTATGTGTGGTTCCTTTGCCTGTTGGCAAGTAATGCTGCTTCTAATTAGTAATTGTCATCTTGTTAACACAGCATCTGCTGGGTTGGGATTATGTGGGCCTGTGACTGGTTTTATAACTAACAGTGTGAGGTAGAGGAGCTGTCTTTTATGGTCTTGAGCAAAGATCCCACATCAGCTTAAATGAGAGCAACTCCAGACTGCTCTGAAGTCTGCACCTTTGGGAAGGTGCTTCTTGTCACTGCAGTGACACTGTCCCACCCAGGTCATTGCTGTGCTCTGAGGACACGAGGGGAGCAGCTGCTGCCAGTTCAGCAGGGATTGGATTCAATAAAACATGCAGAAGATAAAATCTACCCAGACCTGTGGCATAATGCATGAGCAGCAATCTGCACAGGAGTGGTAGGCTTATTTTCATCAGATCCCTGAAGGAACTAAATTTGCCATAAATATTTGTCTGATGCAAGTGGGATGTTGCATGCATTTTGGGCATTTCAGCCATCCAGTGGGATGGGAGGAGGAGATGCAGTGTCTGTGTGCTTTCACCTCTGTTCTCAGCAAAGGGCACCTCCTTGCCAGCCAGGTGAAGGGCTGTTCAGGGGAAAGATCTGAGCTTTGCAGCCAGGAATGGTGGTCACCTACCAGATTTGCCATTAGTGGTATCACCACTGAAAAAACTAGAGAAGAACCTAGTGTAACCAGCATCTCAAATGTTTTTTACTAGGAACAGGAATATCATGAGGTTGGTGTAACAAGATTGCCTGTCCCAATTCCTTTCCAGCTCACATATTGCAATTTCCAAGGAGTCTTTGCTGAATTAACCCTGTTGGATGGTTCACTTTTTCTTTGATTTTTAGGTGTTCACAAAAGGCTGCCAGAGCCAGAGATACTGGATGAAATGAGCAGTAAATCATTGGCCTCACCGCTGTTTTACCTTCTGGGTTCAAGAGTCTGATTTGGAGTGGAAACTTCTGGAAGGGAGATAGCCCAGGCAGTGTTTGGAAGTGCAGCCAGCTGGGGCTGTGACTCTGCTTTGCCCCCTCTGTGTGCACAGGGCTGGGAACCCTTTCCTCTCTCGCTCAGACCTGCTGCCCTGTATCATGGGGAGGACGATCAGGGCTCCAGGGAACTGCAGAACAGCCAGCTGGATTTCCTGCAGCAGAATAGCAGTGTTGTGGGATTAGCTTGAATGATGTTCAGACGAGAAAGGAAAGTTTTGGAAGTTGTGCCCAAGTCAAAGTCCTGGGGTCCCTGAGTGTGTGTTTCTGTAGGGCATGTCTTTGCATCCCATTATGCTCCTGTGATTCCCACCATGCAGTTTTGCTTCTCCCCCCATTCCCTGCTTTTGTGTGATAAATACTTCTCTGTATTTTGCATCTCTTTGAGTAACATGGACTCATTCCACAGCTAATACAGACCTTGATTAGAAAAGATCATCTCTGCCTTCATGTGCCAAGCTTGGAGCCAGCTCTTCCTTTCCCCCTCTCCAAAGTTTCATTGAAAGCTGCTGCTGTTTTCAGCAGTGCTGTCTGCTTCACCAGCATTCAAGATAAATTATTTATGCAGAAGTTGGCATTTCTGATATTTATAAAAGGGAGGAGAAAGACAAAACTCCATTTGAATGCACAGGCTTAAAAGCCTTTTGCATTTATCCCCGTGCTATCATATGGATAAACTTAGACAAAAATTCCACCACACTTTGATCAGTAAATTGATCCTTTCATACCTTTTTGCTGTTTTTACCTCATTTGGCAGACTGCAACTGTAAAGGGAACAACAGTGCTTGTACAGGACATCCAGGGATGATGTTTGGCATCATCTTCTCATATTTTCTCAATGATAAAATTTTTAAAGTTCTTGAGTAAGGCATGTTTCATCCTAGTGGTGATTAAATTCATTGATGAAAGGATTAAGATAAATCCTGGAAGAAGCAAAACAATAAAACTTATTGCTTTGAAAAAATAAATTTTATTATCTTTTGATAACAGTGGTGTTTGTTCTAGAAGTTTCTGAGGGTTTTTTTAATACTAGTTGGAACCTTCTGCCTGTGGAATGATAGATTTGACATGTTGACAATTTTATTTTTTTTTCACACTTCTCACTATTTTATTTGATTAGCTGTGGGACAGACAGCCTTTATCAGTTTCTTGTTGGATTGAACCTGAGCCTGCTGAGGAATGCTTTGTGTTGAGAGATGGTGATAGACAGGGACAAAAAAAATATCTACGTGCAGTTGCATTTTATTTTGCAGAGGTGTCCTTGGATCCTGGAGAGCACCACAGACTACTGTGGTGCAGTTCTGATGGTTAATCTGCCAGTCTGGGTTATTTGCCCTGGGGCTGTGACACGGAGCAGCAGCTGGCAGCACCCCCACAGCCACAGAAGAGAAGGCTGAAGCAGGTGCTTGGAAAAGCAGTAACAGGAGGGAGAGAAACACGACAGTCATAGATATGATATGTGAAGACGAAAGACACAAAATATGTGATTTTTTTTTTCTTTTTTAATCTGGAATTTATAGACAGAAACATCATGAGCTGGAGAGAGATGGAGGAAAGTGAATCCAGATGGCAGGAGCTGTGGAGAAGCTTTCTCTTCATACTGGTGGGAGTGGGAGGACAGCAGGCATTGTGAAAGAGCAGAGAAAGTGGCCAGATGACATGAGCTAAGATGAATATCTGTTCTGCACTTGCTGTCTCCACCTGGAAGCCATTGGCACAGAGTGCTGATAAAGTCAGTGCTGAGTCCTTGTGCCACCATCACACTGAGCTCCCTTATCCCAGAGCTGGGACACAGCAGGGAGCTGCAGAAGTTGGGAAAGGCAGGAGTCCTGTGGAGTGTGCAGCGTCAGCAGGGACAGTGAGCTTCTCCCAGCCGAGCCAGGGTCCAGCCTCTACAGCCACAGCTCTGCTGGGAGCTGGAGCAAGATCAGCTCCTTAGCTCTGTGCATGGGATGGGATGTGATGTACAGCTCCTCATTGTTGGAGGAATTTCTTCATCCCCAGCTCCTGGAGCTGCTGTGGGAGAGCAAGCAGAGCAATTGCCGGGTGTGAGAGGTGGCTGTGCAGCACTGTCCTGCTCACTGCCAGCAGAACCTCAGGCTCAGCCTGAGGAACCAGAGCTGCAAACTGCTCAGTGCCAAGGCTCAGGCAGCAGGCTGTACCTGCACACAGGCACTCTGAGCTTGGATCACATAGACAGTGTTTGGGGGATCGAGCCCATAGTGGAGCTGCTGCCCGATGCATCATCAGAGCCAGCAGCCAAGCAGAAGGATTCATTCCTTATTTCTCGTGGAAAATGTCAGTGCAGGTATTGCCAAATCCTTTACCCTGCTAGTTCTGGGAGGCTTTCTCTTGCAGTGTAATTAATGCCTTTCTAAAGCGCAGTAGCTGCTCAGGGAAAGGCTCTTGAGTCCAGTCCCCATAGGAACACTCTGCACTCCTTAAATATCCCCTGAAATGTGTGTGGCTTTGCTTAATTACCATGAATGAAGTTGGCATGCCTACGCTGTAGCAGGGCTCAGATTCACATATTTCGCCACTAAAACGAATTCTGAAGCACATGTTCAGGACCCCAAGTTTTATTGACATATGATTCATTTCTCTTTTGGCAGATTTGAGTGGGCAGGAATAAATGCTTTAGACCAGCAGTAATGAGAGCTTGGAGATCATTCTGCAAAAGAAAAAAAATTGCCTAGTTGTGGTGGGAAAATAGCATGAAATTCCCTCTTCCCTCAAATTAAGCCATTTTTATAGTAGAGGGAGCATGTATTGCTTTAACTTCATACTGTGAGTGCACTGGAATGACCTGTCAGTTCTGACGTTCAAGATGGAATGTGGTGGTTGCATGGGGCCACGCTTGCTCATCAGCTGGATGTTAAAATCACCCTGAAGTTTGCCTGTGGCCAGTGGAGGAGATGTCCTGGGCAAAGCCTGGCAGAGGGCAGGAGACCCCACCCTGCAGGTCACTGGAGTTAGAACTGTGGTGGGATGCTGTGATGGATACTTGTCCATCATGATAACAACATTTTTAGCTCTTAACCTATGGTTTGTTTTCATATTTTGGTTTGTGTTATTCTACTATCTTTTCTTTCACTCTGTATGTTTGTTTTTCCTCAGTTCCATTTCACTGTTTTTTTCCCCCCCTTTCCTTTTTGAGACTTTAAAACTCCAGCACTGGAAAATTTTTCTTCTTGACTATTCTCTTTTTATCCTTATCTGTCTTCTTGGTCACCTCATCCTTTCCTCTCAGTGCTGTTCACTCCTTGCCCTTCCTGCAGAGAACTGGGGTGCTGTGGGGTGTCTTGTGTGGAGGAGGAACCCAGAGGAAAGGCTGGTGGGGTCCAGGAGCAGGACCTCTCCACAGAATATCTTCTTCCCAAAGCTTTTTGCACAGTAGAGGCTTTGTCATGGCCTTTCGAACTGATGCAAAAAGAGTTTGATTTTAGAAGGGATTTTGTGAAACCCTCTTCATCATACATCCAGTTGGTGTCAGGTATGTAGGAAACACTGCTCCTATTCATTGGTAAGTATATTTTTTTCTCAGGTTCTGGTCCTTAATAGTTCAACCTTCCAAAAACAATGTCTATGTCACAGGGTGCTGTAGAAAACCTGTTAGAGCAAACCTATTCTAAACCATCAATTTTCTGATGTGCCTGGAGGTACCAACACAGATAACCTTGAGGAGGAAAATCAATCTGAAACTTCATTAGGAGCGATGCATAGATGTCAGTGCTGATGTCATGAGCTCTGGTTACTCTTGGGAAGGGTTTCAGCTGCAGAAATTTGCTGGTCTTGTAGCAATGCACAAGGAGCAGTCTGGGAGTGTGAGGGAGGAATTGTCTAGTCCAAACATGATGTGTGAATGGCATTAATTCAAAGCTCATCTTCCTTTGGGGGAGCCTCTTTGTGTTTGAAATGACAGAAAGAAATGAAAAAAATCTGGTTCAGAACTTGTGGGTTCAGTCCTGGCAGTAACTGGAGAAGGTTCTGGCTCACAGTGAAATACAGCCAGGAGTGAAATGTTAATCACAGCTTCAGGAGAGCCTCAGACATCCCAGACTTGGTGTCACTCCGGCATCTCATCAAACAGGAAATTGCTTTTCCAGGGTCATCTGGGATCTGGGCACGAGTCAGCTCATCATCAGCATAATAATGGCACTGAAGAGAAGCTGTGCTCAGAGGCACCTCTGCACTGCCTGCCAGGAGCAAACATGGAAGGCAAACCCAACAGCACTGTAGTTTCCTGATGGAAAGACCTAGGAAACGTAAAATTGAAGCACTTCCTTGCCCTGCGGTGAGCAGTGTGCTGATGGCACCTCCTGTGCATGAGCTCACATCCCCTGTGCTCAGCTCAGCCCTGCACAGCCCCGGCTCCAGGGGTGTCCCAGTGCAGGCAGGACAGGGGTGATGCTCTGTGCCCCACAGGATGGCACAGGGATGGGTG
>VRYO01002014.1:8015039-8053325 GCA_009812075.1 Sialia sialis
TGGCATCCCCTAAGGCACCAGGCAGCATTTGAAGCGTGTTTCCCTGCTCCTCGTGGCTAAGATAGAAGTCACGCATTTCTAACATCAGAGGTAGCTGGCTGCTGGCATTCAGTGCCTTGAAAAGGCTGAGTCACTTGTCAGGAAGGTGAGCTGTCTGGGAATCTGGGCTTCCTTCTGGAAACACCTCCTGGTACTGCTGCACATGCTGCTGCTGTCTGCCTGCAGTGGGGCTGCTCTTCCCTGCTGCTCTGAGCATCCCGCCCTGGCAGGGGCTCCATGTTCCTGCTTCAAAATAATTTACACAGATGTGAGCACTCCTGAAAAGCATGAGGTGGCAGAAGGTGCTGCTGAGATTTGTGACATCAGGCTTGATCTGAGACTGATTAGAGCTACTCAGTCTGCCTGCTGTCTTTGGTGGATCACACTTAGACAATACAGAATTTTATATCTCTCCTTATGCAAATTTAAGCCTAGATAGCCAAAAAGATTTTTTTGAGAAGTGCTGAAATCCCTGTCCTACAGAAAATTTGGTCCTGCTTTTCTTTACCTGTGGAAGGCTGGGTGGATGGGCAGCAGTGTGATGGTTACACTGCAGTGGCTCTCCCATAAACTCTGGTGAGATGGGACCTGGTTCTGCTGCCAGTGCCTGAGTGGGTGTTACAGATCCAGCCTGTCAGTGTACAACATCGGGCATTTATTTGCAAAGGGATCATAAATGCAGATGAATCGGAAGTGTGGAGATCTGCCTTCCCTTGCAGAACTCCATGGCTCCTCTCTGGCCCAGGAAAACGCTTTATATCCTGCAGTTCTTGGATAAGGTCAGCAGATTCCATCAATGGACAGCTCCACCAGTAATTATCCCAAATCTTAATGCAGATTTTCAGCACTCTAAGCCTGAGGTGACTGGAAAGGTCCTGCATCACTGCCCCATGCCATCATGCCACCTGGCTGTGCCAGAAGTTCAGTATTTGCAGCTGGAGCTGTTTGTCTTTCCCCAGCAGGTAATGAAATCACTGATCAGTTTCCTAATTTGCACTGGCTGAATGCACCTGGATTTCTAAGAATTTAAGACTGAATGGAACTAGAGCAGCAGTGAATGCAAGAAGCAGGACTGTGTCTGTTAAAAATGTTGCTTATGTGTTATAAGAAATGAGCTGGGCTGGAGGGCTGCCTTGTGTGGCTCCTGGTGAGGGTGGTGGTGTGGGCACTGTGATGCTTCCATCCTGTCCTGGTAATAGGATTAAAAATCACTGGCTGTTCTTGGTGATAAACATGTCTGCAGGCTGCTCCAGCCACAGGCCTGGGAGGAACATTTTTGGGGAAAATCAAATGAAAGATGGTAGTTTAAATCAGTTAGATGTGTTCAGACCATCTTGGATGTGAGACTCTCAGATCCTGTGCAACCACAGAGCATCACACACAGGTGAATGCAGGTATGGCTCAGCCTTGCCAGAGTTGAATTCATGTGTGCTTATTGGGTCAGGCTTGTGCTGGGGAGTGCCTTTCTGTTGGGAAGAACCTAAACCATCATGTATTGAACAGCATTGTGATGTGGGAGCTGGCCCAGGCTGAGGGAGGAGAGGTCCCTTCTGGGTGAGGCAGGAATACTGTAGCAAAAAAGAAAATGCATGTGGTAAATGTGAGTGTGTGTGCTTGCAGTCACAATACTGCCCCACAAGATGCTGTGACAAAAGGAGTTTGAATTAAGAAATCAGATGCTTTTCCTGATTGGGTTTCCCAGCAGCCCCAGCCTCAGTTTCCCTGAGCCACTGCTGTCTTGGCCCATCTGCTAATGAGCCTGGTTCTTTGGGTCAGTTCAGGCTGTGGCTGCTCTGAGAGCCTTTTACTTTACTGTCTACCCATAGTTTCTGGTTTCTGTAATCTAATATTTGGGGCATCAGTAAAGCCTTTTGTTATGATTGCAATACCACTGTAGCTCCATTTCCTCTTGGGAATGGGCTCTGACACCTGATCTAGGTTGGTTTTGGACTGTTTGACTATTTGGGATGAAGCACTAGCTCTGCACTCCTGCGTGGACCTGGCACTAGGCAGAGGGATCCATTCCCTGCCTGGACTGGCTGGTGTGTTTCCAGTCTCCAGAGTTGTTTCAGTGTGTATATTTTGCATCTGACACTAAGAGCCTCTCAGAGCCAGGTCATGGCAAGGAGGGAGAGGTTATTTTAAACCCTCACATCTGAGGAGCAGTCATGTGAGCTCCCCAGCTCTTTAATTACTAGCTTTAAGTGTCATAAAATAAAAGAAATGATAGCTGAAGAGCTGATGTGGAGCTGTGGCCATGGTGCAGGCTGGTGAACAGCAAGGGCACAGTCAGGCTGTGCCGTGGTCTCTGGTAGATGCCAAGGGGCTGTCTCTCCTGAACTGCCTTGCTGTGACCCAGGGATGCATTAATCAGTGCCTGTCTGAGCTTCCCAAGCAGCTGGTGGGGTCTGTGGGGGCTGGGGAGGAAAGAGAATGTCATCTCCAGTGGTCTGTGTTCTGCACGTTGTAAGATGAGAACTACTGGAACCATTAAAAATGGAGCAGGTGGAAGCTACTGACTCTGATGAGAGAAACATCTTCATCTGGGCATGGCTTCTTGTTTCCGCCTAGCACGATGTACCACCAGATGGTTCTTGGTTGCAGTTCAGAGCGTGACTAAAATTCATTTTTCAGGCACCTAGACAAATGGGATTTATTTAATTTCTCTCCCTTCTCTTCCCCTCTGAGCTGTGTTCTGAATCTCCACATTCTTTTTTCCCTGCAGAATGAAGTGGAGCTGGGAGAGCTGCTGTTGTCATTAAACTACCTACCCAGTGCAGGAAGACTGAACGTGGACATCATTAGAGCAAAACAGCTTCTTCAGACAGATATGAGCCAAGGTTCAGGTAAAGGGCAGTGCATTTCTCACATTACTCATGCACAGATTGCATGTGCCTTTAAAGCAGATGAGTGAGGCTGCATTTTGTGTGGGACCCAGGGGGATTTGATGCTCAGTTCCTGTTAATACAAGGCTCTGGATGTCTGTCTTGTATGTAGAGACAACAGTAATGGAAGCTTTTGGAACCCTTACCCTGAGATGCAATGGAGGGTTTGCCAAATTTAAAGATCTCAGAGCCAGGCTGAGGTGAGGAGCCAGGAGCTTTGATCCCCTGAGCTGTGCTCTGTAGGGCAGCCCATGGACATTGCTCCCTGCTGGGAACTGCTTTGTGCCTCTGTCCTCAGGTGGCTTTCCCGTGTTCCTGCCCCAGCCTCTGCTGCTGCCACAAAACTGGCGTTTTCCAAACAGAGCAGTGAGCTTGGTCTCTGTCAAGGCTGACATTAACTGTGGTTTTGGCATGGACTGGTTTTGATCCAGCTGCCTGAATTTTGTCCCCACTGCAAATCTCTGGGAGCAGCGTGGGGGTGCAAATCCCTGCCACTTCCAAAGGCCATTTCCCAGCTCAGCCCATCCCTCATGAACAGGGATGCTGACTTGTGATCCCTCTAACTCAGAGCCTGTGCTTTGTGCTTTTTGCCAGATCCCTTTGTGAAAATCCAGCTTGTTCACGGATTAAAATTAACAAAAACCAAGAAGACCTCCTGCATGCGGGGCACGATAGATCCCTTCTACAACGAGTCCTTCAGCTTCAAGGTTCCCCAGGAGGAGCTGGAGAATGCCAGCCTGGTGTTCACAGGTAATTTTGGTGGTGGTATTGGCTTGGCAGGGCTGTGGGTGGCTCTTGCAGCACTTGTGGGTGTGCAGCAGGCTGCTTGTCCCACCTTACAAGGGGTGCCCATACTGGGGTCTCCTGAGGAGCTTAATTAGCACTCTGTCCTCTGCAGAAGCTGTCCCAGCATTGCCACCCAGCCCTTGGATCTGGCTGGGAGCCAGTCCCATTTGAAATGCTTCTGTGCAGAGGAAGAGGAGGAGCATTAATTGCTCTTCTCAGTGGCCCCCAACCTGAGAAAATGAGAGGGCAGCAGTGAACAACCACAGAGTCCAGGCAATGGCACAACAGCTTCTGGTACTTGATGTGGTTTGCTGGTGAGAGGATGCACCTAAAGGTTCCACACTGACCCCAGCTGTTCTGTGAGCAGGGCTTGCTCATGCCTTGTTTCCAAAGGGCTGGACTCGGTGCCAAGCCCTGCATGGCACAGCTGAGAGGGACCCACACAAGACCAGAGCCTGGGGGCCACAAGCAGGCTCAGGGCTGACCTCACTCGAGAGCCTTGTCAGCACTGGAGATGCTTGGCTGCCACAGGAGTTTCTATTTTTGTACCGTTTCTGAAACTCCTGTATTTGTTCTGGAGGCATGAGGGCAGGCAGTAGAGCCTTGGTGCTGTGAGCACGAGTGGCAGAGCACAGGGATGCTCGGGCTGGGCTGCAGTCCTAGGCCAGGGACCTGCTGAGGCTGGTGTCATTCTCTGCCTTTTTCCACCATAACGTCTGGAGCAGGGCTGCAGGGAGCCCTGGAAGGGTGAGGTTCCCTCCCAGGCCATGGCTTCACCCCCCCATGGAGCTCAGGCACCATCAGGAGCAGGTCAGACCTTCTTGCCTCTGAAAGGTCAGAGGGTCTGGGTGGTGGGGCTACACTTTTTTACCACATTGGGCTCTCCTGCTTCACAAACACTTTTTTTTGGACAAATTTCCACCCATACCCACCATTTCTTTTGATGAAAGGAATCTGCTTCTGAAAGGATATATATTGAAGTATTTTAAAATTTTACTATTTACATGGAAGATACAGGTGTCAAAGCTGGTTCAAGGAGCTATTCCAACACATTAGTTTGTTTTCAAACATGTTATAACAAAAAGTGATGCTGATTAGCAATTTAAATTTTGCCCTTCATGCTCAGAAATTTCCTCAACGAAACACCTATAATTAATCACTGCTTTGCATGCATGTCACCCTGACTGTACCTTGCATGTGCAGTGATGAATTTACTCTTGGAAGCTTCCCCCAGGTGATCCTGTGACAGGTGTGAATCACTCGATTCTTTGTTTTCCCCTTTTTTCCTGCTGGAAGCAGAAAAGGCAGACAGAGCAGCAGCTCTCTGCAGTTGGGAAGGTGAGGGGAGCACTCTGCTCCTCACCACAGTGAATGAAGTTAGGATTAATGAGTGGATCTCTGAGTATTTTTTCCCCGTGCAAAGGGGTGTATTCCCAAATGAGCCAATGGGAACCTGGCTGATTCATCACCCTATGTCACGCAATTGGATTTCAGCGCCGAGCCTCTCAAGTGAGGCTTCATTTTCTGAGTGACATATTGCTTGCTTTGAACCTTGCAGTAAATAATCCCAGGCCAGAAGTGTCCCCAGCAGCTCCAGAGCTGGGCAGGAGCGTGCAGAGCTTTGGGAGGAGCAGTGGAGCAGGGTTTCCCTGGTTCTCTTGGGCTGCAGGGTGAGGTGCAGTGTGGGCATGGTGCTTCTGCTGTGCCTGGGACACTCTGGTGTGAGATGTGTGCTTGGTGCAGCCCTGCTGGTCATGATTTTGTACGGACAGCCTTCTGCCACGAGCAGCCATGGAGTGGTGACAATGCTGAGCCACATTCAGTGCTCACCCAAGGGACAGATTTGCTCTTCATGTTGGTGGAGGTGTGTCCCCAACAGGGAGTGCAGCACAGTTTATTCCTGTGTGCATTCAGAAATGAGTTTCTGAAGTTCTGGGAGAAGGGTTGTGGTGTTGCCCACAGAGCTCCTTGTTGGCACCCTGCAGTGTTGTGCAGATTAAGGAAGGGCTTTGGGATCTTCAGTTGAAAGATACCCAAACTGCCAGGCATTTGTTCTTGATTATCTTGCAATGTGAGGAGCTCTATTTTACATCTCTGCATAGCAGGGGTGTAGTTTTGCTTTGTTGTTTTTTTAACTGAGGTGCTTTGGGGTTATTTTTTGCTGCAGTGGTGGCTCTTTCTGTTGTGTATTTTGTTTGGAATTGTCTTTTATTTCTTTTCTCTTCTAATCCCCATCTCTAGTCCATTAGGTCAGTTAATTAAATTTGCTGTTGAGTCAAGGTCCAGTTGAAAAGCAAAATAATTCTGCTTGAAGGGTGGGTGATGATGCTTTGAATGGAGAGAGAGCTGTAAAAGCAGTCATGGGAGCCAGAAGTAAGTATGCCTTCAATATTTTAAAGGAACCTTTATTGTGGCTTCATATTTTGGACCCTGTCTGCAGCTGTCTTTACATAGGCTTGGCTTCACTGGAAAGCCCTGGAGCTCTGCCAGTTCCCATCAGCTGGGGCTCCTGCTCCCAGTGGGGCTGGTACCCTGCAAAGTAAGGCACTATCCAGACAAAGTAAGATTAATTTTGTTTTCCCCCCGTGTGTTTTTCTCCTTGAATCAAGCTGTGTTCAGTGCACTCTGGTATGGATTTCTCCTGTTTTACTGTGATTCAGCAAAGGCTGTGTGTGCAAACAGTGAAGCTGGTGAAGCACTGTCCCTGCTCTCCTGGTGGTGCTCTGGAGAGCTGAACTCCAGAGCAGACTCGGGGCTGAAGCACAGCAGGATTTGGGGAGGGGCTCTGGGTGCCTCCAGGATGATGTGATGTGCACAGAAGAGCTCTGCATTAGCCAGGGCTGGAGGAGGGGGTCACTGGGCTGATTCTCTGATCTTCCCTCCTCCTTGGGCATACAAGTATTCAATACTGTAAATTACTGGCATTTACAAAATGCTTCTCCTTCCACACTGGTGCAGGACACCTTGTACCAGCTGTCTTCCTGCCTTCCCCTCTGTTCCTCAGTGCTTGCTGGAGCTGTCACTAACTCAGTGTCCCAGTTCAGTGCCCGAAATGAGGTGGGATGAGCTCTGGTGGAAATGTCCTCTCCAGGGAAATGCATCCAGGCTCAGGGTTGCTGCTGCAAGTATTGTCTGTTCACAGCTTTTCCCCAAAAGAGGCTGAAACCAGGAAAGCCACTGATACTCATAACAGCAAGTCTAATGTCCTGACTGAAAAAAAAAAAAAAAGATGAGTGAGGCAACAGTTGGTGGAGAGGATGTTTGATTTTCATTTACTTCATCAAGCATGTTGTCTAGGTAATGAGCAGCCATATACATATTGTAACAGAAATAATGCACTCTTTTGGGTGGTTCTTTTTCTCTTTCTGGGGCTTTTTCGGCAACCTGACACACATCCCCCATGTGCCATCTGCTTGAGTGCAGGCAAGTCCTGGGCTCACCTCCTGCAGAGAAATGGGGCAGGCTCTGAAAGGCAGGGTGTTCTCCTAACCATGTACACCTGTCAGCAAAGGTGTTAGTTACTCTCATGGCAAGGGAAAGGTGGAGTTTGGCCCCGACAGCAGCACTGGCAGCTGCTGCCCAAGGTCATTTCCATGAAGAAAAAAGCTGCAAGTGCAGCCTCAGCGCTTGGAAGGGCTGGATGATGGGCACCCAGAGACCCTGTGCTCTCTCCAGTGAGGGATCCTGAGCTGTCCTCTAAATCTCAGCCTGTCAGAGATCTTGTTCTGTGCAGCAGGAAGGCAGACAACACCTGAAACCTGAGCACTGTAGTATTTTGTTAATGATTATAATGTTGTTAATAACAATTGTCAGTAATGCTGTTTGCACTGCAGTAAAGCCCAGATGGCCCAATAAAAACCAGCAGCACTCCAGGCAAACTGTGTCTCAGTGACTCCTTAGCATCTCTCCATCACTTACCACAAAGACAACCTTCAGCACTCACATTAGGGGATGTTTGTCTCCCCGAGGTCCTTCTGGTGGCTGTGTGTCTTTCTCCATTTACGTGAGCTCTTGGACATGTTTGCATGGCAGGATCTTTAGGGCTTGTGACACCAGCAGAGTCCCCAAAGAGGGAGAAATCATCTCCATGCTCTGGGTACTCTCTGTGCAGCTGGAGAGGTAAAATCTGCTTTTCCTTCTGCCCTGGCTGAGAGCACAGCTGAGCTGGGACAATGCTGGGGCTGATGGTGTCTGATGGACAGCAGTGCTGGGGCTCACCCCACTGCTCTGTCCCTGTCTGCAAGGTGCCCATGGCTCCAGCAGGGCAGGATGCTCTGCCTGGGCCAGGGAAGCTGGGCCAGGGTGTGCTTGTTGGTGGAGAGATTGTGACCTTCCCTGGTGACATCTCCATGGTCACCGTGGCTGAGGGTGCAGTTCACATGCACTCTGTCTGGTAGGGTTTGGTTATACTCCTAACTTTTCAATATGTTTTAAAAATTGGCAATGTCTCTGTTTTCTGTAAAGATTTAGGACCAATTTTTCCATTTTTTCTTTTTATTTTTTTTCCTAATGTTTTTGTTCCTGAGGGAGTACTGAGGCTTTGCAGACCTGTACCTGTGGTTTCAGTGGCTGCAGCGGAGGGGCCCTGGCAGTGCTATCAGCCACCTCCATGCCCCAAGTGCTGTAACAACTGTCTCCAGACCTCTGGATGACTTTAATGCTTTATTCCAGGGCTCTAATTAACTTCCAGTTAATAGGCAGTACTTGATTAAAATAACAGATTGCTGTTCTATTGCAGTATACCTGGTTCCTCTGTCAGCTCATTTTCAGTTGGCCTTTAGGAAAATATGGAGACCGTTTAATTAAGTTTGTATTTTGAAAGAGGGGAAAAAAAAGTAATTGTTGGTGTGTATTGATAATGATGTAGTTCTGAGTGTTAGGTTGCTTTCATTGAAGTGTTTTCTTTTTGAAGCAGTGCTGCCTGTTCCAACAAGATGCAGAGCTAGTGGGGCTTTTCAGTAGTATTTTTTTAATTAACAGACTGATTTCCAAATGTCCCAATTAGCTGAGCAGGTTGAAGGCTGATAGTTTTTGTCCTGAGGCTTCCTCCAGAAATATGTCTGAATTTTGATTTTCCTGGGTATGTGGAAGTATGGCCTTGAGATACCAGCATCACCTCGAGCTGCTCTTGGCAGGGATGGAAACCACCATGTGTCTGCAGTCATCACACATCTACATTTTGACTTGCTCATCTCTCCTTTCTCCTCTTGCTTTAGTTTTGCCACAAAAAAACCAACAAACATTCAGGCACTTTGTCTTTTGCACACAGATATAGGGAAGAAATCTCTAATATATGAGTGAAATTAAACTGGTTTCTCCCATGCTGGAATGCAGGAGGAGGAAGTGGATTCTCTTTTGAAATATTATGATATTGGGCACCATAACATCTCTTAGATAGATGGATAATTAGGTAACTCACTGCTAGAAAATTGTTTCTTGTCATCTATTAGACATGTCTTTTGGAAGTATGGCACTGTCTGTGTATTTCCCATATCTGGAGCTCAGAAGCAAAATCTAATGCCTGATTAAACCTGTGTAATCCTATCTTAGCCAAAGGAGGAAAAAAAGGGGGGAAAAACCACTGATGTCAGCACTGTGTTTTCTGGGGATTTATACCTGTTTAATTTAGATCAGAATTTGGCCTTTGAGTCTGGTGTTATAAAACACTTCATTGATTTATGCAGCAGACACCATATGGTCCAGGGGCAGGTCTGGGGACAGCAGTGAGCTCCTGGCTGGGGCAGGAGGCAGCAGCCTCCAGGTCTGGTGGCCACACAAGGTGGCCCAGCAGCTGAGAGGACACAGGGAGAGGAGCTCAGGGAGATGTGCTAGCAGGGTAACCCTGGCAGAGCCTCTTTCCAGTGGCTCTGTGTGCATTTCCAGGTGCACAAACCTCTTTGGGAGGGGAAGAGGCCCCACTGCTCTCCATCCCCAGTCCCCTCTGTGACTTGCTGGTCCCCATGGCAGGTCAGCCTGGAGCAGGTGACAGCAGCTCAGAGATGCTGAGTGGGGTCCTGCAGGCCCGGTCCTCTTTTGGGGTCACTCAGAAAAGATGTTCTGGGGTTGGATTTGGCTTTTGGCAGCAGACTGACTGCTTTAACGAGGAGGAGTGAAATGCCATTAATCAGGGTGAGAGCAACAAGATGCTGATGCTTCCTGATCTGATCTGTTGCTTGCTTAGCAGGCAAAATTAAATTCATCAAGTGGCCTGACTTTAGTTAATAAATATACTGCATCTGATGTGGCAGAAACTGGCTGTCCTGGAGTTCTCTGGAATATTTTGATAATCTTTTTCTCCTAAAGAAAGGAGCAAACTGTCCTCTCCTCAGGCTGATTTTGCCAAGAACCTTCATTTAAGCAGTGTCATGGCTCTCCTGCCCTCAGCCCTTCATCTTGTTTGGCTCACACTGTAGTGAAAGGAATTGCTCAAACATCTTGCAAGGCCATAATCTGGCTGTGTATCAAGTGGAGAAAAGTCTGGGTGGCAGGAGCTGCTGTGGGCAGCAGAGCAGTGTCTAGCAGCGTCACAGGAGATGGATGATGATGCAGGCAGAGGCCACCTCTCTGCCTGGCTGTCCCTGCCTGTGTGCTGTGTGGCTCTGCTGCTGGGGCCTCGTCTGTGAGGTGTGTAAATTGGCATGAAGTCATCTGTGTGCTTTGTTGGATCTGGGACTCATAGAGCAGAGATTTAAGATGCAGTTTTTAAAAAAGGGGAGTTGGAAGTGGAAAAAGCCAGCCATAGATCCTCCTTTTCATATCCTCTGGCCTGCTGTGATAGATGCATCCAGCCCATGATTCCAGTTTCTCCTGATGAGGTAATTTCAGGAGGTGTCATCCCTGCATGCCCTTGAGATCTTTGCAAGGCACACTTGTGCATTTGCACTTTGCCTGCAGCTTGGATCGCTGCTGTCTGCTGCAGGACTTTGCTCTCCCTGTCTGAGAGCACACTGTGGTTAGGCAAACACCTGGTTTGGGGTGCAGGGAGCCCAGGCAGAGCACAGGGGCTGCCCTTGTGCTGGCTCTGTGTGTTCCTGTGCACTCCAGCAGTTCCAGCTCCTCTGGGGCTGGGCAGGTGCAGCCACTGCAGGGAGGGGTCACAGGGGAAGGCTGGAAAGAGTTTGATTTGCCCATCAGACCCTGGTGGAGACTGAAATAATAAATAGGAAGCCTTGGCATCTTCTCTCATGTGTTCTCTCCTCTCTATTAAATATGCCAGGCCATGCTGGAGGAGCAAGGGGCAGGGTTTGGGCCATGCCTGTGACCTTCTCAGTGTGCATCATTAGCACAGCTGCTGCTGCTCCTCGTAGCACCTCTCTGTGCTAAACAGCCTTTTAATATTGATGTCAAGCAGTTCAGAAGCAGTTTGCAGTCCCACTTAACCTGGCAGCTCAGCCCCACTGTCTGAGGCAGTGCTGGGCACAGAAAGGGCTGGTTACTGGCTGCAGGGCACTGGCTCCTGCCTGCCTGAATGGGCAGGTATGTGGAGGGAGCACTTTCTGAGACCTCACCAAGTGCTGAGGCTCAATGGGAAGTGCAGGAAGTGATGGGTCAGTGCCAACAGGGTTGTGGTTCTGCCAGAGAGACCACGCAGTCCTGTGGGATCTGTGTCCTCAGGAGGACTCTGCCCCTCAGTTCCTGTGTACATCCTCAGGCATGTCTTTGCTTCAGTCAGCTACAGCAACACCTGCAATCCAATTAAAACCATTTAACTCAGAGAAAAGCAAAACTAGCAAAGTTAATTATTTGTGTGTAGAGATTCCCCTGCTGTTCCTCCTGGAGAGGCAGCAGCAGAGGTGCTGTGTGGCCGTGCTGGGCAGTGCAGCACAGTGTAACTGCTGAGTAACTGCTGAGTAACTGCTCAGCACACCTGGCACAGGGCTTGCAGGAGATGCAGATGGTTCATGGCCCCAGCTGCAACGTTCAAGTACATCCCCATCCTGTAAATGACACTGATAGTCTTGGAGTTAGCTTAAGGAAGTTTTCTTAGTTAGTGCTCCTTCCTGGTCATTCCAAGGATGCTAATATGTTCAATCAAAGGATGAATTAGTTTCTGAAATGCCAGGTTACTATTGCACATAACTCATAGATGATAATGTTCTGCAGTTGTGCTCCACACAAGTACTCAGTTTGCAAGTCTTAGTGCAGAGGCAAAGCAGAGGCAAAGGTGAAAGATTTTGGCTGGATCTGGTGCCAGGGCTGATGCCACCCAGGCAGCCTCATGGCTGAACTACACAGTGCCATGGTGAACAGCTGACTGGCAAAAAGTGATTCCATGTGACTGAGGCTGGTGGGAGAGAAGGGAAAACTCAGGCTTTCCCCAGAACCAGATGTTGGAGCTCCAAGGGAATTCCACTGAATCCCCTGAAGTCACTGCCCTGCTGGGCAGCAGCTCTTGGTGTGCAGTGGCTGGCAGGGCTGTGCTCTCAGCCCTGCAGGAGCAGCCAGGCTGGGGGCTCAGCCTCCCTCCTGTACAGGACCCCTGTGGGGAACATGGGCCCCGACATCAAATAAACATTTCATGTGGCACCCAGGCCCCCATCAGTTGGATATGGATCATTTAGCAGCGCTGCATCAATAAGTACACAACATGAAAATGTTTTATTTACATCATGTACCTTGTCCTCAAGAATTCAACCCTTTTAATGGACAAAAGTAAACACGATTTTCTTCTGTATTTCTGCATTTCTATTATAAAGAATGTCTTTTTAAGAAGCCTTTCTGTTTCCAGATGCGCCCCTCTGAAGAGCAGCTGCAGAAGGAATTGGTTTGACCTCTGCTTCTTTAATTGCTTTTTGCTCTGTTGGCCTAGAAATGGATGTTGCTATTGTATAAATTACTGTGACAGTGGAAAAAGCTCATGAGATCAGGTGTGTAGCTTCTGTCAGGAAAATATGCTTCTTAAATGGAAAGCAGCATCTACCAGTTCATAACCAGAGTCTGGGTCAGTCTGAAAATCCCAAATGTTAATTAGTTAATTTTCTGCTGTTGAGCAGCTCCATGCTGTCACGGTTTTTGTGGCCCAAGGCAGATTGAATCTGAAATTTGCTGTGAGCTCCTTTCAGACTCTGTGCTGGTGCTGCTTCTGCAGGGCTCTGAACAGGCTCAAGGGTCAGCGCCGAGTGCAAGGGTGCAGCAATGGCTGGTGCCCAAGGAAATGGTTCATCCCTTGTTGAAATGATTGCTGCAGCCAAGGGAGGCTGGGGAGCTGCTCCCCCTCCCTGGGTCAGGATGGGAACACCAGTCTCTGCCTCCTGCTGCTCACCTGGGCCTGTGGGCTCCTCCCATTCTCCTTTCCAAGCTCTTCTTGGAAGTGCTGGAGGCAGCAGCAGGGAAAACGGTGCTCCTGAATGTGAGCAAAGGAAAGGCTTTATCTTCTCCATGCCAACTCCAGCCCCTTTTGGGGCTTTGAGGTTTGTTCCACAGCTTGGTGAACTCAGCCATCAGCAGATTGCTCAGTAAATCCTGGCCATTTAGCACTGGAATAGAGCACTTAGCCTCCCAGAAAGGCATGTCCTTAAGAGGCTTCTGAACTGACAGGTAAAGCTGAATTTTTGGCACACAAAGACCTCTTGTCTTTTTTTGTTGTGGTGAAGCTGTGAGTTTGTAAACCTGAGGTCAGTCTAGTGCTACCTCTTATGGTCTATGTGAGAATAAGCTTTTGGCCATAGAAAATGTCTTCACTGTTCCTCAGCAGTAAGTCTCTGTGCTATCTGCAGTCGTTAATGATAGAAGCAACAATGCTTGTATAATTAGCCCATTAATACCCCAAAGGACTCAGCATGCTAATTACCTGACACAATGAGATTAGCAAGTTGCATTACAAGAATTCAAAATACTTAGATCAGGAGTAGAATAACAGGTGCCCTTAGTTAGCACACCTGCTTATTTTACAGTCCTGGCATGGAGTATTTTTGAAGAATTGGTATGCCTGGGGTACTTCTCCACTGTTAATTTATCCTGTGATTAATTGATGACCTGTAATGCTTCTTAGTTTAAATTACTTGGTACTGTCTCCCAGGATTAAGCTTCATATTCCTTCCTTCATTTTACCAAACAAAAAAAACCACAAGATCCCAAATGAACAAAAACAAAACAAACAACTCACAAAAAACCCCCAAATTTCAAAACTAAGCAAAACAAAATTAAAACAAAACAAAACAAGCAAAAAAAAAACCAAACCACCAAAAAACCACAAACCAGCCCACCTCCCCACCAAAAAAAAAACAAAAACAAAAAAAAACAAAAAAAAAAAAAAAAAAAAAAAAAAAAAAAAAAAAAAAAAAAAAAAAAAAAAAAAAAAACAAAAAACAAAAAACAAAAAAAAAACAAAAACAAACAAAAAAAAAAAAAAACCCAAAAAGGGAAAAACATCCTAATGAAAATTTTGGTTTTGGGGTATTTTTACGTGGTTTTATCACAATATTTAAATCATAGCAAAACATTAAGTATTGTCTTGCTAGCTACACCTGTGATCCATTGCTGTGTAGGAGAGCTCATTAATAACCCTGACAAGCTGTGTATTAGTTGGAGATGGATGGCTTAGGATTCCTGACTGTGTCCTCAGAAGGTGGCCTTTCCAAAAAACAGCAGCCTGGCCTCTTGACAGAGGCACTTGCTTGGCAACACGTCCTGATGGCATCAGCCCTAGATAAGTGATGGTGACAGGCAGAAGAGATGCAATCCTCCTGCTGGGGTGGTGAACCCCAGATCATTTCTAAATGTCCATGGAAGACAGAGTTGCAGGGCTCTGAGTTGCAGGGTAGATTTTTTAGAGCAATTATTTGAACAAATTGCTTGGGCTTTTGAAGGTTTGCTGTCACCTAAAATATCCGCAGGTAATTTGGTGAGCAGGAGCATCTCTGCCCATAAACTGTGTGTGTCAGAGCTGTCAGAAGGGATAAAGTGAGATGTAACCTGGCACTGCTTGATTTTAGGACTGCACTGGCAGGCGGTGCCGAGTCACCCAGAGCAAGATCCCAGACTGTGCTGAGGTGATGAACCAGGCTTTGCAGAGAGGGGCAGGTTGAAGTAATGCTGCTCGGCTGGGGGGTGTTATAATAGGAAATGCACAGCCTTGACAAAGGTGTGTGGTTAAAATGAGGTTACATGCGTTGTGCTTGGTGTCCTGCCTGCCTGTGAGTGTGTGCATACTTCAGGGTGATGCCGTGGGGGTTCCCAGATGCTGTTTTGCTGCCAGTGCTGGTTTCCAGCAGCCCTGGAGAGCTGGTGCTGCTGGCAAGGGCTCCATGCCAGGCTGAACACGCTCTGGCTGCACCAGCCCAACTGGATTTGGAGCTCCTGTAGACATTTGTCCTTAAAAATCCCTCTCTTTCCTGAGGAGATTTTTTAATCACTAATATTCCAGGCAGTGCCTGTGGATATCCTGGCTTCAGTTTGCAAAGATTTTGTTTCAGCTTTCTAATGAGCTGAGGCAGGGCTTCAGTTTGCAGCACACAAAGTGCATTTGCTCCTGTCTGGTGGGGGTGCTCAGCCTTTCCCAGGATCAGACCCATCATTAGGGTTTGCTGCTGGCTGTGATTCTTTGTTCCAGGTTGATGTCTCTCCCTGAGTTGCTTTCCTGGACGTTTCACAAGTAGCTGCAGTGATAATTATGGCAAATGGTTACGGTGTAAACATCCTGGGCGTGTGTAATTCCTGTCTCCGAGCAGGGAAGGCTGTTGGTTGGCACTGGAGAGCTTTGTGTGATGAGTGTTTGGAGGAGGGCAGTTTGAGATGCTGCTCCTGCATTTCCCTGGGCTCAGACTGCCAAGCTGCTTTTGGCATTTCATGATGCTCAGGCACAGCTTTTGGCCTTCTTTCCATGATGGGATTCTGCTTCAAGGCCAGGCTGGACAGGACTCTGAGCAGCCTGCTCCAGTGAAAGGTGTCCCTGTCCCCGGATGGAATAGGATTATCTTTGAGGTCCAATCCAACCCAGATCATTTTATAAATGTACTTTAGCTATTCGTGGTAAATACAGTGGTAACTGTGGATTTGTCGTGTCTGTTTGAATTGTATTTCAGTCTGTAGCACAGCTAATTTTATTCCTTCTCCTCCTGTTCATCTAACATTTTTCAGATGCTGAGTTACACACCAAAAACGCTGGCATTTGGCACCAGGACATGGGGCAGGGCTGTGGGTGGGCAGCGCTGCTTTTGCCTTGACCAGTGTGTGTTTGTGCTCTCCGCAGTGTACGGGCACAACGTGAAGAGCAGCAACGACTTCATCGGGCGCATCGTGCTGGGGCAGTACTCGACGGGCGCGCCCGAGTCGCACCACTGGCGGCGCATGCTGGGCGCGCACCGCACGGCCGTGGAGCAGTGGCACAGCCTGCGCTCCCGCCAGGAGTGCGACCGCGTGTCCCCCGCCTCCCTCGAGGTGACATGAGCTGCGGGCGGACGAGACAGAAACGAGCCAAGGACTGAAACACCCCGCCTCACACCCCGCACACACCCCGCAGCCGCATTGAAGCGGCTGCCGGCGCCCAGCCAGCCCCGCTGGCCCCAGTGTCCGTGTCCCCCCGGGTCCAGCTGTCCCCCTGGGCAGCACCTCTGGCTGCCTGCCCTCGGTTTGCATCCCGCGGGAGGAGCGCGGCGCCGGCTGTGCACGGACGTGCCCTGGGCAGCACGGAGAGGGTGGAGGAGCTGGGAGCTGCCTCTGCTGTCCTCGCACTCCAAATCCATGGCTCATCCTCTCGGAGATATCAGTACCCGTGTGCTCTCATTGGTGAACGTGGTAATTAGGCTAGAATACTTTTTTAAACGGTAGAACCTGTGGTGAAATCGATCCTGACTGCAGTTTTGTCCTTGTACTAGTTTTAACAGAATTAAGCTGCTGTTTGTATGTGTGTTTGTGTGCTGGGGCACACGTGTGGCCCCATGTCCCATCAGTGGTGACCTGCCAGTCTCCATAGCAGTCTGTGTGCGTAGTAGATTCCGTGCTGATATGGCAAAATAAACATTTCCAATAGCATTTGTCCTGGGAAAACCAGCTCGCATCCTTTCAAATGTGCTGTGCAAAAAAAAAAAAAATAAAAAAACCCAACCCTGCTCCAGGGATTTTGGCAGTTAAGACCCAGAAAACACAATTTTAATTCTCTCACAGACTGCAGTGGCTCTTTCTGTGTTGTGTGTGTTTACCCAGGTAGTTCTTCAGGTCACCAAGTGAACTTAGCTACGGTCAAGCTGTCCTGTTGGTTGCTTCTGTACATTTTATTTTTCCACAGTGTATTGTCTGGTATGATGCAGATTGTATATTTATTGAAAATAAAATTCTATTTAATTGTGCCACAGAGATTGGGGTGATACTTGTTGAATTCACATTAGTGTTGAGCTCCTTAAGTTACACTTATGGCAGAAGGAAATCCAAAATGTTGGCAGCTACCCTGTTGTTACTCACTGCAGATAAATTGGGAGCAGTTTGAGAGAAACTGGGCACCTGGTGCTGGAGGTCAGGCTGGAGTGAGCTGGGTGCCTTGCTCTGGCCATGGTGGCTCCCAGCCAGACCCTATGTAACACCCTGGGGGTTGGATGTGTCAGACTCCAGAGATGGCACGTGGCAGGATGGGCAGCACTCATCGCCCTCCTCTATTCATTAAATGAAGCTCAAAATGAAACCCCAGTACCTCCTGTACTTTTAATATTTTGGTTTTTAAAAAGGAAAAATAACAACACATATGCCTACTTCACCCCATTTGTTATTTAGCTGCTACAGTTAGGCACAGGTGAGTCTTAAAAAGCAAAACAAAACAAAACCCAAGCACACCAAAACAACCCAAACCAAAAAAGCTCACTGCTTGCTTTGGCAGATATCAGTGTGTGTAATCCCTGCTGCAGGGCAGGTCTGTGTTGTGACTCTGATATCAGCATCCCTTCAGCACTTTGCCCATGGCACCTGGCTCCCTGCTGCTCTCCAGCACAGCTGCCCTGTGCTAGCAGCACACAGCAGTGGGGCAGTGGTGCCTGCAGGGCTGTGCAGGGCCATCCTCTTCCTGAGCACACTCTGGATGCTGGGCATCAATTCTAACCTGCCTCTCTGCAACATGAAATTTCTTAGCTGTCCTGCAGTGAAGCTGATGGCAAATCTCTGTTCTCTGGCTTCCTCCTGGTTTGTCTCATCAAAAAATTCACAGTGGAGAGGGACCCCACAGGCAGTCCTGGACAAACATGTGGGAGGCTGATCTCTCCTGCAACTCATGAAGGCTCAGGCAAGGGGCCGTGTCTGACATTAATATTCTTCCATGTGGACTCTGCAGAATGAACTCAGGATGTCCACGAGAGCAGACACATGCTTTGCTCAGCACTGGGGATGAAATGTGAACAGAAGATAACCTTGCCTGAGCCTGTCCTTGAAGCCATGAGGTATCTGTCCCTCAGCGAGGAACAATCATGTACAGAGGATGCCAAAAATTGGTGAGGGTGCCCAGAGGGAAGGTCAGTAAGAGCAGAGCAGGAGCACACTGGGGAACTCCTGGCCTGCAGTGCACACAGAGCAGTGTGGGAGGGAAAGGACAGGAGGGATGGATTGTGGCCATGCCCCTGGGTCTGCAGCCAGCAGGTGAAGTGCATCTCATGCCTGGTGAAGTTGGAAGGTAACCCACAGTGCAGCTGCAGCTCCAGCTGGCACTGCGTGCACGACGTGCTTGTGCTGTCCCAGTGCTGGCAGCAAAGCTGGGGCCCAGCTGCTGTGCCAGGCTCAGGGCTGGGGCTCAGGGGCAGCACGGGGGGCTTGGTGCTCCCCACTGCTCCGGGGCACACTGCTGCCGTGGGTCTGGCTGGTAGAAACCAGCATAAAAATTATTCAGCATTTCTGCTCCCTCCTTAAATGTGAATATTTGTGCTCTGGGAGTAGATTATTATAGTCAAAGATTTCTGTCCCATAGTTTGTTAAAAGTTGTTTATAACACTGGCTTTATCTGAGGATAGCACACAGGAAAGAAGGGAAGAGGCATGCCTTGACTTCTAATAATCCAAATTCCTTCAATTTTAGTGCTCTGCTGTAACAGTAGGCTTTTCCTTGAGCCAGATAATTTCAGATCAATGTATGGAAGGGAGGAGGTGCTCTTAAAAGGCTTTATTTAATATGAAGAAAACTTAATACAAAAAAGTTGATTGAATGAGTTACTGTCTCTGGTATAAGTCTGGATGCTTTACTGTACTGAAAGCTTAGTGTCACCCTAAATTGTTTATACTTGGATCTCTAAAAATGGGTCAAAAATGCTGAAAATTTTAATCTGTATCTAAGAATAAAAAGGGAACGGCATTGAGAGTGTTCCTAAGCAGTTCCTTCAGTGCTGATTTAAGGCATAAATTGGTAATTGAACAGGACCACAAAATTCTGTAGTATTTGTGCCTGTACTATTTCCCTTTTGAATGCAACAGTTAGAAAACACTTTTATACAGTGTTTCTAAAAATCTGAAGTTTATGTCTAACAAAATGTTGACCGCAGGAAGGAGACACGCTGGATTATATTGGTACAGACTGCTGTATCACATCAAGTTTTTCGTGTTACATGACGACACGGACCAGCATAGACCTGACAGATGAACTCTGAATTCCTGAAGCAGCCTTGGAGCCCCGGGCACAGCTGGGGGTTCCTCCTTCCAGGCTGTTTAAGTGTGTCAGCCCATTGCCTTGCTCTGGGAAAAAAAATCCCAAATCAAACGCAGGAAAAAAACCAACAAACCCCACCCCCTCGAAACTAAACCAAAACGAAAAAAAAGAGCAGGGCACGATGGGGCACGGACGTGTTAAACCCCACTGCCCTGGGAGCCTTCCCCCCGCCTCCCTGCCCGGACCTGCGGGCAGCGGGGTCCCGTCTGTCACCCCCGAGGGGACGGGATCCTCCCGCCCGGGCTGCCCCGAGCCTCCTCCGCGGAGCTCTGCGGGATGGGGACGCTGCGGGATGGGGACACTGAGCGCCGCCTCGGGATGCACCTGGAAGGCGAGGAAGGGTGATAATGTCCTTACTGTCCTGCGGCCCCGGCGGGTGACAGCAGCGCTGTGTGAGCAGCGAGCGGCCGAGCCGGGCTGCGCACGGGACCCCGGCCCCGGTCCGGTCCGGTCCCGGTCCCGGCCGAGATCCGCTGAGCGCGGGCGGGCCCAGGCGGGGCGGGCTGGGGGCAGCCGCGGGTCCCCGCCGGGATGCGCTGAGCGGGGCCGGGGGCGGGCTGCGGAGGAGCCACCGCTCGGGGGAGGGGGCAGCGCGGCCCCTATATCCGCCCCTATATCCGCCCCTATATCCGCCCACAACCCGCGGGGCCCGGCCCGAGCGCGACCCCCGCCGCCGGAGAGACCCGCACGCCGGCCGGACCCACCCGGGACTCCCGAACCCGACGGGACCCCCGAACCCTGAGGGATCCCTGAGCCCTGTGGGATCCCCGAGCCCTGCGGGACCCCACAGCAGACGGGACCCCCGAGCCCTGCGGGATCTCGAGCTCTGCGGGACCCGCGGAGCGGTGTCCGGCGCTCCGGCCATGGGCAGCGGGCGGGCGCTGTGTGTGCTGCTGGCCGCTGCCCTGCTGGCCGCCCAGGCTTTCCCCCAGACCAACATCAAGATCAGCCAAGGTGAGTGCTCGGAGATGTGATGGGGCGGCAGCGAAGGAGCGTGTGTACCTCCCGCGGGACTGGCCGCTGGTTTCGCCCTGCTACAGAAATCCCCGACTTGCTTTGAAACCAACTTTGTTCTTCACCATAGGGACGTGCCAAGGATAGCCCTGGTCCTTGCTTCGGGATGGCACCGGTCCCAGGCTGAGGACCAGCAGGTCCCCTCGTTTATTCACACTCACTGCAGTGAAACAAATGCGGGGTTGGTTCTTTCTCTCTTATTCCCCTTCTTTGCTCTGAGCTGCTGCTGACTCCTGAATGTCACTTTGGTTTATTCCAATCTTTTCCATCGTGTGGGTGCAAGCACCAAGTTTGTTTGAACCCTGTTAGTTTATTGGGATTGTGAGTGGAAAGGGATTCCTGAAGTGCTGTTTGGTGAGGTCATGAGAAAAGGGATCGATACAAGCTTGGCTTTCCTGCCAGCCGCCTAATCCGTGGGAGCTTTGCCAAAACTAATTAAGGAGGAAAAAACTCTGCAAGATAACTTCTATCTGTCAGTGCCAGCTGCAGGAGCGTGGCTGCCGGTATTGGCCGTAGCCTCACAACTTCAAACATACCTGGCAGAGGATTTGAAGCTGTAAAACCAGCTTGGTTTCATTAAAGGATTTTATAAAGCAAAGCCCTCAGTGTGAGAGGATGTCCTTCACAAAGTGCTTCAACTGATGTTCAAGATTGTACTTGAAAACTTGTGACAGGTACCTGAAAAACACTTCAGGGTGTGTAAAATATTGCCCAGTTATGAGATTCATGCCCATCAGTGGACATACCATCCCCTGCAGCTCCATACAACCCCCAGATACACTGAGACCAAAATCCCTCCGCATATCCTTTCCTTGGAAGGTGGATGCTCAGTGTGAGACTTTCATCCCTTCAGGAAAAACAAATATTGCAAGTAACATGAAGGTGGCATTGTTTGCCCATGGTGGCTGTAATGTCAGGGCTTAAGGACTTGCTTCTAAAGCCATGTTGAGGCATCCCAACATCACACAACAGCACTGTCCTAGTCCTGCCCTCCAACCCCCTGTTTAAATGTGGGTTTACTCAATGAAGAGGATGTGGTGGGACGAACATCTGGCTCAGCTGGCACCCCCAGCTAAGCCACAGGCAGTTTGCTGAAGTTGTCCTAGGGGTGGGTTCTTGGAATCCCCTGTCCCAGCCCTGTTGTCTCCCCCATCCCCTCTAACTCCCCACAGCTCCAGCAGTGCTGAGCCTGGGCAAACCCTGCTGCTGCCCCTCCCCGTGGCCTGAGCTGGTGAGAGGAGGCTTGTGTTGCACAGGGTACTGGTCCTGAGCCCAGCTCAGCCAGCTGGGAGCACTGCCCATCCCTCCCTCTCACCACCACAGCCCTGCTGGAGGGGTTCTGCCCTGGGAAGGACCCAGACTTCCACATGGCAGGGATCTCCTCAGCTCTTCTCTGTTGACAATAATTTCAGACAAGCCTCTTGAGTGTTGAAGGACACTCCAAACCCAGCTGCTTGCCAAGACCTGAAGAGGTTCACTTGCCTTTTCAGATCAGATGGCAGCATTAGCTTATGGATGTGCCAAGGGGGGTGTCTCCTAGCACCTCTAAGTTTTTAGGAAAGCTGTCAGCTGTTGATGAAATGGAGTTCTTTGATTCTCTGCAACAAGAAGAGCATCTGCTGCCAGCGCTGACCTGAGCTGTCTGCTGTCCATATCCCTTTGATGGAGCTCCTCAGGAGCCTTCCTTGCCTGGGCATCTCTTGCCAAGCTTGTCCTAGCCTCAGATTTCACATCCCAAACCTGCAGGTCCCTGGAAGTGAGGCAGCATTGCTCCTTGGGATGAAGTTTTCAGCAGCAAATCTGTTCTTCACCAGCTGAGTCCAAGGGAGGCATGCAGCTGGTGATAGGTTTTTTTCCAGTAGCATCCTGAAGAGAAGCCCTTGAGAAACTGGCTAGGATTTACTCAGTTAATTATTTCTAGCTGGAAATAGGCCAGCTGGGGAAGTGAAACTTTTTTGGCAAAGCAGTGCCAGCTTCTATATGATTTTGATAAGTGATTTTCCTGGTAGTTCTACAGTGGGGCTCAGCTAGCAAATAAATAAAAAGGCTCCAATTTGGCACTGGCACAAATGCAAAGAGCAGAAAACTTTATTTCTGACCCCAAATATTTGTTTTGCAGCTTTTCAGAGTTAGTAACAGCTGCTTGATCTAAATTTTATGCTCAGCTGAGTCTGGACATCTATTTTGCTGGTGCTGCTTTAAAACATGGTCCTGCCCTTAAAACTGTTGCATTGTAAATAAATTAAAAAAAAAAAAAAAAGGGAGAAAGGATTCTTGCTATTATTTTTCACCAGGAATTTGGGGATGAGTGGATGGACTGATCTGGGGTCAGGGGGAGCCCCCATGCTGCAGGCATTGACTGTGCTGATCCTGCCCTGTGTGGAGGAGCTGATGTTTGGCTGGTGTGCTTAAAAGTGAGGATCAGGTCTAAAAAGCCCCCAAATGCTTCCCCTGTCACCTTCTAGATCAAAATACCACACACAGCTGCTGGCTTGGGTTGTGAGAGCCATGAGTAGGCCCCTATGCTCACAACCCTACATCAGATTTCTTATGGTCTTTCTGCTACAAATATTCCAAATAAAGCAGCTCCCCTAATTGTTCCTGCCTGAAAAACTGGGACCAGTAGTTTTCCTCCAAAGAGACAGCAAAAGCCTCTGATCCTGACCTAACAGAAAAGATGCTAATTAAAAGCTGACCTCCCATATTTTCCTTTTTTGGTATATTTAACCTTAAATTCCTTCAGGCACCTCTGGTTCACTGAAGCTCGTCAAATTAATGCTACCTAATGGGAACCAGTATGGAATAACAAAGAAGGACTGTCTCCATTTCTGACTTGGTTTCAGCTGCTCTGAGCAAACAGGAGGGTGATTTTCCCTGGCAATTGGGGTGCCCCTGGGCTGGCTTTGAGCCAGGACAGTGAGAGGGATGCTCACTGCAATTAGCACTCAGGAGAGAAGGCTCCATTTGCTGGGGATGCTGCTGGGTTAAGCCCTGTGAATTTTGCCACCATGCTGCCAGAGGTGAGGATTTTGTCAAGGCACTATAATAATAAAATCCCAATTGCTGGGGCAGCTGGTGGTGCCTTGTCTGGCACAGACCTCTGGGCTGTCCTCAGCAGGAAGGAACAGCAGCCTGGAGTCTCTGCAAGCCAGAACTCTGTTCTTAATGGGGTACATGCCTCACCTGTGAGCTGGTGCTAAAGCTGAAGCCTCATGCTGGAGGTTTGACTCTTGTTCTGCTTTGGTTTGGTGGAGACAGGGAAGCCTGGCCAACACCATGAGGGGAGGAGGGCTTGGCTCCCTGGCATCACATCAGCTTTAGGAGTTTCTGGTCCTGCTCTATTGCTGCAGTGAAGTAATTTGCATCTCCTAGGGCTGTGCTAAGAGTGCAGTTATGGCTGAGTGTGAATCAGAGAACTGGACTCTGCATTGCCGCTGAGCTGTTTTTATCTTACCCACTCTCCCCAGAAGCTATTTGACTCTTCCAGCCCAGCAGGCCTTATCTTTGCTCCTCCATAGCCCATAATTAGTGCTGATGGGGGTGGGAGAGCCCCTTGAGCCCCACAAGAGTTTGTTGCTGTAGGGTGCAGAGCTGTCTCCAGTCCCAGCTCCTGGGGGTCCCAGGGCAGGCTGATGGGGTGACAGCCCCACTGGGATTGGCAGGTGACTTGGCCTTGCTCAGGAGGAAAAAAAGACTCTCTGTATTTGTGGTTTGTCATCTGGGAGTGACAGCAGGGACCCTGTGGGCTGGCTGGTGGCTGTTTGTAGAACACTCAGAGATCCCCATGTGGAAAGAGCTGATGAAAGATTAAATTATCACCCAGAGCTGCCAGCACTGGCACAGGGAAGGATTTGGCTCTGTGAATGCTCACACAGCTGCTTTGGACTCACCTTGCCTCTCTTTTTCTCCCCACTGTTGCTTCTCTTGCCACAGCCACATCCCTTGCTGCTGCTGGCAGGGTTTTGCTCTCCCACCCTCGGGGAAAGCCATTCCCCCAGCCCCTCGGTACCGGAGGCACCACCCTGACCTCTCAGGGTTGAGCCTGTTACCTGCTTGGATAGTCTGATGGCATCTGACATCTGCCCTCACCCCTGCACGCCCACTGCCCACTGCCCCACCGGCCTCACCGGCAGCACTGACCCCAGACTCCCTGCACATGTGGAACTGGCTCAGGGGGAGCTGGCAATTCCCCCACGGTCACAAAGCAGCAGCTAAGAGCAGCTAAGGGTCCCAAGTGCTGCATCCTCCCACAGTGGGGGAGCAGAACACGGAGGAGCTCGGAGCAATGTGTTAGTGCCACCGCTGTGTTTAGACAGCGGCAGCTACAAAGGCTCCCAAAGGACGTCCTGCCCCCACGGTGGCCTCTTTTGGGGCAACTTCCCCACTGTGCTGAGAAGCAGCAGGGGAGGAGGAGCAGCTCTGTGGCCTGGCTGTTATCTGGTGGTGGCAGATAGGCTGGCACCGGCTGGCTGGCTATTCTGGGCTGGATGCAGTGCCTACGTGCACAGCTGCATCCCGGCCCAGGCACAGGGATGGGGTTTCCTTGGAGGAGGAGGTGCAGGCTGTCCTTGCAGGAGGGCAGAGCATGGCCATAACCCTGCAGCCCTGGCTGTCAGCTCCTGTCCCAGCACAGTGGCTCCAGTGGTGCTGATAGAGGCAAGAGGAACCCTTATCTTGCTTTTCCCAGTAGCAAATGTCTGCACCTTTATTTTAAGCATTCTCTACCTAAAATGATGTCAAGCTAGCTTGGAATGTCCTTCCTGATTTAGACCAATGCTGAGAAACACACACCATGTTTAAAATGCGTTTTGACTTTTGCACAGTTTCACACAGCTCCTGCGGCAGCTGGGTTTTCCCTGCTTGTCTTTGGTGGTTGTTTGCCTGGATGAGGTGGGAGAGCAGGGCTGGGCACTGCTGCCACCAGCAGCTGCTCAGCATCCTGGCCGAGCTGTCTCCCCACCAGTTGCTGGATGTCCTCTGCTCTGCCCCCAGCCATGCCTGAGCCTGTCCACGCCTACTCCTGCCCGCTCTTCTGGACAGAGTACGAGGGGCACTGCTACCGCTACTTCCCCATCAACAAAACCTGGGCTGAGGCTGACCTCTATTGTGCTGAGTTCTCCATTGGCATCAGATCGGCCAAGCTGGCCTCCATCCACAGGTGAGCTGTGCAGAAACATGGCATCCCACGCTGGCACAGCCTGGGGAGGAAGGAAACTAGGGGCAAAATCCCATTCCCACATCACAGCCTCTGTGTCAGCTGCAGGCTCCTGTTCCAGCCTACACGGCCCTCTGCCGCAGTGGCCCAGTCAAGGCTGATGCACAGATCACGCAAATGCAACATAGAAAATAAATGCCTTTTCCTGGACTGGCAGGCAAAATGGCATAGCATTCCCTGAATTTCCCCAGACTGTGTTTTTTACTCTTGAGAAAGAGATAGAAGTACAACATGATTCCACAGGCTTTTTCCCTATTCCCTCTCCCATGGCTCTCACCAACACTATGCTCCTCTTGCACAGGCTTTGGAAAGTAACCAACATCAGTAAGAAGCAGGGGACACATTTGCCCATGGGTCCCGTGGTAGGGGGAAGGTTTAGGAAGACACTTGACCATTTGCTGACATATCTCGATTGCCCTGTATTGCTGTTTGCCAGCTGGGAAGAAAACGTCTTTGTGTACGACCTGGTGAACAGCCGCGTGCCCGGCATCCCCACCGACATCTGGACAGGACTCAATGACCTGCGGCAGGTGGGAGCTCCCTGTGATCTCCTGGGAAATGCCTTTGAAAAGTTCACCTCTCTGTTCTCTTCCTGGAAAGCCATTTTGGTTGTCTTCTTTTCCCCTTATAACCCCTTTAATCAGGAGGTGGCATAGAGTTTGCGGTGCAGCATGTAGAGAAATTTGTTATTTCACCCATTCCTGTCTGCATTTAAAAGAGAAGTGTTACTAGAATTAATAGATTAATCAATAATTACTCATATCATATTTTATTACTGGATTAATAGAGTATTGTACTGCTGGTCCAAGAATAGCAAATAAACTGAAAAGGTCTTCAGTGTCAAAAATCACCAGCTTCTGTTGCTCTCTTGTGATACTCTGTGACTTTTGGAAGCTGACATGTTGGAAATATATAGTCTAATATGTTATAAAGAAAAATGGAGACTATCAGGAGAGCAGTCTCATGTCAGGAAATTTTTTGTAGATACTGGAAGAGGAATGGAAAATGAAAAGGAATGCAGAATTAGGTGGGGATGTTAAAAATATATAGATTTAATTTCTGGGCTCCCCCTGGTGAGAACACTGCAAAACCTGGGGCTGTTCCTGGCAAGTTTCCAGTTGTAAAACCCAAATGTGCTGTTTGCTGAGTGGTGTCTGTCTGTGTCCCTGGGCTGGGTGGCACTGGGGATGGGGTGGGGACTCCATGGGAGTGTGCCTCCCACCCTCTGCATGATGCCTTTCTCCACTGGCCCTGGGTCAGGAGGGTCACTTTGAGTGGACAGACGGCTCCTCCTTCGACTACCACTACTGGGACGGCAGCCAGCCTGACGATGGGATTCACTCCATCCCAGAGGAGGAGGACTGCGTGCAGATGTGGTACAGACACAGCAGCGGTGAGCGCCCCGGGCACCTTCAGTGTTATTTGCATGTCAATACATTCAATCCACCGTGGCTCCTGCTTTTCTGAAGAGGTTGCTGACAGGCAGAGGATTTGCATTTTAATTTTTTTAGTATTATTGTCTTCTTTTTCTTTACAGTGAAAAGGTGTTTTCCCTTCCATCATGTACATACATGCATGCACACTCATTTTCCTTCTGCTCCCTGCCCATCTCCCTCTCCCATAGTAGCAGCAAGACAGAAGCATCAACTCCCTTGAAGAATTAGCAAATTTACAGTAATTTCACGATTATAAGCCGCACCTTTTTCATTGAAGAATCCAGCCTACCCCAGTAGTGCGGCTAATCATCAGGTGCGGCTTATCTATGGACAAATCCCAGCGAAATGCCAACCCAGGAGTGAGAGCCAGCCGGGGAGGTCACCTGGGGCTGCATTTAAAGGCTTCACTGGTCTATGAAAACTGTTTGCAACTTGAGCACCTGACACCAAACCCCATGCTGGCGTGATTCTGTTACTAACTCGTTACTTTGTCGGACATGGATCCTCGCTTTTTTTTTTAAAAAAAATGCGGCTTATATTCAGGTGCGGCTTATATATGTGAACAAATCCTGTGGTCTGCCCGGCTACCCGGATGTGCAGCTTATAATCAGGTGCAGCTTATGATGGTGAAATTGCTGTAGTCAAAGGTCAAATTTTCCCATTTCCTCTCCCACATGGGAAATTTGTGCAAACACTCCTTGGTTTGCCAGCTTTTCTCTCCCATACTTGGGCCAGGACATCTTGCTGAAGTGGGACAAGGCCCTGCCTGTGCAAAAACCCCACCTCACACCCTCACTGCTGGTGACACCAGCCAGATGTGCTCAGGCCTCCCAGATGTGCCTGAATGTGCTGTCCATGGGCAGCATGGTTAACACTGGGGGAACAGTTTGCATCTTCCCCTCCACTGCCAAGGCCAAGCTAGGGCCCAGCCTCCCCTCTCACATCCCCCAGATGAGGATGCTGGGAGGGAGCATGACTGTGGATGGCACATCCAGGGAAAGCCTCCCATAATGGCAGGAGGTCCTGGTGCCGAGGGCAGTGCATGGTCCCCTCATTTCACCCTTTTTCAGCTAATGCCTTGTTTTCTTTGGAGGGTAGCACTGCGCTCCTGGAACGACAACGCCTGTGGCAGAGCCTTCCCCTTCGTCTGCAAGATCCCCTCGTTGGCCCTGGACTGAGGCTGCTGCTGCTGCCCACACCCCCTTCATTCTGGGTCACCTCTCCAGCTGTGCCAGGGAACAGCAGCCAGGACATGGCAGGGGCTGGCAGAGCCATGGAGCTGCTTGGATCCCCAGCCAGTCCCTGCCTGCAGGATCCCTCCTGGGAGTATGGAGGGGATGAGCCTGGCACTCAGCAGTGACAGGAGCTGCATTCAACAGCAAAGGAGCCTCCAGGCCCGAGTCTGGCTTAGGATTTCAGATCAACTATCACAGTGTGTTAGAGGAAACCCATGATCTTACCAATACACCAAACTGTTAGCACCCAGAAATAGCCACGTGTAGGAAATGCTTTTGCCTGTTGATCTGTGAAGAGTGGAGGAAAAGTGTTATTTTCTGTTAAGTTATGCAAAATGCCTCTCGTCCATGTAATTTTTCTCTCTGCTAAAATAAACGGCAAACAGCAGGTGGAGACTCTGGTGTCTTTCTTGCGCTGGAGTAGCAGCAATTCCCTGGGGACTTGTGGTTTCATGTGGAACAAATTGTTTTTTCCCTCTGTATTACAGAGGTGTATTGGGGGGAAGCAGCTGCCTAGGAAAGTTTATTTTATCACCCTGGCTGTTTTTTGGGGTGCTTGGGGCAGCCTGTGTGCTCACGCTGCCCTTTGCCTGGCAGCAAACACAGAGTGCCCACAGCAGTGCCCAAGCTCAGCACATCCCTGAGCTGGCAGGGTTAGCCCTGGCTGCTCCAGAGGAGTGAGCCAGCTGCAGGACAGGTGAGGGGCTGACACACACAGGCTGTGACCCTCACAGCCTGCTCCTGCGGGAGAGCTTGCAGCGTTTGATGCAGCCCTGTTTCCTTGTGAGATGATGTTTTCTCCCCAAGGCTTTGCTGATGTTGTCTGCCACACTGGCACCACAGAAGTACTTCTGTCTCCCAGGTAAATAATTTTTGGGGAGGTGAGTGTGGTTGTGACAGCTGCCACAAAGTGTGCCGTGTTTGTTCTGCTCAGGGTGGAGATGGAACACTGCTCCTTGGATTGGCAGGGTTTGGGTGGAATGGGGCTGTGCTGGTGCCAAGCCCCAAGGGAAAGGCAGTGCCATTGAGGGAAAAACAGGCTTTTCCTGCAGGGGACACAGCTCCAAGGGCACTGCTGGACCCGGGCAGACGCAGGAAATCAGTGGGGTGTGAAGTCTGATCCCTCACAGCCCTGTACCATGGCTTTGCAGGTGGCCCTGTGCAGAGGGGCCCCAGAGGAGCCCTTGCCCTCTCCTGGGAGCCATGAGTCCCTTTTGTCCCTGCTCTGGCAAAGCCACAGGGTCTGACCCACCTCAGCTGCTGCCTGCAGAGATGAGTAAAGCATTGCCATAACATTGTCTGGTCCACCTTGACGCCACCATCTTAGAAATAAAACATTCCAAGACTGAGACTTTCCAGAGTGGTCACACTGGATGCAGTTGAGGTCAGGAGCTGAGGCTCCCCTGGGAGCTTGGAACTGCTTCCTCAGATGGCAGTGGAGCTTTCAGATATGTTTCCACTTGGAGAGAAGCTGGAAAATTTGGTGGGGGTAATAATGGTGTTGTAAGTGGAATGTGTGTGCTGGAGCAAAGTCCTAAAATAAGAAAGTGCTGTCATGCCTGATTTTGTATTTTAATATTAAAAAATATTTCCATATCTAGAGATAGATAATACATATAAATGAAACTATTATTTTAACTGGATTTTTAAAATTAATATACACAATATTCATATATTTATATGGAAAGTTAGCCATTTGTGTAGTTTTAAGTTCTAGATGTCAGCATTGGATGCATTTTCTAGAGGCTTTTGTTTCATCTGAAAATAATAAATTATGTATGGATGACAATAGTGCGTAAATAAACCAGCTGTTTAAAAAGAAAGCTCTTGGATGCAGCAAGCTGGATGAAGTTGATGTGGCAGAAAAGGGTTTGCAGAGCCAAGTGTGCTGATGAACTCCTGGCTCTGGTGCTGAGGTGTGGTCCTGGTCAGAGCCCAGCCCAGTGTCCCCATGGCAGGGCTGGGAGCTGCAAGGACAGCCACCCCACTCCAGGCTGCCCCTCCCCAGTTTGTTTTCCCGGTTCCTCCCGTGTCTCCTGTCCAGAGGAGCTGGGAGTTCATCACGGCTGGGGGTTGGTATGCCTCCAGCCAAACAACTGTCTTTTTTCCCTGCAAGTGGTATGAGATGTTTCAAAAGAAAGGTTAAAACCTTCCCTTGGGAAAGTGTTTGAAGACCTGGGCCCTACTGTGGTTAAAAATATTGCTAATGGGGAGCCCAGTGAAAGCTGTCACCTCCAATTAACATCTTCATTTCCAGGTAAAAAGAACTGAACATGCATGACCTGAAAGTCAGGACCAAAGTTAATAGGGGCTTTGTTTCCCAGCCCCCCTGTCTTTCTTCTTTGGCTCCAGGGTCCTTACTTAAAAATCAACCCTCTGTCCTTGCCAGTGTCTTCTATTTCACAGTAATCAAATAAAATTCAGAAAACAACAGGAGTTTTCACCTCCTTAATGAACTTCTAGTGGATCTGGCTTGATGAAAGATGAGCCACGCCCTTTCTCTCGGCATGGACGGTTCCAGACTCTGCATGGCCTGGAGCAGCTCCAGATTCCAGGCTGATCTTCTTTATTTTTCTGTTCTTCCTGTCCCATAACCCCTCACTCCCTTGGTGTCTTGAATTTCTCCCTTCTGAATCGCTCTGTGGTGCAGCAGTGGCAAACCTGGCAGCAGCAGGACTTTGACACCTCTTCTGCACATCACTTGCAAGTGACTGATTCCCCAGGGTCTTTTTGTGACACTGGTTTCCTTAGGGGTTGAACACCTCCTTTTGTAATGCATGAAGGCTGGGGTGAGTGTGAACAGTGTGTGATGGATCCTGGGAGTGAACCAAAACTATCTTTGCCCACCTGTACCCTATTTCTGACCTGTAGAGGCAACATTGCCCCCAGCCTGGCATGGCAGTGGGGACAGATGGGTCTGCCTGCACCTCTGACCTCTTGATTCGTTTTATTCCTGCTTGGATTATTTCCTGAGACGTGCTGTGGGATGTTGTGTTATGGGAGATGGATGTCACAGCTTATGGGCACGCTGGTGCTGCCCTGGCACAGTCTGGTGAGGATTTTCCTCCCCTGTGATTCTCTTGACTGCTCTGATGCCTGGCTGGGTTGGGCTGGGCTGGGCTGTCCTTTCCTCTATTAATTCAGTTAAGATTTTTTTTTCTCCCATAAATGACTGGGATAATAAGGGCTGCACAGATGAATCATGAGCTTTTTCTTGTGCATTTCCTTTGAATTTAATTGCCTGAGTCGTGGCTGAGCTCCTGCCCTGAGGCCAGGATGCCGAAGAGTGGTTCCCTTTGACAGAACAAAAATATCTTGGGACCAAAAACATGCTTTGAGCATCTCAGAGAGTACATTACAGACTGGCTGCAACAGTGAGCCCCATCACCAAAAAAAACTCAAGACACAAACCCTTCTGATAAATGGGGTTAGCCATCTGTGCAGTGGAGTTACTGTTAAATGCCACAGCTTTAGTGCATCCCAAATGTCTGCAGCAGGCAGAGATGGAGCAGTGGGGCACGGGGAAGGTGAGCAGGACCTGGCCCTGTGCTGTGTGGGTCCCAGTGGATGTTGGCTTAACTGAGATGCTCCTGCTGTTCTGCAGGAGGGCTGTCCCATCCCACCTCATGCCATCTGCTCCCTGCTGCAGCCAGGGAATGAATGGGACAGTGGGAACCAGTGGAGACAGAAATGTGTCTCCTTCTGGGCAGCCCAAGGGCTCAGCTGCACCAGCCATGCCTCCTGCAAGAGGCATGGATCAGGCTGGATTTATACACCCTGGAAGCTGGTGTGCACTGAACTAATTGCAAAGGCTCAGTGAACCTCCCAGCAGCACCAGGTCCCCTCAGAGGGGCTCACAGCTGCCATGGGACCCTGGGATGGGGCTGGCTCAGCACAGGAGCTGTCTCTTGCCAGGGCTTTTGACTGTTCCCTTTTGGCACCCCAAAAATCTCCTCCTGTTTTGTGGCCAAGGATTTCCAGGCCTCCTGAGAAAACTGCCTTGGTGGGGAGAGCTGTCTGGGGGCCAGCACCTCTGTCCCTATTTGTCACAGGCTCTGCAGCATGGCCACCTGAAAAGGCTGGTTATATTTTCCATTAACCACTTGTGCTTTTTTTTTAACTGGGGCTCAGTAACTTGGCTGGAAAGTTTCATTCCTGGGTGCAAATTGCCAGAGTTGCCTCTGATCAGAGGTAAAGCACAGGTCTGATGGGAGCACAATTCCCACTGCAGTCCCTGCTCAGAAAGCCAGCCAGCCTTGAAGGACACAGAGCCAGACACAGGTGACATGAGAGACGAAGGATCCACAGCGGGCACCGTGCATGTGAGTGCCTGGGGCTGGTCAGAGCCGGCAGGGCTGTTCCAGGCTGATGCTGGAGTAGCTGATGCTGCTCTGCAATCCTGGCTGCTGTCCCCAGGCGGGGTCCCGTGCTCCTGCTGTGCTGGCAAAATGTGGCTGTATTTGGGAATCTACCAAAAAAAGTCTAGTCCAGCTCGCAGGGTTACCATGGCAACTAGATATTTGCTCATTTGTATTTCTTGAAAATTATACTGGGCTGCTGATTGCCTAGTTTGTGAGGCTCTTTGTCAGGATGCCAACAAATCCCTGTTTGTCAAGGGCTGTGAGGGAGCGAGTGTTGCTGTTGTTGAGCAGATTTCTGAATGGGAACTCTGCTGGAGTGTGGGTGTGTTATGGCAGCATCCTCCCCACAGACACCCAGGAACATACCACTGGGCTAGGAAGAGAGTGCTTGCTCTGCTCATCCTCTCTGACATCCATTGGTACTTATGCCATTGCTTGGGTTAACATAAAATCCGAGTGACTTGTCATGGGAAACCACACTCTGGATGGGATGGGAGAAGGCTTGCTCAGGAAGCTGTCTTCTTGCGTGGAAAGGACTCAAATAAAATATCCTTCTGTAGCTGTTCTTGAGAATCAGCCACAGGGCAGGAAGGCAGGAGGTTTAACTGTGTCCCCATGTGTTCAGGGGAGGAGGTGAGAGCCACACGAGTGGAAGGGCCCCAGCAACAGCACCCACCAGCTGGGATGGGATGGCTGTGCTCCTGCTCACAGGAAAATAACCACCATCCTCTGCTTCCAGAGTGCACAGACACTTTGAGCCTTGGAAAAATGCCAACTGAGATTAAATGCTTACTGGGTTTTAGTATTGCAAAGCTGGCACTAACTGTGGGGCAGTGCTTCAGGGCTGGCTGGAACTTGCAGAGGTGGCTGTAGAAGAGGATAGGGCAGGCTTCTCTTTTTATCCTGAACAAAAAATTAATAAGATTTGGATGCTGTTTAGGCTCTATGGCCCCAAGATCCTGAAAGTCAATTGACTCAACCCAGCAGCTGTTTAAGAGCTCAGCATTCCTTGTCAAGTATTTGCTTAGCAGCAAAAAGCCGCTTGCCATGAGCTTCTCTTTTGTCTTGTTGAGATAATTAAATTAGGAGCTTGTCCACATGAGGATGTAATACCTTCATGGGGCCCCACTCTGCTCAGCAGTGCTGACACAGGGGTCCATGTGGAACATGGGGGCTGCTTGGACCTTATCCCCATCCTGGCCAGCTGCCTCTGTGCTCACACCACCAGCACGGGCTGACTCTGCAGACACTGAATGTGAAGATCCTAGGCAGAGGGAGAAGAGAGAAACAGCAGCAGTATGAGTTAAAGAAATTAAACGTGGTATTTCATCAGTGTGAGGGCAACTTCTTACAGGAAAGGGCCGTGGCCTTTATTAATCTCCAAAGCATTACATGAAATCATGGTCCCAAATAAATGCTGAATGCAAATGATGAATGTAATAATCCAGTATGGATAGCTGCCGTGGACTTAGATGGGTTGTGAAAGTGATTATAATATAGCAATAGCAGTAAGATTAATAGCTCTAATGAAATCTTAAATGCCAACTTTGTAACTTGCCCTTTTTTCTGCACTGACTCCATCAAGGAATCAGCAGGAGCTGGCGGGGGGCTGCGTGTTCCTTTGCACATGATCCCTCTGTCCCCCTGTGTACACCTGCGCAGCTGGGATTTCAGTGTTAGGACCCCAGATCCACACAGCTGAGGCAGAGCAGCTCCTGCCCTGGCAGTAACACAGTTTGGACACTGAAAATCCTTGCTCAGATTTGATGGTTTGGGGTGTATTCTACATCTACAGTAAATTCACCCTTCATTGCACATTGCCCTCTTGGTGCTCCCTGCTGCAGGCATGTCCCTTGCCAAGGCAAAAGCCACCAGGCTCCCAAAGCATCCTGGAGCTGGTGGCTTTGATCCCTTAAACCCTGGGTACCTCCAGGATGTCACTTTTGGAACAGGGCTGGTGAATTTTTGGGGAAGAACTAGAGAGTTTGTGGCTTTGGGTGGAGTGGGGTGAGGTGATGATGAAGGATGCTGCAGTTCTTGCACTCCTGGTTTTAGGAAACAGCCATACAAGACAGTAAATGCCTGTCAGGGTGGGATTTTTAACCCCAAAATTACAGTGCAAGCTCTCACTTCTCACGCTGTCTGGCAGTTGCAGCCACCACATTTTCTCTCCCATTACTTTCTCTATTTTTCTGGTTTAAACTGGGCAAACCCAAAAACCCCCTGCTGTTTTGTTTGAAGAGTTCAGTGTAGTGAATGACCCATTTTTCTTCTTGGATGAGTCATGGATCCTCCTTTGAAAGATCTCATTATTAATATGCCATTTGGGGGATATGTCTGAATTTTCCAGCAGTGGCAGCAGCCCTGTCTGTGCTCACCAAGAAGCCCTTACAATGAATGGCATATGCCAAATGGCTTCATGCAAAAGATTTACTGTCTCTGTACTTTTAAAGGATGTTGCTTTCATGCTTAACACTTTTTCCGTATTAGAAATGTGTTGAAATTCTTCTCATAAGCAGGAGAAGGGGATTCCTCCCCAGATGGTGCTTCTCAGAAAAAAAGAAGCAGAAGAGGAGAAGGGAGGTATTTTTAGATGTACAGAATGGTCACAGAGTGGGGTTGCAGCTCAGGGACAGTGACCTTCCCACCTGCATCTGGGGTGTATCCCAAAGCCCTGATCTCTGCTTCCTGCACAGACCTCAATGAACTGTTGGCAAAATGAGCTTGTGGGAGATGCCCTCTGTAAGGGAAAATGCAGAGTCCAACAAGCAGAGAACAGTGTCAAGTTGTTTTAGGAAGAGGCCAAATGAACCATGTGGGCTGTTTGAAGCCCACCTCAGATGGAGGCAATATACCTTTTAAAAATGGTATCTTTATTTATGAGCTGAAACATATTTTCTCTAATATTTGTGGAGCTCCTGCCTCCAAAACACCCCCCAAAGTGCAACTTTAAACACTCCCTTCCTAATCTGGTGGGTACTGTGGTTACTCAAGGGCACCAAATGCAAGTTGACAGAGGATAACATTCCTCCCATTTTCAATTTGTTGGATTTTTCACTGAAATGCACTTTCAAAACTTAACATCTCTGGAACATCTTGCTAACACTCAGTCTCCAGCAAACCTAGTGAAAACACTTAATCATGGAAATATAGAATGATGTGAGTTGGAAGGGATCTTAAATATAATCTCATTCCAACCCCTGTGCTGTGGGCAGGGATACCTTCCACTAGAGCAGGTTGCAAGGCAGAGGCAATCCCATGTACAGCTTCATCAGGGAGAAAATTATGTCAGATTTGATTAAGAGGTGGGATAGAGAGGGAGAAATAAATCACTCTCTGTGGCATTCATCACTCTGGGAAAGCCAGTGCTGGCAGTTTGCATCTCTGGTGCCTCCTGCAGTGCCCAGCAGAGCTGGACAGCAGTTTTTCATTGCAGGCTTCAGGGATGGAATTTTGGCCTGATAAATGGGAAATCCTGTCCAGTGCTCTCTGCTCCAGCAGTTTCTGCAGGCTGGAGAGCTCTGGAGGCCAGGGGCTCTGTGGGGGCTCAGCTGGCACAAGCCTGAGTCTCATTCTCAGAAAGGCTGGGGCTGCTCTGGGCTGTTGTATTACAAGCTATCATCATGCAGACACTGCAGCACATCTCCACTGCATCCCTGGCAATCTCTGACATCAGTGTGATTTCCCCTGCCCTCTTTTTCAATACGATTTTGAACAATCAGCATATGATTCAGCAATAAGAATGCTAATTACATGGCACAACCACAGGCTTAAATTAGTTTCAGCCATCACCAAGGACTTACTGAACTGCACAGTTATTGTGATTTTCTTTAAATTATTTAGTCCTGAATCCAGAGTGGTTCCCTGCAAGCAGAATTTGCCCCAGCTCGTGTCTGTGTTGTAGTAGAGCTCACAGTGATGGTGCTGAGCCAGAGCCCAGAGTGTTGCAAATGCAGCCCTGAAAGAAGTTATTAAAATATATAGCAATAATTCCTGAATTGCTTAAAAAATGAAAAAGAAAGAAATAAAGGGAGGAGAAGAAGGCAGACACAATGATATATTGGTAATTAATCTATCCCTGCCTGAGCCAGGCTCTCATTTCTAGTGTGCTGGAATGAACCCAGAATAGCACCATTAATAGCAGTGGAATTGCTTCTTGATTTATGCCTTTACAGTCTGTAGTTTGGGCTAAATCACCTTTGGTGTTTGAGGAGAAGTGAGACCATCCAGAAAAAGAAAAGGACCTACACAAATACTTTTGGCAAGGTGGAATCTGATCTCTCTTAATTTACCAAAGGATGCATGGTTTTCTGTGGATATTTCTGGCTTGCATTCCCATTAGAAAGTCAAGCAGGTTTGGTGTGAGCAGTGTGGCTCACACAGGTAAGACAGAGGCAGGGGGATGCTGGGATGTGGGACAGGCACCATCACTTTCCTGGGCTTCACGTGTCTCCTCCAGGCACAGAGGGACACAGGAGCCCATCTGTAGCCACGTCCCAACTTTGTCATCGAGAGAGCCTCTTGCCTGGTTTGGCACGTGCTGTGTCTCCCTCTTTGCATCCCGAATTTCTGAAAATGCATTGCCATATGTTGTATGAGCTATAGGCTGTGGGGGATGAATCATGGCTCCCTCTGCTGAAATCCTCTCCTGCCAGGATCCTGTTGTTATTGATGATACACAGCTATTTAGGGTGAGGATGGGTGGGGGGGCAGTGATGAGGGCTTGTGATCAGGCTGTAAGGTAACCCCGAAGAGCTGCGTTTGGACTGGGAGCATCTGGCACACAATGATTGCAGAGCCACAGTGCCTCCCCTGCTGGGGGCTTTCCAGACCTGCCAGATGGGCCCCTGGGGCGCTGGAATTGCTCAGCCCCGGCTTGGACCTTAATGCACCGCAGATGAGATTATCCTGGAGAGGTCCTGGAGAGCCGCTGTGCCCTGTCACCGACGGGCTTCCTCTGGGTGCAGGCGCCCAGGTCACCCATGGCAGGGCAGCCTTTCCTCCTGTGAGCTCTCTGCCATCTGAATCTACCTGCAGCACTTTGCCCTGCTTAGTTCCTTCTGTTTTCACAGGGATTATAAAGCACAGCCTTGCATCTCAAAGCAAACTTCAGGTTCCTCTGTTTACAAAGTGCTGGGATTGAAGGCTGTGATCTCAGGCAGTGGCAACAGCCTGGTGGGAAGTGAGCCGCCCTGGAGCACAGCAGGCTCCTGGAGATGCACCCCAGAGCAAAGCCAGGCAAGAAATAGGGATAGAGTAGGGGGAAAAAGCAAATGGAAGCCATCATGTGATGGATATATTATTTTGGGAAAGGCTAACACTAAGACTGAGGTTTTTCTCTGAATTTCTCTGCTTGAGCTCTGATGGTGCAGATGGGGGACAGGGAAGGGGCAGTCATTCTAGATGCATAATTTGACAAAGGATGCTGTTAACTATTATTTTCCCTCCTCCAAACAACCCTCAGAAGCCGAACAGAACAGGTCACTGACACTCGGCAAACGCCGGCATGCCCAGCCCATCCCCTGCTCAGAGCCAGAGGTGATGACCGGGTGTAGAGAACGATTCCTGCCGTGTGCTCCCTGGGTGCCACTGCTCGGAGGGGACCAGAGGCTGCACCAGAGGATGCACCAGAGGATGCACCAGGGGATGCACCAGGGATGCACCAGGGGATGCACCAGGGCTGCACCAGGGAATGCACCAGGG
>VRYO01002014.1:8056427-8172698 GCA_009812075.1 Sialia sialis
AAAAAAAAAAAAAAAAAAAGGATTTCCTGGGGAAATGGGGAATTATCAAGTCAAAGTATGTCAGGTATTTGGTGATGCAGACGTGATCCATTTGTATGTGATGTCTCTGGTAGTGATGTAAGCTGGTTTCCCAAATATAAGGCTCTAAATAGATCACTTTTCCAATATTGAAAAATAAATTTAAATTATGCTGCATTGAAAGGAGGTGGGGGGAGCATGGGATGGGGACCTGCTCTGAGCTAATAGCCCATCGCTGAGAACAAGAATGTTAAATTGGTGCAATTCAGGCTGTTTTTCTTGCCTCTGCCCAAATCAACAGCAGTGAGTCATCACGGCAGACGGCGTCAGCTGCTCAGAGTGCAGGCTGCCGAAACCTGCTGCTCTCCTGTGCTGCTGACAGGAGCGGCACTGATCCCAGCCACCCTCAGCACCAGAACATGATCACTCCTTGGAAACATGCTTTCAGAAGCCAGACACCCCGAGTTTTATTTTCAACACCAAAAGAAGCAGTGCCCTGCCCCTGTGCTGGGATGGGAGGCTGTGCAAGGTTCCATCTGAGTGGATGCTGTGGAAGAGGAGCCATGAGATGGGTGGCTCAGGGCTCCTGGCTGGCCAGTGCCACAGAGGCAGCCCTGAGGGTCTGAGTGTGGTGCAACTGTTGTGACAGTGATGCCAGAACCCTGTGAGACCAAGCAAAGAACAAGTCTGCTTTGAGCCTGCCCTGGACAGTGTTTCACCTCCATGCCCCGACTCATGAGGATGCAAGTGGAGCAGGGTCAGGCCCAGCTGAGCTATGCCAGCAATTTTTGGCCCCTGCAGCTGAATGCCTGCCTCAAGGAGACCAGGACACTGCAGGAGAAAAGGGCAGCCTGGCACTGTGCTGCCCTGGCCCACAAAAAGTCAAGATACCTCCTGGCATGTCTCCAGATCCATGACTGCAGGGAACACCCTGCGTGCACCCACCTGCACAGAGCTGTCAAGGCTGCTGGGGACATCCCCTTTCCTCATCCAGAGGTGGAGTCTCCATCCACAGAGATATTGTAAAGACACAAAGATGTGGCACTTAGGGTCAGGGTTCAGTGGTGGACTTGGCAGTGCTGATTAACAGTTGGGTTAAATAGTCCTAAAGGTCTTTTGTAAGCTAAATTATTCTACGATTCCATGATGAGTGCCCAAACCTCACCATGGCACTGCAGGTAGGAGGTACCACCCCTGCCCACCCCAAAACCCCCTGTCACGAGGACCAACAAAGTGCTCATCAGGACAGAGGGGTCATCCTGAGGCAGGGCTGCAGGCATTGTACAAGCCCTCTCTTCCACACCTGAACACGGCCAGTGACTGGGGAATACCTGGATTTATTCAGGAAAGCTGCAGGACAATGATGTCACAGAGCAGTTTCTGCTGAGCAGCTTGATATGATTTAGAAAGGAAGCAGAAAAGCCTCAGTACTTGTCATTTTCCAGTCTTGATCAGCACAGCTGAAAGGTCAGTCCATGGCTGGAGCTGACCAAGATTCTTGCAGGTACAGGTATGGCCCCTAACATCAGCAAAACCAGAAAATGATGAGACATGCTGCCAGGAACTGGGAAGGCCGAGTTCAGTTTGCTACAGAGGTAAATATTTCAGCAGGTTTTCAAGGACAGTAGAGACGCCCTTTTGCCTTGGAAGTCCTTATCACCACAGATCCTCTGCCTGTTGCTTTGGAATGGAAATGCGGCTGAAGTTAAAGGAGTAGAGCTGAAAGCTGCTGCTTCAGCCGGGGCGCTGCTACACACAGAGCCATGGGGTGGGGAAAGCGTGAGCCTGCATAATCTCTGCTATCAGCACATCAGCCTGACTGACCGCTCACCAGAGCACTCTCCCTCCAACACCAACCTCTCAGATATCAACCAACCAGCAGGCAGAACAGATTAATTGGATTTCTACATCTAAAGCTGATGTCCACTGATTGGAAACCACTCCAGAGCATAGGCAGTTAAACAGGAAGGTGTTTCCCGTTTGTTTCTCAAAGGAGATAAGGGCACACAATAAGAGGACGCAGAGGAGACCAAGCAGCTGAATTAGCAAGGAGTTTGGTATGCTTCTGGTCTGAGGGTTACAACAGCCTCAGGAATTTGCTAATTAGCTGTGTCAGATCATTATCTTGCCAGCCAGTGGGTGAAAAAGTAATTCAGTTTAAGCACTTTATTTTTTTTCAGTTTGGAAGCATACTTGGCACTTCTGCTTCTCCATGTGCCGTTGTGCTGCTGCCCAGGTTGCAGGTCATGGACCCCCAGGCTCTGTGGGACACAGGGACACAACCACTCCCAGCCCCTGGGGTGACACTGCGCGCAGCCTTGGCTCTTGCCAATGTTTTTGGTTGGTTAGGTTTTCTGTGGTTTGGGAAGAGTTGTCTTTGGGGAGGGGTCTTATGTTTGGGTTTTGGTTCTTTTAGCTTGAGTTTTTTTGTTGTTGTGGGTTTTTTGTGGATTTTTTTTGTTGTTGTTGTTGTTTTTTACATCCAACAGGCCCCTGAATTACATCTCAAGGATGGAAACTTTTAGAAAGGAACTCAGTCTTTAACTGCTTTCGGTCATAAAGGACTACATGTTTCGGATAATACTGAATTATTTTAAGAATACATCTTTGGTTTTCTGTGACAGATTAAGACCACAACTGCCAGTCTCTCTCTTTAGGGCTGGCATGGGGGTGACAAAAGAGGCTGTGACCCCATGGGAAGCCCAGGCTGGAGGAGGCTCCTGACAGGACCTGTGGAGAGAGGAGCAGGTTTACTGGCAGGACTTGGGAGCTCACAGGGAACCCCATGGGAGCAGGCAGTTCCTGAAGGACTGCAGCCTGTGGGGGACTCACTGGAGAGGTTCATGGAGAGCTATCTCCTGTGGGAGGGACTTCATGCTGGAGCAAGGAGAGTGTGGAGTCCTCCCCACGAGGAGGAAGGAAGAGGAGGTGCTCCAGGTACCACAGCAGAGGTTTCTCCACATGCTGTGGTGCACGGTGAGACACGCTGTGTCCCTGCAACCATGGGCACCCACGGTGGAAATTGTCCCAGACAGGACTACAGAAGGAACTGCTTGCTGCAGCCAGGCTGGGAGCAAGGGGAGGAATTCAGTGCCACGTCCAACCCCATAACCCAGCCCAAAGGGACTGGGGTTGACATCCTGCTCTGCTTTCCCCTAACGTGCAGCTTGGGGAGTTCTCAGCCGAAGAAGCTGAAACAATTGCTTTTGAATACATTCCAAAACTAATTTAATATACGATGTCTGCTGGGACTGGGTGAGTCAGAGCGCTGTGATGGGACTTTGAATGTGTTGCAATTTATTTGTACTGAAGTTTAAATAAGATTGATGGAGCCATAAAGCCATTATTGAAGAGGCTTCATGGTGGAGTCCAGAGGGAAAATGAAGCATAGCAACAGGCTCTTGATTCTGTGACATTCTCTCACGTCACTGTGGGTTGTGATGGTGGTAGGTCATCTTTGTCAGCTGGGTTTGGGTCCTCAGAGAGCTCTGGGTGGCTGTAGACTGGATGCCTGGGACTTGTGAGAATCACCCAGAGCTCTACAAGATTTCCAAGGAGGTGAGGGGTGCCTTTGTAGAGCTGTATGTAGTAGAATAATGGAATAGTTGAGGTTGGAAGGGGTCTCTGGATTATCATCAGTTCAATGCCCCTGTGAAGGCAGAGTCACCTGGAGCAGGTAACATGGGAATGCATCCAGATGGGTGTTGAAGATCTCTGTAGAGGGAGACTCCACAACCTCCCTGGGGAGCCTGTTCTGGTGCTCTGCCCTCCTCAATGTAAAGAAGTTCTTCCTCATGTTGAGGTGAAACTTTTTGTGTTTTAGTTTATGGCCACTGCTCCTTGTCCTGTCACTGGGCACACTGAAGAATCTGGCACCATTCTCTTGGTACCTGCTTTTGAGATATTGATATACATTAAGGTCAGTCGGGATTTTCTGGTTGTATATGAGATTTTGTCAGAGGTTTGCCTTGAGGAAGAAGGCTTTCAGACCTGATGAAGTCTGAGGCCAGCACAGTGGGGATAATTGCTCAGTGGTTCCAGTGCCTTTGCCCTGCAAAGAACCCCACCTGCAAACCCAACCAGGCTGGAAGTTGTAGACTGCTCATCTGCCACCAATGCTTTTGGAAGCAGAGCAAAGGAAATTGGATGGATGCTATAATAAAACTAGAAAGGATTATTGGCTTTGGTTTGCTTTTCAAAGATTAAGAAGCTCTTTCAAGTGTCTTCATTTATCACCTAGATATAGACCAGCACAGACAAATACATTTATGGTGCAAGATATCTCTAAAGGTCTTTCTTTATACTTCACAGCTGTGAGGTATCAAACCCTCAGCTTTTTTGTGATGATTCATTCAAGCTGTAAAGAGCAGCAGCAAATATAAATGAAGCTGTGGCAGTCTGCAACCACAGGCTGGGCATCTGAAGGTCCCAGGCAGATCTGCTTTCCTGGGAAGTGCTCAGTGTGCTTGAATGGCAGGTCAGAAGACTGCTCAAAAATGTTTACAGACCTCCTATTTTGGCTGAACCCTCTCCGTTTGGGTTTGTAGGAAGGTTTAGTGGCAGCTGCTGCCTTGAGGTTTCCAATGCTGCATAAGTGTGGCTGACACGTATGGTATTTCCCACTTGGAAATCTCTTTCCAAACATGCTGAAACCTCAGCTTCAGGGCAAGAACAAGAAAGACTGGGGATGCACCAGGATTTCCAGCTGAGATATTTCTATCACTACTGGATAAAAAGTGCTGAAGCAGAAAGCTTCTGGATAATTCAGTCTGCAGCTGGGTGTGTGTGAGTCACCAATACGTTGACACATACTCATTTTAGTAAAATCTGGTGTTTGTTTCACTAGTAGTGTTGATGTACAAAAGGCATTGAAATTAACTGCTGCATGTTAAAGATCAATTAGGTTTTGCTCCCTCTGAAAATGACATTGGTATTTGGAAGACATATGCACCCACATTCCCCTTACGCTCACAGGGAAATTTATGGCCCAGCTGCAGAGAGGCCATTTTCTCTACAATGAACATCAAAATTTGGTTTCTATCTCTGCCCTTTCTCCATATGATTATGTTTTTTGTGTGTTGGGAGGAAGGTCCTGGAAGGACCAAACAGTTCAGTGCCAGCTGGGAGCCACCTGCTGCTCATCAGATCTTGCTGCCTTCTCCTGGGCTTCTTTCCAGTGACCAAAGGAGCTGATCCATGTTGTGTGTGCTGGCTGTAGGTGGAAAAATCACCTGCCATAAGAGCTGCATCCTGGGGTCACAACAGCAACTTAAGGGGAGAAGAAGAAGTACCATCCCACGTACCTCCAAGGGAAGTGATGTGGACCAGTTTGCAAGGCTGGTGCCTAGGGCTTTGTACTGCTTTTTTAGAAAAAGACATGAGGCAGGAGAATGTGTGGTAAAAGTACTTGCCTGGTTTACCAAGAACACTGAGTTAGGCTGTCCCAGTTCCTAGAGGCACCGCTGTATGGTTGTCACTGGGCCCTGCTCATTGCTGGTGTGCTTCTTTGTTTGTTTGAAGCAGGAGCCTCTTGCTGCTGATTTTGTACTCAAGCAACTTTGGATACAACTTACCCTGGATCTTGGAGCTCTGCTTTAAAAGAAAGTGGTATTTCAAGGAGTTAAACACATATCTTTATGCATTATTCAAAACAATCCTTAAATGTGGGGTAGCACCTGCCTGGACTTTCCTGTTCCTGCAGTTGGTGTTGCAAGGAGGTGAAAGAAGCTGTTGCTCAATGCCTGTGACTAACCAAGCCTTCCTGCCCACAGTTCTTGACAGGAGCACACTCCCTCCATGCCACTTCATCTCTGCTGGAACCCTGCTGGAACCCATGGTGCTCTGGGCCAAAATACCCTGGGGGAAAGGGATCTGGGGAGTTCTTTTCACCCTGATAATTTCTGTGATGTGGTTAAGGGGCTGGAGAGGGGCTGCAATCATGGAGGAAGGGTGTGCTCAAGAAATACCTTGCTGTTAAAAGCGAGGAGAAGTGGGTAAAGTGGGGTGATTCTTGCACTGGATCAGTTCACTGAAGTGGTTTTGCACTGTGCCTCCCCAAAAAAGGTGTAGTGGCCCACTTTGGGCAGGAATGAGCTGGTGCAGAGAAGGCTCTCCCTTGTGATGAGGTCAATGTGCTTTTACCAAACAGGTAAAACGTACAGCTCCTTCCTGCCATTTCTCCCTCTTCCAGACCTAGAACTTCTGCTGCATAAACCTTTTCCTGTGTTGTATGCTCTCTGTCGTCCCTGTGGGAGGAGAGAGGCAAACTGGGTTTGGTACAGATGAGGTACAAAAGTGATTTCAGCTTCTGGGAACAACAGACTGAAGAGACAGAGGGAGGTATATGCTCTGCCTCGTGTTTGTACTGTGTCTGTAGATGTCATTTGTCATTTCCAATGGTGTGCATGATTTTGTCAGTTTAATCAAATTGCTTCTTTTAACACTAGATTGGCCCAGGGGCTTCTTTCCATTCTTTTCTGTGTTAGGCATGGATCCAGTGTGGGCAGGGAAGAACCCAGCTTTGGGCACAGGGCAATGTCCCTGGCTGGGCACAGGGCAGCCGTGTGCCAGGGACTGCTGGCAGCACCAGCCTGTGCCCAGTGCTGGTCCCTGGGGAGGCCCAGGACAGCTCTGGGCCATCAGAGGTGTTTGTGGACAGTGGCACAGGGGCAGCAATGAAGGCTTGACGTCACCGGCTACGGCTGCTTGGCTGTCTCGCCTGCTGGGGACTATTTTTAGCATTATCTCAAAAGTGACTCCTCGCCGCCTTTAGTTGCTTAGCAGCCACCGTGCTGGAGTGATGAGGACGGAAATGGGCCCGATGGGTGCAGAGGAGAACGGGCCCGATGGGAGTACAGGGGAACAGGTCCAGTGAATGCACAGAGGAACAGGCCTGATGGGTGCACAGGGAATGGGCCCAATGAATGCACACAGGAACAAGCCCAGTGAATGCACACAGGAACAGGCCCAGTGGGTGCACAGGAGAACAGGTCCAATGAATGCACACGGGAATGGGACCAATGAATGCATACGGGAGTGGGCCCGATGGACGCACATGGGAACGAGCCCAGTGAATGCACACAGGACTGGACCTGATGGATGCATACAGGAACGAGCCCAGTGAATGCACACAGGACTGGACCTGATGGATATATACAGGAACGAGCCCAGTGAATGCACACAGGAATGGACCCGATGGGTGCACATTTCCTGCGGGTTCCTCCCAGTGAACCTCGCAGCTCCCAGCCATGCTGGGTGGGGGGTTCTGCCCCAGGCGCTGATGTCCCCTTTGTGTAGCAGTGGCAACCCCTCGAGGATTCTTACCTGCCCTGCCCTGCCCTCACCCCTCTGGCAAGCAGACCCTTCCCTCTGGCTCTGTTTGGGAACAGACATAGAAAAAGGGGCTTGGGCTCAAAACATGCCCCTGTGGAAGTCCCAAATCCACAGCCAAGGAAGCGGGTGCAATAAGCCTTGGCAGGATGCTTCGTTTACTCTTTGGTGAGCCATTTTGCTTTCAGATGATCTGTTTTCTCTGACATAATATAAAATTGCATGTGTCTAAAGCTGCCTACCAGAATTGCTGGTGTCTGAGAGGGGAATTATATTTGTTGTAAAGTCAGTGATATCCTCAGTTACAATTAGTGCTCTCAGAAGACAAAAGCAGTTATTTTCTTGAATTCAAAACTCTAGTGCTTAAATTGTATCTGCTCACATTGATCAAATCAGATTGCTGAGCTACAGATAAGTCTGTAAATACATTAAGCTGAAGAAAGATTTCTTTTAAGTCTCCATGCCCGGGCAGGCTCCTTTTTTAAAGTAAGAAAATCCTGAAATTAATTGCTGCAGGTACAAATACGGTACACACACAGGACTTTTAGGGACTGGTTTCCAAAATGGCAGGAGTCCAAGCTCATATACAATTGTAAGTATGTCCCATAATGTGATAAACCTGAAAAATGAGGCTGAGGCTGTTTGTGCATTTTGGGGCACATCCTATTCCTGTTTGCCCAACACCCTCCAGGACATGCTGCATCTCCTGTTCCTGCACTTGCATCCTCTCATCATGTGTGACCAGACATGTGAGGGAATGTGTCCAAGCTGGAGAGTGGTGATGCAAAGCCAGGCAAAGGAGGCTCTGGGATGAGGAAGGCAGCAAAGGTGAGCAGGGAGGGCTGTTGGAGTGGGAAACTTTGATCTAAGCAGCTGAGGGAGGGGCTGGAGGTCTAGAAGCTCCTTGACAACCCACTGCCTGGTTATCAGGGAGGGATGTGTTTTTGCAAGGACAGATGCTATTTCAGGAGAATGCTGCTTGTGAGACAGAAGGTTTCTGTCAGGCACTGGGGCTGGAACACTGATGGCAGGAGAGGGTTTCTGCTGTGTGTCAGAAGCTGCTAGGAGCAGTCCAACAGCATCCAAACCAGAGACTGGATGTCTGCTCAAGGGTAATGATCGCTGAATATCACACTCTGTTTAGTCTGGAGTAAGTTATGCCGCTGTGTTTTACACCTAGGATCCCATCTGGAGCATCTTCACACCCCTCCCAGGCTGTGCGTAGGGATAAGAGGTGTGAGTGCTATCATTCAGCATGAATGCCCTCTGTGCATACCTGTAGTCTCATTGATTTAGCATAACAGGCAATATCAATTCAGCCTTATTTGCCAGCTTGGTCCCCAGATCATGCATTTTTAGAAAGCCATCCTACATTCTTTCTGTAAGAGAGACTTATAGGCTGCCACTGTTGTAAATCACAGAATCACTGGGTTGGAAGAGACCTTCAAGATCATGGAGTCCAACCCATGCCCCAACACCTCAACTAAACCATGGCACCGAGTGCCACATCCAGTCTTTTCCTAAACACATCCAGGGATGGTGACTCCACCACCGCCCCAGGCAGACCATTCCAGTACTTTATTATTCTTTCTGTGAAAAGCTTTTTCCCAATATCCAATCTATATTTCCCTTGGCCCAGCTTGAGAATGTGTCCTCTGGTTCTGTCAGTGCTGCCTGGAGAAAGAGACCAACCCCACGTGCCCACAAACAGCTTTCAGAGCTGTAGAAAGTGATGAGGTCACCCCTGAGTCTCCTTTTCTCCAGGCTGAACAACCCCAGCTCTCTCAGTTGCTCCTCACAGTTGTTCCTCACAGGGTTTGTGTTCCAAGCCCCTCACCAGCCTCGTTGCCTCCTCTGGACACACTCAAGCATCTCAACGTCCTTCCTAAACTGAGGGGACAGAACTGGACACAGCACTCGAGGAGTGACCTCACCAGTGCTGAATCCAGGGGAAGAATGACCTCCCTGCTCCTGCTGGCCACACTATTCCTGACCCCGGCCAGGATGCCGTTGGCTTTCTTGGCCACCAGGGCACACTGCTGGCTCATGTTCAAGCTGTTGACCAATGCCCCCAGGTCCCTTCCTGCCTGGGCACTGTGCAGCCACACCGTCCCCAGCCTCTAACGCTGCAGGGGGTTATTGTGGCCAAAATGCAGGACTCAGCACTTGGACTTATTAAACTTCAACGTCAGCCAAAAATTAAGTAGAGTGTGAGAATGGGGTAGTCATGCATTTCCTGCAGTTGATGGTGACACCAAGGATCTTTCCAGTAACTCGTGCTACTACCCAGCTTGCTGGCAAGCTAGCACAGAGCTCAAATAGTCTGAGGAAAAGTAAAATCCAGGGCTGCACAAGTAGTACACAAAGAGGAGTTTTGGTTTGGTTGTGGTTGGCACCCTGGAGTAATCTTTAATCACTTTAAGGTGAAATGGCAATTTCTGAGCTATTGGAAACTCAGCATTTCAGCAAAATCGTTCCCTTAAAGCATGCTCAAGTGATGGAACTTTCCCCTCTCCTTTTGTCCTTTTTAACTGATGTATAATAAAGGATGTAGAGCCAGTCACTAAGTTGGTTTTCCAAACAAGCCTGGGAAAGATGGATCTGGCAGACAGCAGCACCAAAGAGTGGAGAGTCCTGTGCAAAGCAGGGAAACACAGATGTGTGGTTTTGCCATCATCCCCAGCAGATGAGGGAGAATCCAGTGCTGAGATGTCTGTGCTCCCAATCCTCTGCAATTCCAGCCTTGTTTTCAGTCCTGGCTGAATCAACCCAGCGTGTGCCCAACTGTCTGCACAGGAGTGCCCCGAGGTGGTGCTGGAAAGGTAATCCCTTGCCTTTTTGATCCTGTTTGTCACATTAGCACTTTGCCCATATCAATTATTTTCAGACATTTTGCAATGCTAATGTGCGCTGGTAAAGCTCCTTTCTCTGTCATTGTGAGGCACTAAGAGAACAGCTTTGTGTGCTCTCCTTCAAAACAGCTAAAATCATGAACCTGTGCCTTTGCCAGCCCAACCCCTCACTGGGCCTTTTGATGCATTTAATGAAACACTTTCTGTATTCAAATTCCAGATGCCTCTAGCTCTGCCACTTGCTGCCAGCTGCTGCTGACCTGGGCTTGCTGCAGCTGGGTCTGGTCCTTGAGGTCTTTTTCTATACTGTAAAATAAATCTGAAATAAGAAATAAGGTTTATGTGGTTTAGGACAAGGCTTTAACCTACTACGTGTTTGCTTAAGGCTCTTTACTTTGGGAAGCATGTCAGGAGTGGGAAAGGAAATGAGTGTCACCATTTGTCACACATTCCGTAATGTTGCATATAGAAAGGTAAATGCCAAGTGTACATATGCCATTTTATAAATAAATGCTGGCAAGGAAAGGCGATTTCTACCCAATTATGTGCCCTTTTGGATGTAAATGTTATGTATGTGTGGTAATATTTGGCCATCTGCTGCTGACAGCAAGAATTGCACGAGGCATGGCAGGAGGGAGCCCCTTCACACTGGCTCCTGCAGAAGCTGTAGCCAGGAGGGGGAACCTGGGGGGCTCCAACACTCCAACACCCTGAGAGCTTCTCCACATGTTGGGAGGGGGCTGACAGCCTCATCTGGGCTTCCTGACATCTAAAGAAACCTAAATCCATGTTGGAACTCACCATCTTGGTCTGCAATAGTATCTGTGGGTGGCAGCCAGCAGCTGACCCTGCTGGCCTGTGGCAAGCTCTCCCAGGCTGGGGAAGTTCGTGTCTTTCTGTGGCTGGAGGTGTTTGCAGGAATGCATTTGCCTGGTGTCTGTGACCTACAGGGTCATGGACCCCACCCAGGAACAAAACCAGGGTACAATATCTGAGTGAGAGAGGAAAAGGAGAGATGTGAGGAGAAAGAAGGGGAGATGAAAAAATAACATAGCGTGGGAAAGATTTAAATTAAAAGAAGGTGGGAAAGCTGGTATTGTGCTTTATAAAAACAGTTCTGTAAAGGATGTGATTTTGCAGCATGCCCAAAGGAAGGCACTCAGGTGAGCTCTGACAGTATCTGAGTGTCTGATCCTCCTCCCATCAGAGGGAGCTCTCAGAAGCTCCTTCCTGGCACCCCACAGCAGGTATTTCAGGTGTTTTAGGTGGTGAAAATAGAGGACATGGCTTTTAAACCCACACAAACACAGTGAGTCAGGGAAGGTTTCTAGAAGAGAGATAAAAAAATAGCACAGACATTTTCTTTTGATCTTTCCTAAACATGTTTGTTACATCTCTTTCTGCTCAATTAACCATGAATTTTCCCAGCACAGCCAGAGTTCTGCCCTGCAGGCCTATCCTCAACAGAGACAGCTGAATTGTTGGTCTATACCCACCTGTATCAACCTGAGTCTCCAACGTGGGTTATGAGCTGGGAGGAGATGTCCCACGGCTAGAGCTAGAATTGGATAAGAGGTGACAAATGCATTGCATTTGCTGAATGCATTTGCTGATGCTGAACCAATGGAGGTCAATAGCAGTGGAGTCCCCTGGCTGACCACTGCTGAGACCCTCCAGCATGCAGAGCAGTCCTCAGGGTGTGCTTGCTGCTGTTCTGGTCTTCCTGGGGGAGAAGGGAAAGTTTTTATCTGTCAAAAGTTATCACCTGAACCCCCCAGCCCTGGAGTCATTCTACTGCTGCAATGGATTTGTGTCAGGGAGGTACTCTGATTGCATCTGTAAAAAAACATGCATTTTTTTTACTTCCAGCTGTCATCACTTTGAAAATCATTTCTATATGTGACAGGCAATGTATTGATTCACTTCTGCTCATTTACTTTCCAACTCAGTTTTTCATTTCATATTTCTCAATGTCTCACCAGAAACCGTTCATGTTTGTGCTCTCTGTGTGACCGGGCACATCCTCACACTCGACAGTTTTGGGATACGTTTTGGAAAAGAGATATCTGCCACAAAGCTTACAGCTTGGCTTTTTATAAAGACCTAAACAATTTTAAAATCTAGACTCAGCTGCTGTTTTGAGCAAATGAAGCCCAGACTGGCAGAGCTCGAGTACAGTATTGTCACTGTTTTGTTTCAGTACTATGTTTTTGTTTATGTTTAGAGTAAAAAATAGACCTTCAGGAATTGGTGAAGATGTCCTATAGAAGAGCAAGGTATTTGTGTTAGAGGTATGAGGACAAATTCCTTGCTACAGGGCCCTATAAGGGAGTACCTTCCTTGACCAAAAATTCTGTGCAGTTCCTTTTCACCCTGCTAAGTGAAAAGCTTTGTTCTTACTCTTACCACAGTCTTTAATTGTAAGTGGAAATCCTTCCACACAAGGCTGAGATCTGTCTGTGGCCTACAATAGCAATTGTATTCCAATTTCCACTCTTATTTGATAGTTTAATAATATCCCAAGTAGCACTTAATGCTACTGTTACTCTTGACACATCTGGTAGAGAATGAATATTGATCCCTTACAAAGCTGGAGATATTAATGAACGCTTTCTTTTATGCTGAGTTTGGCGTTATTATATTTAGGGATCCTCTTTCAAATCTGTTTCTATTAAAGAAAAAACCCCAAACCTCTGAGAAGCAAAGGCAGGAGAAAAGGCAGTTTCACAACAGTGTTCCTGATGTTCACCCTCTTGCCCTGCTTACGTGTAGTTCAGCTGAGACATAGAGCCCCTGCCACAGTGTCAGCCTGGGCCATATTCACCTTTATGTATGGAATCCCCTAACTTCAGGGAGAATATTTGACCTCTAAGGGCCATGAGGCACTCCCAGAGCCTGGGATGGTAGAGGTGCACTCTGTGTGTTTGCATTGAGAAAGTGCTGAGCTGTATTTTGGGCTGCTATTCCCTGCTCCAGAACCAGCTGTGTTGCAGCAACAGCAAAAGACAGCCCAGGATGGTGAGCTGCAAGGCTGGACCAAAGCAGACAGAGTCACTTCTTGCCACAAGACACAAGTGGTTTATCTTTGTGGTATTACTCACACAACGTGAGCAAGATCTACGTCTGGACATGTGAATTCTGTCAGCTTTGCCCACGTGGATAAAAGGCGTTAAGGAAACCTCCCCTGTTGTTTTAGATGTGCTGTGTTTTCTGGGCCTGACCCATGTGTTCTCACACCAAGTGTTCCGAGCCCTCTTCAAGCACTGTGGATTTAATTGCCTTCCCGAGCAGGCACCTCACGCCGCGGTCATGTTGGCAGCCTTGGAGGTATTTTGTCATTGTTCTTTTTCACTTGGCACACAAGTGTCTGCACTCAGTGTCCAGGGTAGTCAGGTCCAAGTCACTGATGACATCATGGTCTCTGGAATAAAAACTTCCTCAGGGAGTAGGGCAGTGTGTGCAGCTTTGGGCTAAGTGCAATAATAATCTGCTGGTTTTGTGTAGAAAATGAAAAATATGCTCAGAAAGATCACAAGGAGAAATAACACTCACTGCTAGCAGAAAATGTGCTGGATGAGCCCAAAGTCAGTGAGATTGTATTTCATTCTGTCCCAGCAATTACATGTGTAGGATGAACCCTCAGCTCTCAGCAAATTCATCCTTGTTCCTTGGTGGCCCTTTCCCTCTCACAGGGGTGAGCTGTGGTCCAGAAGGACCTGCCAGGATTGAGCAGCAGCTGACCTGAAGGAAGGGAGGGCTCCTCAGCAAGCCTCCTGTCTGGGGAACCTGTCACTTCAGAACTAGAGCCTGCCGAGCCCCAGGCACTCACTGTAGTTTCCCTGTTCCTTCTTTTTCTTGCTTTACTTTTTTAAAGCTAACTGCTGGCAGCAAACTGTAAAGTCCTCTCTGCTGACACTGCTGCAGGAGAATTCACAGGCTTTTCCTGGTTTCCAGGGAATATTGCAGGGAAGAGTCAGCAAGGAGGAAGGGAGGAGGAACACGGACAGAGCTATTCAATGCTCCTGGGAGATTTGCCTCTGTCAGCTAATAAATGCAGTAGGATAACAATGGAATTAATTTTAAATAACCTAAACAATCAAAGAGCAATTACTTCATTTAATTATAAGCAAGATGAGGAAAACAATAGGATTTAATTTCAATAATACCTCTACCAACTCAGCTATGATTTTAATGTAATTTGAAGTGACAGAACTTCCTGTGTTGCAATACTCTGCTTGAAAATACAATGCTATACCTTCACCATTCAGTCAATAAACCATGGTATGGACTTTGTTTAATATTCAGCACCTGATTGAAAAAGAAAACAGGGCCCTACACTTTGTTTTAAAATTACATTCCCAAGTCTGTGCAGCAATATCTGTTAGGGGTGCCAAAGTTCACTGGGAGAACCCAATACTAAACTGAATGATGACCTGCTTGTTTGGGTATTAATGAAGGATATTTTTTTAGATCCCCCCAAGTACTGTAGTTCCTCTACAGAGCACACAGCCACCTCAGGCTCTCCCTCAAGGGTCTGAACACTCAGCAAGATGTGAGGGGGGTATTCCAGTAGTCCCAGGCTGGAGTAATGTATCAAAATCTGAGCAAATAGGAAGAGACATGAGAGCAAAAGTAACAGCTGGATTTGTTGGCTGCAGGCAAGCTGGTGAGTGGCCCAGCTGGAGAAATTTTGGCTTGCTGTCTCCTGGATTTTTGCCTTTGTAGCTGCAGGTTTTTTGGTTTTTGGGTTTTTTGCTGATATTTTTAGTATTATTCCAGTTTGGTAGCATTTAACTTTGTTGCTGCAATAACTGCTGCAGAAATTGTCATAAGGGAATTTATTCTATCTTTGTGAGTATGTTTGCACTGCATGAAATAAAGAGGGCCTGAGGCAAGTCATTGAAGAACAAGGAAAAGACAAAATATTGACTCAACAATTCAGTGAGCATCATCTACCCACTGTGCTGAACCAGGCATGGGTCCTACAAGAAAAATCTCCTTCATCATGTTGTTAAAGAACATCTTGAAAGGCAAAGAGGCAGGAGAACTGGAGACAGCTGCATGGCCTAGAGTAAGACTGATAATTTTTGAACACTTGACTTCACAGCATATGAATATATAAAATTCATACATGACTCATTTAGGTATGTAAATGAACTGATATACCCAGACATATATTTCTAACTCATGTAAATCAGTGTTAGTGGTTTAATTTATTCTTGTCTTCGTGTTTGTTGCTTTTATTAAGAGCAGCTCCTTCTGATGTCCTGAGTCACTTCAGAGAGGACATGAGGATCCAGCTTTAGCTCCTCCAGGCAGCTCTCTCTCCAGTCCCATGCCTGGGTTGTTGTCAAGGAGACATATCTCTGGCATACATCTTCTCTGTGGTTTCTCCTCTTAGCATGCTTTTCCATTGCTATGGAGACTATCACAAACTCATTTAGCAACTCCCCAGTGCCCCACTAGGAATGTGTATTTCATAACTCACTCCTCAGAACAAGGAGTGCTGTTTAATTTTTGGCTGCTCACCTGCATGTCCAGCCTGGCTATGCCAGGGACTGTCTGTGCTGAGTCCTCATGAGCTGACACAGCATGGCTCTAAGGGAAGGGCTACACAAAAGTGTCTTCAGTGGGGACTGTTAGGAAGCTGAGACAAGCCTTGCATGTGGGAAGTAGCCAAATGCTTACCTTGGCTACCTGGTACAGCTCTCCAAGTCCAAACCCCTCTCATTCTCCAGGTCTCCAGCTGGCATTCTGCCGAGTTCTGAGCCCAGGTGAAACCAAGAAAAATGCCTAACTCTAATAATACAAAGGAGAGGGAAACAACCACTCTGCTGGCCTCTGTTCCAGGGCAGGAGAGGGAGATCAGAGCAGCAGGGCTAGCAGGGTGCAGGGAAGCAGTGAGAGAGAGGATCTGTGGTTGGGTTTGATCAGCTCCAAGGGCTGTCAGCCTCCTGGTGCTGCAGACGGGCTGCAGCCCCTCAGGGCAGCACCTCAGCTTGTGCCAGTCAAGTAGTGGCACTTTGGCCCCCAGAGAGCAGTGGGGCAGCTGCCCTGGAGACACCAGCAGCCTGGAGGAGCCCAAGTGTGAGCACTCAAACCACTTTGGCCAGTACAGAAGGGTGGGCTTTACTGAGAAAACCAAGACATAAGAGAAGTTATCACTCAGGATTTCCAAGAGCTGCTGCACATGAAAGCAGTCACTGCTGGCTGAAGGGCCTGCAGCAGTGTGTTTAAGCACACCAGAGTATCTTCCTTCTGAGACACAAGGAAGAAGAATACTTGAAAAATGGTTCAACATGAACTTAATACCATGGAAAGATCCCTTCCAAAGTGGATGCAAGTAAGCAGGCAAAAAGAAATAGGGCAGCCTATAAAATAATCAAGTCCCATGTTCAAAGTGGGAATTAGAGCTCTGTGGGTCATGATGAGATGGCAGCTGAAGCTGCAGCTCCCAGCTCCCTGCCCTGCTTCCCCACTCCAGTGCACAATCTGACATATTAGCCTAATCCTCAATTCCAGTTTGCAGTAATATGTCAGGCTGTGCCCTGCAGTACCTCAGGAGTGCACAGGCTGTCATTTGGCTACTGGGGCAGGAAGGCCACAGCAGGGCTCTGAGATGGGGACAGTGACTCCGTTACCTTCCCTGTGTAAGTCAGAGTCCATCTGTACCCAGAAATCTGTAAGTAGCCAGACAGTCTCCAAATCTCCACCTTAGTGCTATACAGGGCCATAAATATTCAGCAGGTACTAGGAACAGCTGAACCCAGCTAATAGAATATAAATAAATAAAATGAAGTAATTGATCAATTCAGTAATTTAACAAAAATGTTCACATTTACATATTGTACTAAGGCACGTGATTTCAAATAAGCAAGGCTTGGGAAACCCAAAGGATTCACACATACCCTGTCACTTATGCAAATCACTCTCTGTTCACTGATTTATTACATCAGCTGGCTGCACATGAAATTGCTTTAAAATGCTGATGTGCATCTCCCTGGTATGTATTGGACTGTTTCCATGTGCTGCACTGTGGCTGGCTCAGCACAACCCAGAGCTGGGCTGGTGTAGGATGTGCACCCCGAAATCCCCCTCTGCATTACAGAGCCAGCATGCTGCAGCCAGCAAACAGGCAGTGGAGAAGGAAAAGATGAGGGAAATGCATTAGAAATCTACCCTGAGCAGTTCATTTCAGTGTGTCTCAGCAGTGATGGGCTGCTAATTCGCTTCAGTGCCATTTTTAATCTTGTGAAGTTCAAAAGGTAAAGGATATATTTCACTCAGATTTGTTGTTTTCAACTTGGATCCTAGATTTGAAAGAAGTCGATTATGTTGATTCAGCTAGTATCCATAGAAATGTATGTATGTAACCACCACACATGGGATTGCATTTCACAGGGGTATTTGTGCCCAAACAGCAATTCCTGCAGCTCTGGTTCACATGGCTACATTTCTCAGAGGCACTTTTTTGTCTCATCATGGGTTTTCTTCTGGGTGTTTAAAGGCTTGGCTTTTTCTTCAGCTGTGTGTTGGTGAAAGCTTACAGCCAGGATTTATGGATTTGCAGACATGTCATTAAGGGTTTGGTGGACTGGGTCTGCATGCTTGGAGCTAAATTCCATTTATCTGAAGAGTAGGTGTTTAACTAATGGCACATCGGACATGGAATAAATGCAGGGCAGCTTCTAGTGTCAGTGTTTTACAAAGACATCTGAATGAATGAGCTGAGAGAACAAAACATCCACTGTTTTTATATTCAGTGAACAGAAATAACAAGAAAAACCACCATGATGAAGCACTGTCTTTGTGCACTAGTGATTATTGCAAGGTTAATTTTATTCATTCTGAAGGATTGCCATATCTGTAAGACTGTGGAAAAACAAGTTCAAAAAACTGAAAAAACCAAATAATTGCAAACCATATGCTGGAAACAACCTAATTAATATCTCAAATAAGAATTTAAAGGAACTTATGTGAAAGAAAACAGTAAATTCATGTAACATTTCTAGCTGAATGAAAGGCTGATCACATTTGTTAACAGGGCTGTAAGGCTCAGAGTGCTTTGGCTGCATGAGCTGTGGGTAAGGAGGATGGTGGTGTTACAGGGAACTGGGGAAAAGTGTAGCATAAATGTGGTCTAGGAAAATAATAAGAAAGAGAAGGAGAGAGATGTGCTCTGTTCAAGGCCTCATTCTGCTTCGGGTGATGAAGCTCTCTTCTACAGCAGAATTATTAGAGTGTTATGTTCTGCTTCAAGACACCAACCCAATCAAGGTCTGACTATTCTAAACGTAAGAAAAAATGTAATTTCTGAAAGCTTTAAGATATGCTGCAGTTTAGAGAATAACATGTTTTTATGCGAGAAATCACAAGTACTGGGGATTAAGAAGTATGATAAAATAAAAATTTGAAAGAACATGTCAATAGGGCTTGATGAGATCTGCTGTCTTTCTTTTGCTTATTTCTGAGTAAATCCTTGAAGTTTTCTTTGTAAACATGCAAAAATTGAACTAAAAGAACTTTATGAAGGCTGAAAAAAGCAAAACTTGAAAATCAAGGAAAAAGTCAGAAATCGGGTTGATTGGGAATAATGTGTGCTTTTCATGCACAAAGCCATATGCTATTTTTTCACCCTGACCTGGAGATGAGTCAAAGCTGCTTTTGAAGGAAGCTGTGGTTTGTAAGGCTGTTGTTAGAGAAGCTGCAAATTGTAGTGATTTATACAGGGCACTATGGGAAGATGATTTGGTGGTTACAATGCGTGTATGTTATTTGGGAAATCGGATTCTCTTTTACATAATGCTAGACAGCTCTCCCACACCAAGCTTTTCACAGGCTCAAAGAATACTGAGCCCCTGCACTGCATGTATCTGGCAGTAAAAGGCAATTTATCCTCCTTTGATTCAGATTGAATGGTGTCATTATTCAGACATGGACACAGCCTTTCTCACAAAAATAACATGCAATAACAACTATGCAGGTGAGGTTTCAACCAAGCAGTGCCTGGGGCCTCAATTCCCCTTGTGGAGACTTAGAACCCTCCTGGTTTGCTCTAGATAGTGCCAGTGACTGCTGTCACAGGGATGTCCATCCTCTGCAGCGTCCTGCTTGCTGAAGAACCAGAGAAACTGCTGTTGCTCTCTGTGTTTATCCCGATTTTATCCTCATCCCACGAGTCTATCCAACTCGATTTGTTTTCTGCTGCTGAGTATTTTCCCACCCTGTTAGCATATTATCATGCAAACATCCAGAGATGTGAAAGATTTTCTTTTTAGCTGGTTCTGTATGAAAGCAGAGCTTACATGGTCCCTAGGCCAGCAGATGAGTCATGGATCCTCTAAGAATTACTTTTGGTCCCATTGCCAGCTTTGTGGTTCAACACCTCAACTTGTGAGTTTCCACAAAAATGCTCTTCAGAAGGACTGCGAGAAAACCTGAGTGATGCTTGAGAAATGTGTGCAAAACTGACAGATAATCTGATTGTGCATCACACATAAAATTAGTCCCACCAGAACACTGTCTGGGTCAGAGCACTGAACTCTGAGGGATAAGGACTTGCTGCTAAATCTCTCTTTCTGGACTCATGGCTCCTCTCTTTCGTGCTCTGTTACTGTGTTTTTTCTCATAAAGGCTGGTTATCGAGCTGTCCCACGAAGTATGACTCAAGTGACATCTCTACTGATCTCATCAAAGTCTTTTCCAGAGGCTTCAAGGAAAGATGGTGAGATAAGGACTTGGTAATGTTGAGATCTGGAACACATTAAAAACCAGGTAGGAAAATAAGCCTAGAAAAGGCAATTAAAATTAGAAAAGATTAAAGGATAAAGACCTTAGGGAAGTTTACTGTATGTTTCACTTCTATTTGTACTGCACCTTTCAGACCAATTTTTATTTTCATCTTCATAGCACTCCACTATCAGCATAAGCACCAAACTGAGCTAAATTAACAAGTTGGATTAATTACGCCATTCAAACAAATTTCCCTGAGCTTATTATGCCTGAAGGCTTGATACTTTCCTGGCAGTCTCTTTCAAATCACCCTTTCAACATAAACTTGGGTCTGCAGAGCATGAAAATTTATGTGCAAGAGCAGTTATTTAAACAGGTGGAAATTCTCAGATTCACCAGGAAGGTGAAGCATCAAGTACACCATTAATTTTCCAAAAGGGCTTCACGGCACAGTAGTCCTGTACTATTGGCACCCGTGGTGAGAGATAACTGCTGCTTGCTGCAACTCTGCTTTCTCTGCAGTGCAGTACAGCGCACGCCAGCTCTGCTCCAGCACTGTGCAGCATTTCATAATGTGCAATTGCTTGCGAGCCCCGATTCAGCTTTTCCCTCTTGCAGGGTGCAGCGCTTCTTAGTCTTCTTCCCAGGCTCTCAGGAGTAATGCTAGCAGCACAAATCTCCCCTCGGCTGCCTGAACAGCCAATTCTTGCAGCACCATGAACTGATCTGCAGCTGTGCTTGGCTTGCAGGTAACAAAACATCTCAGGCAGGACGGCACTGTCTCACTGAGCAGAGAGGGAGCTGCTGCTACTGGAGCACCTTGCAGCTGGTGTGAGTAAAAGCACGCTTGATTCTCAGCCAGCGCTGTCTACACATCAGACATTCAGCTGCTCCACCAAGTCTGATTTCCAGAGACACTGAAAGATTTTTGTAACTGAGTTGTTACAATGCTGTCAAGTTAACTATGTAACACACTGCAGGCAGACTATGACTTTCCACTAAGGAGCTCTGTGTGGATTCTAAACTCAGAAAAGGATTGCTGCAATTCCCACTCTCCTGAAACCGGCATGGGCACTACTGCTTTGAGTTATCTCACCATTTTTACCCTGGCTGAAATTTAACAGATATGGCTGCTTGTATCGGCAAAAAACTACTCTCCTACTATTTCTCCTTGGACTTTCAGGACCTAAATATTTCAAGACCTGAAATGGTTTAGGTTATGTATTTGTCAGGTTGAAATTACTGCAACAACTACTAGTTTAGAAACCGGTCACTTAAATAGAAGTGCTCAGTTTGTATATTATGTATGACTGTTGTTGGTAATATGTAAATAGTATCTAGGACATTTAAGGAAGTATACAATTTATGAACAGAAAAACATACTGTTACTAAACAGAATATGAAAAACCAGCTTATACACATAAACAAGGACCAATGTAGCCCATGATGTAATAAATATATGGCAGGATGGTGTCTGTGACAGGCACTCGGATATTTGCTCACATACTGTACATAATCCTAGGAGATGTATATCTCACCTAGGTTATGTCAAATGCCTTAAAGATATAAGAATCATAAGGAAATTCAGGACAGCAAATTCTCAGAAATTTAATGTCTTATATTTGTTGCTCTGTTGTACAAGAATACTGCTCAGGAAAAGATATCCTCTAAAAGACCTTGAGGAAATGGAGCAGATGGTTGCATGTGCTATCCCACTTAAATTCAAACTGTCTTTATAAACACTCAGAAAATATAAAACAATGTTTCCTTAGTCTTTTATACATATAAAAGAAGGTAAAAAATAATTTTTATTGATATTCAAATTGGAATTCCAAAACAAAATTTTTTTACACTAAAATTATTTTCAACACAAAACTGGTGGTGAACTAATGGTTTCATATGAATTGTTATTAGAATTATTTGTTCACTGGATTTCTGTACCAATACATCTCATAGGATAAGGAATAATTCCAGTAGGTCTCAAGAGGAGCTGCAGCATTTGTTGCTGATGGACAGTGTCCCTGGTGGGCAGAGACCTGGGCAGGTCCTTGTAGCTGCCCACATTTTTAATGAGGAGCACAGTGGGAGTGCTGGGGGGCTCTGGGCAGGCGTGGGGGCTGTGCCTGAGCTGTGAGTACAACGTGTTCTGGCACCCCGTGCTCTCAGTGCCTGCACAGATTGGCCACGCATCACGTGTGCTCTCAGCCTGCTATGCCCAGAAATTAGTCTGTGGGGCCATTCAACTGAAAATTTGGTTGATTATTGATAGAAACTGGACTCTGCCATCAAAACAGTAGAATTGGCAGGGACAGGGAGTAACTCCTCTAGGAATCCTTTCTAATTTTTAAGAGGCACAGACTTCAGAATCTCCATGACTCGTACCTCTCTAGTTAAATACTGTTTTGGCTCCTTTGCTCCTGTCCTATTTCCACAAGAGGAAATAGCATCTCTTTCCCTCTCATGGTGGGTAATTGTTTATCTCTCAATCTGTAGCTTTATTATGGATCAGAGGGAGCCAAGGGCCAGGAGTGACTTGCAATCCTCAGCACATGCTGGTTTCTTCAGACACGCTGCTTAGTAAGGAAATAAATTAGCGATGGGAAAAAGACACAATATGGTGCTTACCACCCTTTTTCAGCACATTAAATATATACAATCTGCACTTCATTCCAACTAAAAATAACACTCAGATTAATGCAGCTTTCTTTGATATATTCAGTCGAGAAATCATTAGCATGAATTATAAAGCAGGAAAAGTGTGGTTCACAGTGTCTGTCACTCCAGAGTTGTGCATTAGGATGATGTGGGCAGTTTGATGGAATGGACTGAGCATATATCCAGCAGTGACACAGGGCACGTCTCTCCACAAGTGTCATCAACTCTTTCTGAAATTTAATGCGGGTCTTTTAAGTACATATATTTATATTTTGAGAGGTCCATATTTAAACACTTCATTTTTTATCAAGACTTCAGAATGTACAGCTCCTGCTGATGTCTGTGCTGGCTACTCAGTATCCAAGTTTCAAACCTGAGGACTGAAATTTAGAAAGCAGTTTTGAAAATCCTGGCCTCAGGTTCTCTGGGTTTCTTAATTCCTAATGTGATATCTGAATGGCCTTATGTATCTTTGGCTGATTGAAATCTGCTACTGAGAAAATGCTATAGGAATGATTATTACTCTATCTCACAAATCTTGATGAGCTTTTTAACTTATATCTTTAATACTATTTCAATTTCACAACATAATCATCTTTGCAGAAACAAATCTAGAATATCTTTTATTTTGGCTGCTATATAATATTTTACAGTGTTACGGCCATGCACAAAAGCAGTTTGAAAAGCTGAGCATCACTGATCCATTTTGCAAATGGAGACAACTGCACTCTGAAGAGGGATCTGCATTAGACCACACAGACTGCAGCAAATTCACCACTAGAATGCAGGATTTCTGATACAAAATTTACTCTACTGAACACTAAATCAGTGGTTTCTTAAACTCTTGGTGGAGGCAGGGAGTTGTTGGTCATAGTATCCAGGTTGCTTTCTCGCCTCCCCTTGCTAAATTAATTTGCAATGGAGTTAAAAATACCTTGTCCCCCAAGAGATCCTTATTACCACTGGGATGCTGCTCAGTAATGAAACGGAGTCACCTGCTGAATCATTGGGGCAGGGAATCTGCTTGTCTTAATTGGGAAGGTCAGCAAATTTGCAGCAGGTACTGTTGCTATACTTACAGAAAATAATTTTGCAGCATATTGTGTAATTCTGGATGTTCATCTCAATTATAAAGGATGGGAAAAGAATCTTTTATTAACTCACAGAATTGATTTGTTTTCCAGAAGTAATTCACTTAAGATACATAAATGCACATCAGTTAAAACTCAGACTGATGGGCAGGGGTTATTGTGTGAAAGTGGCATTGTATTGTGATGAAACCTTGTGATACAATTTTTTTTCTTTTTGTCCTGAAATTAATTTTGAAATCTCTATGTCTTGCAGGCATTGCTGACTGCAAGGCAACAGGACAGGATGAGGGCTGCCCAGCAGAGTCCGAGGGAGGCGGCAGGATGCCATCTGTCTGAATGAACACTCCAACATATTAAGAGGATTTCTAATATGGAAATAGGCACAGGAGAATTTCAGAAGTCTCCTCAGGTCTTGCAGTGGTCTCAAGCCTCAAATATTGCAATTCAAAAAAGATGTTGATGTACTCATGTCTCTTTGCAGAGTATCTGACCAAACTATTATGATTTTTCATACCTAAGGAATATTCTCCTGTCAGGAATTTCACTTAACAAATCAGCTAATGTGAGTTTCCAGGTCTTGCAGGGGAAATAAAAATATGCCAGAGACTGTGTACGCACTTTTTTTGGGGGGGGAAATGTCCTTAGAATATCTACCAAATGGAGGTGACCTTTTTTCTCTCCTCAGAATTGTCTGCGCTCCTAGTAACAGAAAGACTTTGCCTACAGTGCACATCAAATGCCCTTCCAGCAACTGTGAAGACAGCTTTGGAGAATAGCATGGATAACCATGGAGATACGTGGAAACACATCCAGGCTTAGAAAGACACATTTTGGAAGCTTCCAGTGAGGAAGATGGGGAAACCTTAGGGGATCATTTAGTGTTTAAAGTGGGCCTGGTCAGCTTTGTGCTGATGACTGTTGAACATCCCCGTCACTCATGCCTGGGCAATATGTCCAACGGGGCGAAGCGTGGGGAAGGGGATCTGCTCCCTTCGGAGGGACACAGCTCCCTGCAGACTCCAGCGAGGTGTGGGGCAGCACACAGACCCGTGCAGAGGGAAAGGGGAAGATGGCAGCGGGCAAGAGTCCTCCCTCCAGCCCCACTCAGGTCCCGACAGCCCCGGCTGCTTCCGCGGTTCAAGGGCCCCAGGCTCCCCTCGCGCCTTGGAAACTTCGGCCCCGCAGCGCCGGGGGCCGAGGCTCTCCTCAGGACCCGGAGTCTGGGATCCCCCTGCTCCCCTTAAGACTTGAGGTCCAGGATTCCCCCGCTCCCCTCAGGACCCGGGGTCCGGGATCCCTTGGCTCTCCTCTGGACTCGGGGGCCGGGATTCCCCGACTCCCCTCACAGCTGGGGACTGGGAGCCGCCGCCTCCCGCCATGGGGCTCCTCAGTGTGCCAAGGTGCCCTCGGGACCCTTATCCTCAGGATGGGAGTACATCGTCTCAAGCTGTGCCGAGGGAAGGTTTAAGTTGGATATTAGGAAGGATTAGACAGTGAAATGGGCTGCTCAGGGAGGTGGGGGAGTCACCGTCCCCAGAGGTGTTAAGGGAAGACTGGACGTGGCACTCGGTGTCATGGTACAGTTGACGTGGTGATGTTCGCAGAGAGGTTGGACTCGATGATCTCACTGGTCTTTTCCAACCCCAGGGATTCCGCCATCCCTTCACGCTGGTGGCGTTGGGATGCCCCGGCTGCCCTCCCGCACAGGCTTCCCCGGCAGCTGAGGGGCTGTCACCGACACCGCGCAGCGCCGGCGACTGACACCTCTCTGACCGCCCAGGGCCGTGCCGCCGCCGGCCAGCAGCTCCCGGGTGAGGCGCCGGCGGAGAGCAGCGGGGACCCCCCGGGCAGGGATCCCGTCCCGCGGCTGCCGGAGGCGGAGCCGCTGCCCCCGCGCCCCGTGCCCGCCCTCCCGGCGTGCCCCGCGGAGGGGCGGGCGGCTCATGTCCGCCATCCCGGCGTGCCGCGCGCCCGGGCAGCAGCCGGAGCAGCCGCGGCGGCCGCGTCCCCTCCCTGCGCTGTGAGACAGCAGCACCGCCTGCGGAGCGCGAGTCAGGAGCCGCCGCCCGTGCCTCTCCCCCCGCGTCCTCCTGCTCCTGCTGCTCCTCCGCCCTGTCCCGCGCCGCTGCCCGGCCGGCCATGCCGTCTCGGGCAAGGTAATGAGCCGCAGAGCCCCGGGGTCTCGGCTGAGCGGCACCGGCAGCAGGCAGCACTACCACCCGCGGGGCTGGAATGACTGGCAACCCAGGTGGGCAGGGCTGGGGCCGGGGACGCGGGCTCGGGGCTGTGCGAGCGGGGCGGGCGGCTCGGCCGGGCCCCGCCGCCGGGCCTGGGGGAGCGGGGCGGCGGCGGATCCACTTCCTGGCGGCCGGGCCTAGCGCGGGAGGGCGGGCGGGCCCAGGCGGCGGGACGGGGCCGCGTCTGTCAGCGCTCGGCGGGGTGGGAGCGCGCCGGGCTCCCCCCGGACCCCGCTCCCGCGGCCTGTAACGTGTGCGGCCCGTGGCCGGTGTGTGGCCGCGGGCAGCGCGTCCCTCCCTGCTGCCCGCGGGGCGGGCGGGGGGCTGCGCTGCCGGGGGAGCGGCTGTGGGCTCGGGTCCCGTATTTTCAGCCTGGTTTTCAGCTGGAACACAGCCAGGGAAGCACTGAAGCTGCAGGAGTACTCGTAGTTTTTTGAGGGTTAGCATCATACTACATAGGTTTATTTTTTTTTTTTAATTCTGTTTTTAAATCTCGGGAGAATAGTTGATCGATATAAGCTCTCACCTAAGCCTACTTAAAATGTGTTATAAGGTTTTGGGTGTGTTTACATCTGGCACTTCTTAGTAAGATTCAAAGTCTGTTGACTTCTTTAGTTAGATGTAGAGAAGGTATTTCAGGTCGTAATGATTTCGAATGTATCTCATGCCAGTGTATTTGCTGTAGTGCTCAGTCTTACTGTTTTCAGCATCAAAATTGTAATGTAGATATCCTAAATAAATTTGATGTTTCTTAGATTGTTTTAAAAATATGTGGATTTGAGGCTTTGTTAGTGTTTTTGGAAGTTTAACACAACATGGGACCCTACTTATTCTTAATGGTGAATGAGGCATGGTTATTTAAATTCTGTTTTCTTCTGTGATTGAAATACTTGGTCACATAATTTACTCTTTTTTCTTTTCTAACTTAAGAACTTATGAACCTCATTGTGACATTTTCTTAGAGCATCTGGATTTTTTTTTTTGGAAAGAATTAAGAAGACTGGTCTCTTACTCCTTACCTACTTCTTCACTGTTTTCTGAGCTGCAGTCTGTAATTCTGGGCCCTAACTTGTGACCTTTCCACCTGGAAGAAATTGGATGTGTCTTTGCAGTGGATGACTTCTGTAAATACATTTTGGTTGGATATATGAGTTCTATCTTTTCATCTGAAAAATACATCTTAGGAGGGTTAGGAAGCTGATTTTATCCAATGTAGTATTGCCTGCAGTGGGTTCAGTAGTGCTAGAGGTGAAAGGAGGAGTGTAGCTGCAGAAATGTTTTCCTGGTGATCAGGTAGATTTAAGAAATTACCTACATGTGTGGCTCTGGTGTATTCCCTCTAGTCTGGTGCCTCCTCAGCTCTCTAGTACAGTTGTGTGACCTGGGCTGTTAAAAATATTTATCCACATAGCCACAGCAGAACCAAAGCTCTGAGAGCACCAGAGAAAGTGTGGGAGCCGGAGGGAGCCTCAGCATGGACAGGGCCTCATTCTGTTTCCATCACACTGTGTGATCAAGAGCTTCTGCTGAGAAGTGACCAACACCTCTACACTAGTCCTGACACTTTTCAGAATTTATCTTCATCCTTTCCTTTAAATGTTTTTTTTTTTTTTAATGGTGGGGGATACCAGGAATCAGAAATGCTCACGCAATCCCAAACACAGCACATTTTCATCTATGTGCAGTACTCAATTTTTTACACCTCAGTTTGATGATGGGAAACCTGAGTCTGCACTATGAATTTAAGGATAGTGCAGAGATTAAATCAGTCTGCTGATTTGGTGTTAACTAATTTTTAAAAGTGATTCACATGCATGGTTGGAAGGAGATTTGTTATATAAAATTGACAGTCTGTATTTCTTTCATAATTTGAAATATGATCAAACCCCACAACACAAATATACCCACATATTCTTTCCTTCCCCTTTCTGCTGGCTGTTGGTTTCATTTTCTTCAGGTGATACTGCCTGTAAATGCTTTCTTGCAGGGCGTGGAAGAGGTGAAGGAAGTGGCTGAAGTAGTGAAAGCTGTAGTAATTGTAGTTGTTACGAGTTCCTAAAGGCAAAAAAAGGAACTGCTGATACATGGATGTATCATCAGATGGATTGCTTTCAAATGCACTTTTTTGTGTGTGTAAAAGTGACTAGATTGATATTCATTAGTAGGTCCAGATTGCTTTCAGTTTTTAGTAATGCTAGTCAGGACTGGAGCATGTGAAAAGAATGTGAAACTGAAAGTTAGAGTTCAGAGCTTTTTTTTTAAGGAAAATTCGTTTTTAATGAAAATTAGATTTTTGTGTGTGTGGATGCCGTCATACATAAGATGTGCATGAACTATTTTTCTAACAGTGTGTGTACAGATAGAGCCGTCTGAGTGTTACAGAGGAGGAAGCTGCCCTGATGTATAAGGGCATATTAGTTTGTGCACTGCCAAGTACCAGACTCAGTTGATGGCAATATGAAAACTTTGTAGACAGATGTTGGATGGATGTGACAGAACAGTGAAGGGTTTTTTGAGAAGGCTTGATAAGATCTTGTTACCCCTTCTCCTAATCTTTGCAGCTGTCTAGACCTTTGCTTCTTTCTTTTCTTGTTTAACAGATCTTACTGAATTCTCCCTGTTACAACTCTTGGGGCAAAAAATAAAATAATTTCAGTGTGCAGGCCTTGTGTGTGAAGGGAGTTAATTTGTTAGAGTGGTGAGGGCTAATTATGTACTGAAACAAGCAGTACTGCCCTTTGGGAGGAAATGCAGGAGTGTGAGTGCAGGGTAGCAGGTTAGCAAGTGCAGAGTGCACCATGGCATTCTTAGGTGAAAGTGTGAAAAGGAAGGTAAGATTTTAATTAACAGGACCTCTGTCTTGCCTATCATAAATGTAGGTTAGCAGGGGATGATGTGAAAAAGTGTAAAACAGCATCTTTCACATCTGAGCAAATTTCCTGCCGTGTCCTATTAGGTTTTAGTACTGAAATAATGAAAATGATGTGTGTCTTTCTTCTACCACATGAGTCAGTGTTATGAGTTACTAATTTTTGTTAACATGGTGCTTGCCAAAGCAAGTTACTGCCTGGTCCTCGTGGATCTGGACTTGAGGAGATAAGACAGCAAAATATGGTGTCCTTCCAGGTAACTTGTGGCCTAAGCAGGAGAGCATGTTGGCTGGAAGTGTGTAACTGAGGACAAGTAAGTAGCCTGTCTTTAATTCAGACAGATTGGGAGATATTGACAGGGAGCAAAGAAACCTCTTAGACCAAGTGGCCCAGAGTGCTGTTCAGAGCAGTGCTTTTCACATGGCTGTGAAGGGCAGAGGCATGTCTTTTACCAAAAGAAGCACTCAGTGTGGAAATTGTCTGGTCATAATGCTGGATCCAGGCAGTGAATGACAAACAGGTGATAGCAGCAGGTGCTGTGTAGAAGGAAAGTTGAAATAGAGGCTGTTTCTTCTGTGCTTGCATGTGCAAGGTACCTGTAAAATGTGTGTTAGAAATAGGCTGAAACCTTGGTTTGCATGGGTGAGACCTAAAAGTTGGCAGCAGAGAGGTGTTTGAGGATGTTGCTGTGATCACCTAAGAATGGGTGTAGAGTCACATAGGGTGAAAGTGAGTAAGACTTCTCTTTGGGAGTAGCTGAGAGAGAGGAGAGCTAAGACTGTGATAGGGAGAGAGAAAAGTAGTCAGTGATGTTGAAGAGAGCTTAAAGAATGAGATGTGGGCTCAGTTGTAAGGTGCCATTGTGAAAACATCAGTGGAAACCTTGGGAAGAGATTCAACGGACTGTATTTGGGAGATGCTGAACAGGAATGGGCTCAGTTCTAGAGTTGCAGCCATAATTCTTGATCTTCTTTCATTTTTGTGTTAAACATGCTGATAGGCTTGGGAAGATGTGAGATCAAAGTTTTTTTGGGTTTTGGTAAAATGGAGGAGCTGAAATTTGTAATGAAAAAGCCATTGTTTTTAATGTGAAGACAGAGGAGAATGAGATATGAGAAAGATTAAAGAAGATGAAAGTGTGTCAATGGGAAGTAGAAGAAACTTGGAGTGCAGATCATTTTCCATACCAGAACAGTCATACTAAATCATACCAAGGGTTTAGCTAGCTTAGCATCCTGTACCCCAAAATGTCATTTGGTGTATACCTGTGGAAAAAGAAGAGGATGTGTAGATGTGATCGCTTTCCCTGACATTCCCTTCCAATAATGCCTGTCATGGAACAGAATGAAATTAGTGAGCTACTGTCTAAGCAGGGAGTGACACAGAATCAAGAGGTGATTTAAAATGCTGCTGTGATAGCAGGGAGATGTCCAGCAGTAAAGATTGCAGAATTGCAGTAGGAAAATAGTTAACTAGTTATTTCATGAATAGAAAACGCAGCCACTTGTATTTTCTCAACACAGGAGAAGCAGCAAAATGAGGCTTTGGGGTGTGTTTGGCTGGGGTCTGGCTTGGCAGGGTGGACCAGGTGATGACAAGATCATGGCAAAAGGAAGCTCTGCATGCCAGTGGCAGAACAGTCAGAAACTTGGTGGGAAGCTGTTGATTTGGGTGAATACAGTGACTCTTAAGTTTTGAATATTTTACTGATAAAGAATTTCAGTAATGAAGAATTTATCTGCATTACAGCAAATAAACTTGGCAAATAGAGCAAATAAGCAAGTAAAATCAACTGACTTGATCAATAATAGAGCTCACACCGTAGAGTAGTCTTGGAGTAAATCTTTTGTGTAGGTCCTGTACTTGGAAGTAAAATCAAATAGAATAATTAAGTGATTTTTGTCTCAAAATAATGTCCATATGGCAGGGTTGTTCTGAAAAAGCTACACATAATGAACAGTATACACCAGATTGTGGCAAGTTTCTTGGACAAAAATTCTCAAGGCTTCCATATAACAAAAGTAACAATATATTTTTGATTGATCTGTTTTTCTTTTTTCCCTAGATAAAGATTTTCTTTTTTAAACTGGTTGCTCTCAGCCATGCTCTCTGCAGTCAGACAAATTGGTTAGTCAGATCATACTCAATACTTTTGATGGAATTAGATAATTTTTGAGAAGTCTGTTTCCTTTTATATACCAATGGAAAAAATAAGGGAGGACACTTCTGCTTATTTGCCTGGTGGAATGGCTAGAGTAGTTTTTAGGGAAAAAGTAATTACTTGTAAGACTTTGGCAAGTACCTGAACACAGAGTGCCTGCCTTTGTGTTCTGAGGGGCTGTCTTTCAAAATCATAATCACGTTCCTGACATGAGAAGTGGTACTTTCCAGAGCTGGATTTGGAAATTCAGTGTCTGCCTGTGCACGCAGTGAGTGTGCACAGCAGTGCCCTGTGTCACCAGTTCCTGGGTCAGGGAGCACAGGGGCAGGTGACAGTGCTGGGGTCACAGCCCCAGCTCTTGATGAGCCCATGTCACAAGTTCCCAGAATGGTGTTGCAGGAGCCTCCAGTGCAGCTCTGAAATTCCCTTCCCACCTGAAGGTGTGTGCCCTTGGGCAGCTGGAAATGCACAGATCCACCAGGTCCTTGGCTCTGCTGCTGTGCCTCTCCTTGCAAGCACCTTCCCGTTCAAAATCCTCTTTCTAAGCAGTATGGGCCATAGCAGTCATCTGGGTCACAGAACATCAGCATTTTCTAGGGTGTTTTTTGTCTCTGCCTTGTAAAGATAGCCAGGAGTTTCTATCCTACCTAAGCTACACATTTATTGTAGTTGGAACAATGTTGTCAGTGGGCATTACTGTCTCCTAAATTGATATACAGGAGAACAATTACGTGTTTTTTACTAAAATTGGACTTGCCTTTTAGTTGATGATAAAGTGTGAGCAGGTTAGCTTGCAGATAGCTGTTCCAGAAGCCAGAATGAGTGAGTGTGTGGGCTTTCCCTGGGAAACAATAGGCTCATGTATTTTACCACAATGGAAAATTTTACAAAGCATTCAAAGGCTGTCCTGTGGGAAGTGGGGTTAGCTGAGAACATGTGTAGCCCTTCAGTTGATAGTGATGCAGAGAGCAGTGTTAAAAATTGTACATTTAATCAGCTTTTCTTCAGACGTAGGAATTTCAGCCCTAATGGTTGACAATTGGAGATGATTCAGTTTACAGCACATTGCCTTAAAAAAAGCGATGCCCTTTGGGAAGGTAAACGTGAGACGTACTTAAATTTGCCAGCTGAAAATTTGTCAGCCTGTTTCATGGGTAGGCAAAGATCATTGCTCAAAGTGGGCTGGGAGGTTTTAGGGCAGGGAGGTCTGAGGTCTCTGTGTATGTCTGGAAATTTGCGCATGATTTGGGCACATTTGAAGTTGATACCAGTGAATGTACAGTGCAGAACTTTCCTGTTCAGCATAGCTTAGGTGAATGATTGCCCTAGTTAACTGTCATGAGTAGAGACTTTTAATAGGCCTATAGAGTAGCATATTCTGTTTTTTAAGTAGTCCAGGCAAGTGCCCAGTTAAGCAGTAGATGTGATGGCACAGTGAATACTGAATGAGGAAAAGTCTAAAAATGAACTTGCTTACAGTGCAAAAGGGAATAATACCTGACAAGCAAGTCTAATGTCAACTTGCTCTGTGAGAACAGGGAAAAAGCACAATTTTCTTATTGTTCTAAATTGATAATATAATGTCTTTTAACATTCTCTGAAGAATAAAATGTGTCTTTAATTCCAGTTGGTTTTGCAAGTGTCAGTGCTCATGGTATTCCTCTTCCAGTTGTACTGAAGCTGAGCTGTGTTGGACAGTAGCAAGCCTTTAGCACTGCTTAAGTAACAACTGCTTATCAAAAAGTTTACCTGTGTTTTTCCTTTTTGGCCTTGAGATGTATTTGACTCCCTTTTCTCTGAATTTGTCTACCAGTTCTAATCACAGTGTTCTCTTGAAAAGGAAAAATGAAAGACTTTTTCTTTAGGAGCATGTGGTGTTTATCCTTACACAAATTGTAGTTAATTTACAGGAATGATCTGTCCTGCTTTTTTGTTAAATAATTGAATGAACTACCCAAAACTTGAAGTAAAAATAGTAGATCTTTAGTGTTTGCGTAGGGAATGCTTGCTGTAAATAATCTGAATAGTCTGATTCCAGATACACTTGAGCTAAGCAAGATTCTGCTGATTCTCCCTTTGGATGGCTATTGCTTTATTTGTTTTAATGTCAACCCCTATCATTGCTTGTAAGACTGCATTTAAAGTGGTTGGTTGTGTTTATGTTCTGAAGTCTCATGCACACAAGTTTTTTAAAGTCTTGTATTTTTAAAACTTAAACCACTTAGTATGTCTAGGGAGAAGAATTGATTTCATAATTTCAGTATTTTTCCTTAAAAGTTTAGGCTATATCAGTTTTCTGATATGAGTGGTTTATACCCAATGCAGATTTTTTTAAACTTGCCTTTTGTTTGCAGGCTTTTATGCTTAAGGATCACAACTCTTAATTTACCTTTCAGTTTTTTCACAGTAAAGCCTTCTTCCTTGCTTTGCAGTTTTTATTTTGTAAAAACTTAATATTTGACTTTTTGGGCTAATCATCAGTTATATTCTTCCATCTAATAAGAGGGTTTATGGAGGCCCATGGCATTAGTGATGACTTTTGAAATGGTAGGCACTGTATCATCCAGCTTTGGTACATACCTGGACCTAGTTGTATTTTATTTGTTACCTCAGGGAATTAATTTTTACCTTGTGTAGGCATCCATCTAGAGACTTGAGAAGGTCATAATAAAAGGCACTGGCCCATTAGAGTGCATTTCCTTTGCATGTTGCTGTGATAATTAGTCACTCCCATCCCAAAGTGAATTTCAGGTCACTTTTTAAGCAACAGATTAGACAAACAAATTTTTGACGCAGGGAAATACTTTTGGGATTGTCATTAAATATGCTGTATTTATAAGTGAATGTGAATCCCACTCCTGTTATATCACTACATAAAAAAAAATATTTTTCTCTTTGTAGAACTGACAGTGCATCAGCTGACCAGGACAATTTAAAATATTCTTCATCCAGAGATCGGGGCAGTTCTGCCTCCTATGGATTACAACCCTCAAATTCAGCTGTGGTGTCTCGGCAAAGACACGATGATATCAGAGTCCACACTGACATACAGAATGAAGAAAAAGGTACACAGATTGCTGTTGCATGTGTGATTGTGAGGGGACATTCAGGGAAAGGCAGTAAACTGAAACGGTGGAGAAATTTTTACTTTGTTTTGGTTTTTCTTTTTCCTCTTCCCTCAAAAAAGTCAGTGAACTGAATTGTCGCATTGCCAGGGATTTGTCAGGGATCAAAGAAATGTTGTGGTTGATGTGAATATTTAGAAAAATATGCAGTTGCTTTAGGAGAAGAATGCAAGGGAAGACATGATGTGTTAACAGAATAAGTAGTTTTTTTCTGATGAATAGTATTCTGGATGTGTCTGGTTTTCAGGCTGCAATTTCTTCCTGAATAGACTCCAGTACTTCTGGTATTGGATTAAACAGGCTGCTAGACTGATCTATTGCCTGTTGTAGCTTTACTGCACCAAACTGGAATCTTTGTTTTATTAATCAGAGCTGTATTTTTATCATTAGTGGCAGTTTCATGTACTTCAGTCTGACTTCATATATATGATGTGATGTGTGATTCATACACTTTTACTGGTTTTGTTTTTTCTAATTATTTTTAGGATGGAAATACTGTCTCTAGAAAATAGTGCAACAGATTGATGTCTTTTATGTATTTATGAAAAGTCTATATTCTGATTTTTTTTCTTTCTTTAATTGCCAAATACAGTTACCAAATTGGAGGATTTCTTACTTGCAGAGTCAGTTTTTTGACTGTGTAAATCCGCAAGCAGGCCAGACTCAAAAAACAATATCTCACAGGAATTGTAGTGTGGGAGTTTTTGTTCGGGAACCTAAAAAATATTTGAACTCGCCCCATTTCTGTGGCCTGTAACTGACTGTAAATAATTGCTGTATCTTGGGGGAAGTTACAGTCAGATGCAAATTAATTTTTGTGTAAGTAGAAGGTAGTGTTAGTAGGAGGCAGAAGCATGAAGCATGTTTATCGGCATAGCTTGAGAACCTTAAGATTTGTTTTTCTATGGTAGAGAAACTGCTTAGGAAGTGGGTGTATTTGTCTGCTAACATGGAATGTTGTACTGTGTTTAACACAGACTGGCATAGGAGGTTGTTCTTAGAATTTGAGGGGTGCTGGTATTTAAAGAATGTACAGGCAGTGCAGTGAAATAGTAAATTTTGGACAAATTCAGGAAGGTATTTTGTGAAGTTGCTGGGAAAGCGCCATTTGAGAAGAATGTACCTGGCTCTCCCTCCAATGCTGTATCTTGCAGGGCATGTCTCTGCTAGCTCAGCACTTCGTGCTATTTTGTTCAGGTGTGACTTGAAAAGAGGTGATTAAGATATTCTGCCTATAAAACCAAGTTCCAGGTATCTCTAGTTCATTTTTATTATTGGAGAAATTTGTAAGCTTACAGGTGCAGAATAGTTGCTTTGTTTACTAAGAATTTTCAAGTCATCTGTTGGAGTCTGCCAGCATGGAGTTTCCACGTTGAGATTTTCTGTCTTGGCTTCCATGCGTCCCTACCCACCTCCTTCTAGTTTCTGGTGTTGATAATTCAAATTACTTACAAATTGATAATTTCTGGAAATTTTTCTGGTTTGAAAACCTTCAAGGATGTGACTCATGTTTAGGCTCAAATGCATTAATTGCTGTCAGAAGTTACTTCCTTCATAGGACAGTGTTGGTTTCTTCTGGCAAAATAATGTCAAGGTGGCACATTTGCTAGTTTATGTTTAAAACCTGAGCTGTAAAAAATAATGTTGTAAATCTAAGTAGACACAAACCATCTTTACTGTATTTGTAGTTAACTAATTACAAGTGAGACTTTGCACAGGGTTTTCTGTAATGGTAGGGTAGCCTCATGTGTATATGAATGCACAAATGTATAGTGGTAGTTAATACCTGCTTTTTATCAAAAGCTTTGCCTTAAAGAAACATTCTTTACATCTTCTGAGGTCCAGGTTCACCTCAACTTTGAACTTAGTCTTTTATCAGTCCTTTATCTCAGCAGACAGCCTCTTACAGGGAGCCACCTCTCCTTTTCCCCAGACCTTCTTTTATACATTGAACCAGGTGAACTTGTGGACATATCTTTTCTGAAAGAAATCCTGCATATTTTTTATTGTTCTGGGTTTAATTGTTTAATTTTATTAGTTGATTCTTTCCTGTCTTGGACATGGAAGGCACTTTAGAAATCTTCCTTGGAAGTGAGCTCTAATACATTGAAGGATTGGGCAGGCTCAGGGGACAGTTTCACTTTTCTACAGTATTGAGGGGAAGAGCCTGCCCCTCAAAGTGGTGTGGCAGGCTGGAAAATTTCCAATCTCAACGTTTGAGTATGTTTATTCTCGTGGAATGAGATAAATTTAATTACTCAAAGTGATGCTTATATTTTTATTATATATTTTTACCAAAGATGTATCTGAAGTGGGAAAATGTAGGATTGAGTTTAATTAAGGATGATAATAATAACCAGTATTTTAGAATATTGATCTTTTTATGTTTAAGGAGAGTTGTTCAATCTGTGCAAACAGATAATCTTTGTCTTTTCAAAAACTTTTTTTTTGGCCATTTTACTTAGCTTGTGTGGTAAATTCATAGCAAAAGCAGGATGGTGATTTCATGTGCATAAAGGAGCAGGTAAGTGAAAGTGTCTAGCCTTGAGTGCTAGCAGTTTCACCTTGTATTTTACAAAGTCTTTCATGTCAAAGTAATAATAATAAAGCATTAAATGCAACAGAAATGATGATAAACTTCATGGCAATAGTGTTATTTTCATGTACTTAATAAAAAAAGACGTTCTAAATCTGTGACCTGGAAACCTACAGGATATAACAAAACATTGATGCATGTGGAAGTGAAAAAGGAAGCTGAGGAAGGTGGTAGAGCATAGAGCTGCTAATTTGCATATGAATTGAATAACTCACAACTCACCACCCTGCTAAATATGTGGTCTGGGAACCTGTTTTAATGTCACATTGATTTGTCCACAGGTGGCTACAGTGTCAATGGAGGATCTGGGGAAAATACTTATGGTCGGAAGTCGTTGGGGCAAGAGCTGAGAGTTAACAATGTGACCAATCCTGATTTTACCAGTGTTCCGCATGGGAATCGTGCTTTAGCCACAAAAGACATGAGGAAATCACAGGGTAAGGGCATCACTGATTTTCAGGAAGAGGGTATCTCTTTTGGCAGCATTTTTTGTGTTCAGAATGTGAAAATAAGTTCACTATGGTGGTGGAGTCTGTATGGGTTTGATATTTTTTAATAATTTTTTTATGATTAGATGGTGTTGATGTAAACTTGTTTTGCTTGTTCTGTTATCTTGTTTTACTGTTCTCATGTTGAGGCTTCCTCTGTTGGTTTGGCAGATCTGTCAGCTACCTGGCTTAGGCTGCCAGTCTTTCAATTTCCTTTATAAGGCTTTTGAACCCTTACTTAGATTAGCCAGATTTGGCATAGACATCTCTAAGAAGGGGAACTTGCTTTGGATTTGTTGCAGATGGATGCCCGAGTAAAAAGTTGGGAATTAATGAGCCCTAGTGTGGGAAGAGCAGGAATGGTTGGGAGCAGCTCAGCCATTCCCTGTTCTCCCTGGGCTGCAGGAGGAGCTGTGATCGTGTCCTGCCAGCTCAGTCACCATGTGTCCTCTTGAGACTGCCACTGCTCGAGCTCCCTCTTGCTTAGCTGAGGAATAGAGGCCAGGGAGGAGCTGGAAGCATCCTAAGAATGTGGGCAAGTTCTTGGGAGATGCAGCAAGAACAAATTTGCAGTTTCAAGAGGGTGCAGGAATGCTGGGCTTGTGTTTTTGAGGAAGAAGGCTTCACTCTTCCTACTATTTGAGGTTTGAGTCACAGTTAAAAAAAAAAAGCAAAAATAAGTTATTCCAGGCAGTTTTGAATGAAAATAGAAACTTTATGACTAAGCACTGTTACTTATTGCATCACTTAGTATAAGTAGTAGTTGAGCTGCTGGTAAAAACTGCATGCTTTATGCCAGGCACGTTATAAACATGAGGACAGGCTGTTGCTTCTCAAGGTTTAGTATTTCAGAGGAGAAATGGAATGTTCAATGTGCTTTGCAGGTGCAAGAACTGAGGTGTAAGTGGTGACATGACTTTTAAAAAATGTCATTTTAGGAATAGGTTAAACTCAGACTTTATAATCCCATTTTTATATCTATGCAGAGGAAATAGAATACTCTTCGAATAAAAAAAACTTTCTGCCAGTACTAAAAAATGGTTAATTCAGACTGTTCTCTTGGGTATGTGAGCATCCCTTTAATCCTTAAAAGGTTAGGATATATAATTTTGGATGACTGAGGTTGCTGCCTATGACTTGTATATTTTCTCTCCTTGAGATGTCAGATTTCAAGAGTTTCTCCTTTTGAACCTGGCTGTCTTTGATTATTGTAGATTTCAGCAAATCATTTTGGTTTTTAGTGTCTTCTTTAAAATACAATGGGATTATATTGCAACAAGATTTTGGGTTTTAAGTTCTTTGGTGTTTTCTTCGTTGTATATTCATTAAACAATTTTAAAAATAGTCTTCTGTTGGTTAGCATGTGGCTGAGACCTTGCTGAATTTTCATAAAGTGGATGTCACAGGTATTAACTAGTGCCTTGATTAGTGTAGCTTCAGTCATGTTCTTGGTTAGTGCTTTTTGGTTTTGTTTTTTATTCCTAAAGTTGTGATTATGACTTGACAATTAGCTGACACTCTTGGAGAGTAATGCCAATGTAGATTAGCTATTAACCGAATAAAGACAAAGCTGCTGTAGTCATATCAGATGACTGATGTCTAGCAGAGTAGAGCAAAAAGCTGTTGGATTTTCTCATTAAAGTCACGTTGACTAAGAAAACCTCATGTTCCATGAATCCTCTGATTTGAAACCACCACCATGAAACATCTAATGTTAAAATCATTGAAGGAAATTTTGTTTCCTTTTTGCACGTGAGGGAAATTGATTGCTTTTATGAATTCATAGGCGATTTGTCCCTAAAGTGGGTAAACTGTGTTGTGATCCTTCTCTGGTATCCTGTGCTGTTGGCCAAGTTTAATGAAGTGCTTTCTTAGGAAGGTGTTAATTCTCCCCCATTATGATCTGCTTTATGAACAGCCATGTCCCTCTTCACACTGGGGGATTTTGTTCCTCAATAAAGGAAGAGCAGATCTATTTTCCTTTTTGAGGCAGAACCCCGCTACTATCAGAGTGAAAATATTGTTTCTTTGTAGTTGCTTGAACTAAGGTCTAGTTCTTTGCTTCTACAAGCAGCTTGTTTTTTCCACAAGATTTTCTCAAAATATTATTTGTTGTATTATTTTTGTTTATTTTATCAGATGTCTGAGTTAATCTTACCCCACACCATTTTTTTTTTTAGTTCCATTTATTTAGAAGGGAACTAAGTCCAGGTTTTTGTGTAGAAGACAGTTCTGCTTAGCTCTGAGTAAGTTCAAAACAGGTACTAGGCTGTCCACATGAAGAAATGAAAGATTTTGGTAGCTAAATTAGATTTTACATTTATTTTCTTTTTATGGAAGTTTAAAACACTCAGGATTTCTTTGTTTTCTCAAATGACTAGTATGACTTACTGATTCCACATACAATATTGGACAATACAGGTGCTGTTGATAAATGCTGTAGGATAAAAGAAATAATTGCATTTTTCAGAGCGACCGTTGTCTTATTCTGACGAGTCTCGACTGTCAAATCTTCTTCGGAGGATTACTCGGGAAGACGACAGAGACCGAAGACTGGCTACTGTAAAGCAACTGAAAGAATTCATTCAGCAACCAGAGAACAAACTGGTCAGTAATTCTTCCTTTTCCATAGCATTGGGTAGTTCTTGTTTTATAAAACTGTCTTTCAAATCTGAATATTGGATATGAGGATTGTCTTGTATACAAAGAATTTCTTTCCACAAGAAAGGAGAGTGTATTCCTGGATTGTCTGTCTTGTTTCCATAATTCGGGAAATGTTTTATTGGGTTTTATTGGCCTTAAACCAAACTGCTGAGTGTCTGAACTGTAGGAATTAACATGACATGTGCGTGGCTTTCTTTGCTTTGAGGAATAGTCTCTGGATCCCTCAGAAAGGAGGCAGAGGGAAAGCGCAGTAAAGTGTCGTTGTCTTGTTCAAGAACTCTTTCTTATTGTAAATCAAAAATGCACACCTGTTTAGTCTTGTGAGCAGCTCACCTTAGAGCTGCTCAGCTTTCCAACTAAACATCTCTGTATGTGGATTCCCTTCCATGGGAAGAGAACTAAGTAAATCTTTTTGTTTTTGTTACGTCTTTAGGATTTTTGGTGCTTTGCTGAAGTCTCTGATTCCTCAAGTGTTTTTTAAGGATTGGGGATGGGAAGGGAAGTATCCCAATGTGGGTATAAATTTTTAATATTACGTGTTTTGAAATCAAATATTAGAGAGCATATTGTCTGATACATCTCCCCCACTGTTTTGGAAAGCTTCAGTTCTCCAAGTACTGAAAAAGCAGGAAGTGATGGTTTAACATCCTGACACTCATTTCCAAGCAGTTCTCTGATACTTTAGCTGTGGGATCTGTGTCTATCCTTATTTATAAGAAATTGGTTCAATTTTTCATTGTTCATTAATTAAGCCAGTGATAATTGTGCTCTTTTCCAATGAGACTTGAATATGAGGAGTATTCTAGTTTGTGCATCTAGGTGTAAGCAGCCCCCGTGCAAGCCTAGTTAACACTTCAGCTTTCTTAATGTTACTGCAAGTGTTTAGGAAGTAAATGCTTTCCACAGTTATTCTGTGGTTATTTTTTTAGTTACTTCCATTATTCTCCATGGTGTTTTCCCCATTTTTAAATTTTATTTTATAACTGTGTTTTATTTAGATTTATTTGGTATCTCAGAATGTACTGAAACTGCGATTTTAATGTCTAACTCAGTGATGACAAGCTTTGTTAGTGTTCAGAATATTAAAAGTCTGTCATCAAAAAACTTTTGGTTAAGTTTCTCTGAGCTCACTAATGAGAATAAGATCAGATGTCAAGTGATAGCACTTGTGATGGACAGTGTTGAACCTGGCAGTAGTTCCTGCAGGTCGTGGCACTACTTTGTGTAGTTTAACGGAGTTCTTTGCATCTTCAGTGTTGAAATGCAAATTCAAAGTAAGTGTTAGAAGTCAGTAGACACTTCTCATCTAATGGAGTCCTGCTTTAGCTTCTAAATTATATAGATGCCTTTTCCTTTTTAGCCTCTCTTGCAGGTACCAGATATATTTTCAAAATGTTCTTATGAGTTCTGAGGGGTCAAGCATACGGATCTGTCCCTCCACCTTCAAAAGCATGATGTTGTTCAAAACTTATGACAAAATCTGGACACCCTCCACTGTTAAAGAGGAATGTCTTTCTGAAGAAGAGAATATGTTACGAGTTGCAGCTAATGTGTGATTTTTCAATCAGATCACTCATTTGGCAGGGATTTAGTGCATATTGGGAAAACAAGTGTTTCTGGTTATGTTTGCTGAGAAGCACTGGTTCATCAATAATGCTTCATTCCCAAACTTGTATTCCCTTTCACTGAAATGCAGGGTTGCCTAAGTAGAAACTTTATTTCTTAAGATTATGTTCCATTAAATTTTCCAGTGGTACAATTGATTTATTAGTATTATAGATTTGGTCTTTAGTAGATACTACTCATGAACGGAGTGTGATGAGTCTTCCACGGTGATGTAATGTTATCAGCAAGAACTAAACTTGGAACAGACTTTGCTAGCAGGCTGCCAGTATTTTCATGGCTACTGTAAATAAATATCAAATATAACATCTAGGATAATATTGCAGTGTTGTTTAATATAGTTCATGCTAGTCTGCAGTGGCCATGGAAAGCATAATGGCATTTTCTTGGCAAGGAGAACTGGCAGTGTTGTTTTTAATGTGGGTGTAAACAGAACCTATTGTGGAGTCAGTATTGGGCAATTACTGTGCTTATGCCTTTTATGTATCTTATATTACAGGTACTTGTTAAACAACTGGATAATATCCTGACTGCCATTCATGATGTGCTCAATGAAAGGTCAGCTGGAAAAATGCTCTAAAGGGGAAAAATGACTGCATTATGTTTGAAATAGAGAGGGGAAAAGTTGAAAGAAATTTACTTGCTGGTTTTTCATGGGAGTCCCGTTGCAGGCACAGAATGAAATTAGGGGGGAGTAAAAACTCTCAGTCACATCAACAGCACTACTGATTGGGCTGTCTAGAGTACACCTCCCTTGCAGAGAATGTGAAGGCACAAATGTGGCTTTGATGCTGTAGGCAGTGTGGAGTTTCTCTGGTGTGTTGAGTCATCTGGTGGAGCTGTGCACTGCTGTGGTGGTGTAGCTTCCAAAATGAAATAAGTTATTTTACAAGCTGACTCATTTACATCCAATGAAGAGTGTATGTAGAGGATGCTGAGGTTTGTGTGGGCTTAGGTCAGTGTCATTTCCCAGAGTCAGCTGCATACTGCATTTCTATTGGATAGTGTGTTGCAAGTAGAACAGCACATTTTTATGCTTTTATTCAAGTTGACTTACTCCATAGAAATAGCTTTTCTTAAAAATTTATTTTAGCTTTGCCACTGCTGCCATGAAGTAGGATAGAAGCAGCTTTGTTTCTGTGTGTATTTTCTTTTGCTTTAGAAAAGGCTTTATTTTGTTCATGCTTCTGTTCTGCTATCATGACTGGAGATCCCAAGTTTCTTTTTTTTCTCTCCAAAAATGCAGTAGCAAATTGCTTCAGGAATTGAGACAGGAAGGAGCTTGCTGTCTTGGCCTTCTTTGTGCTTCTCTGAGCTATGAGGCTGAGAAGATCTTTAAATGGATTTTTAGCAAATTCAGTTCATCCACAAAAGATGAAGTTAAACTTCTTTATTTGTGTGCAACCTACAAAGCACTAGAGACTGTAGGAGAAAAGAAAGCATTTTCATCTTTAATGCAGGTAAGACTACAAGTTAAAACATGATTATTAATGATTTTCTCAGTAGAGTGCTTGATTGAACTTTTTAAACTGGAATGAACAGTAAATAATGCTATATTGACATAAGAAGTAAATATTACAGTTGGGAGGGAACTTTGACTGGAATTCTTTGATTCTGGTTACATTAGAAAAGAATGACAAGTCTTTGTAGGATGATACATATTTTGATGCAACTTTCTAGTATTTATGGTAGGTCCAAGAAGAATCTTGTTGAGACCAAAAAGAACTTAAGTAGAATGGTACACAGAATCCAGCCTTTTGAATATTTTGTGCTTACCTTCTATTTACAATTTCTAACTGGAATTGTGGATTGATCTGAGAAGGAGTAAGGAGTAGGATGTGTGCAGAGAAGATGAGGTTCCCTTGTTCAAGTTTTAGGGTTTCTTATTTTGGGTGTAGACCTATGGCCAGGTCTGTGCATCAATTTATTAGTTACTTTACAGAGCAAAAAAGCTTTGGCAGGAGAAATAGGACTTAAAACAACTCACAGTTGTTCTGTGGCTAAAGAACTAAAGAAAAGTGTTCTCTAGCTCTGCCATATATCAAGCAAATGCCCCCTTGAAGTGTTATTTTCATGCAGTGTATGTGATGCTTTTTACATTTTGTTTCTGTAGGAGTAGTGGAGTTTTGTGGATTGAATCAAAGTAGTTTGTTGCAATGTGTTCTCTCATTAAGTGAAATGTCTGGTGGCTTTGCTTTATTTTTCAGCTTGTAATGACCAGCCTGCAGTCTATCCTGGAAAATGTTGATACACCAGAGTTACTGTGCAAGTGTGTCAAGTGCATCCTTCTGGTGTCTAGATGCTACCCACACATTTTCAGCACCAATTTTAGGGTAAGCGTTCTTTGTGCTTTGTATTTTCTTTCTACAGCAGACATGTTGGTGCAGCAAATTGGATAATGACTCTGTTTTCACTTTTGCTTTCCAGGACACAGTGGACATATTGGTTGGGTGGCACATAGATCACACTCAGAAACCTTCCTTGACACAACAGGTCTCTGGTAAGTTTGGCCAGAGGAGCTCATGGAGAGTTTCAGAGCCTGCTCTGGCTTGCAGATGGGTGTTAGTTACACGAGTTTGGTTCTCATAGACGTAGAATGAAATGGAGCTTCTGGCTGCATAGCAAGATACTTTGTTCCTAACTTTTTAGTAAAAAATTGCATTTGCTATTTTATGCTAATTCTGGAAAAATGAGATGCTTTATTCGGGGTACATTTAAACATCAATTGATTTGTACAATTTTATAACAGTCACAGGTCTTAGTACATCCTCTATGAAGGAATATATTTTTTGTAAGTACTTTTAGAAAATCTTTGTTGTAAAGATACTGTACTGGCATTTAAAAAATGGGGAAAATTTTTCCAATAGCTTTATCAATTTTCTTGGGAATATTCACAGCAAGTTTATTATGTTTCTTGTGTCATAGTGGTAGATTATATCCTTGGTGTTTAACTGCTGTGGGGCAGAGCTGAACCTTAAAATTATTTTTGCAAAAGGACAGAGGAGGGAGATACAATTGATATTTATTTTATATTTACTTTAGAAACATCTACTGTTAGTATTTTCATGTAGATGACCTCTTCTGATCTTCTGCAACTTTTCCCTTGGCAATATGCAACTAAAATTTAATGATTATATTAATTAACTTGGTATTTTTTTTACAGGATGGCTGCAGAGCTTGGAACCCTTTTGGGTGGCTGATCTAACTTTTTCTACCACACTCTTGGGTCAGTTTTTGGAAGATATGGAAGCTTATGCTGAGGTAAGCAAGACTTTATGGTATATACCAATGTTAACTGTTATTATTTTCTTAATAAATCCTCAGCTGTGATTTTTATGGCTTTATTACTTTTGTAGAGAGTAAAATTACGTGGCTTTTCTGGGGAAAAGGGGACCAAATTATGGAGTATACTTTAGTCATGTACAATGAACAACTGCACAAATACTCGTGAACTATTTAATTAGTATCACAACCAGGTCTTTAGCCATCGTTGATTGAGAATGTGTTGTAATAAAACTATAAGCAACTGACTACACAGGCATGCCTTTATTTTTAAGAGCTGATGTGAGGACAATGCATAGTCTTTCTTTGGTGTTTTCTTTAATTGTCCAACCTCAGAGTGTTTCAGAACTAGTAACTGTTGGGTGAGAGAGGAAGTCTTAACACTTCAAAAGACTAATGATAAATCTGTCTTTTTTAAATAAAGCAGCAGATTATATTGTGCAGGAAATAATGCAGCAGGAACTGATGGAAAACTAGATTATATTCATGTAATGTACTTGACTTTAACTTTTTTAACCTTTGCTTAGTTCATAGGGCCTAGAGTTTATCTGATGTTGTATTTAAAGGAGGAGCTTTGGGTTTGGGGGGGAGTGCTGTGTTCTAAGGTGTATGTGCTCATATGAATTCATACTTATAGGCAGATTATGCAGGTCTGTAGGTAAAATTGTACTTGGAGCATAATTTGTTTAACTCAAAGCAGAATCAGTAATTTGGTCAGTGCCGTTCTCTGTACACCAGGGTCTTTGCTGGGGCAGCTCCAGGATTCACAGGGCAGAGCAGTAAATCACTGCTTATCAAGCTGGCTGCTGCTCTGGTCAATGTGTGTATTCTTAGTCACAGAAGAGTTTTAAGATAACGTGTGCTAACATGGAGGAGGTGCTTCCAGCCAGTGTGTTTATCTCACAGTGGGGTAGACCAAGGCTACAGCTCTGCTAATGAGATCAGCACTTCTGGGAATGTTCCCAGGCACTGGTGCCAGCTGGCATGGAGTCTGTTAGTGAACTCTTGGTCTCCAGATCAGCATAGTCTGCATGTGTGATGGGAATGGCCAGTCAAATATCTCAACTCCAGCTTGGGCATGGGAATTCTTTGGAAGAATAGTAAAAGTGTGCAGACAGATGTTACAACAGCAATACAGATGATCATGTTCCAAAGACCAGGAACTTCATAAGCCTTAGGTTTAATTTACAAAATGTAGTCTGAGTACTTTGTTTCAGTGGCTAAACTCATTGCTACTCTGTGACTTCTCATTGTCTTTGTGTGCCTATATCCCACCTTCATATGTGTGTGTAGTGAAGAGATACTGGATAAATGCATCTGTAGCTGGATTGTACAGTGTAAAATGTGGAAAAAGAGAGGAAATATTTCCAATCTCACATTTTGCTATTTTACCCATGTGTAAGCTAATGATGTGTGTGGTATGTAAACCTTGTGTGCTGCAGGACCTCAGCCACGTGGCTTCTGGGGAGTCAGTAGATGAGGACATTCCTCCTCCGTCGGTGTCGCTGCCCAAGCTGGCCGCGCTGCTGCGGGTGTTCAGCACTGTGGTGAGGAGCATTGGGGAGCGCTTCAGCCCCATCCGAGGACCACCAATCACAGAAGCTTATGTCACTGATGTAAGAGCTCAGCTGCCTTTGGTTCATTGCTCACCTGTTTTGTCACTGTATAGCAATGCCATTGACTGGATTTATTTAGGTTTTATGAATGTTGCATGAATATATATAGTCTCAATTTTGAGTAAATGTATTTTCCAAGAAATGTGCTACAATAACTTTATTAAAGTATAGATGGTGATCGTGGCACATGGGAATCGTACCTGCAACTGTTTTAGGCATTTTAACTTAGTGTAGGTGGTTTGCTTGTTATCTTCAAAGCCATGTTAATGTTTATGCAGATAACTATGCCACTATAGAAACTTGAATTCTAGTTATAAGTTTGATTTTATAAAATGTGAGGACTTTTATTCCTGTTGAAATTGTATCTATTAAATCTGATAGCAAACTTCTCTATCTCTGTAGTATAGGATGGTGTAAACTCAGAATAAATATTATATAATATGCTGAATAGCTGCTATAGTTCTGTAATGGGTGAGTAGATAAGATAAAAATACCTGCAGTCAAAGTCTTGTGGTTGCTGGATAACCTGGAGCTGGAATTTATGCCCCTGCAGAGTTTTTTGAGGGGCACAACTTCTTGGGTAAATAAATGTGTGGATTTCCCAGTTGAAGACAAGACAGTTGTGTAACTTCTGTCTTAATCTGCAGAAGATTTTTGTGACAAAAGCTCAAGAAAACTTGTCTGTCTTTTGCAAGGGGAGTTCTGTTGATGTTTGTTGGAACTGGAGAGAGCTGTGAACAATGAACTTAGGTTTTGTAGGTCTCTAACTGAAATGGAAACCAAGCAGTTCAAAGGGTTTTTTCTTACTCTTCTGAGCTGTTATGCCAAGATGACATTGTTCAGAATAGAGTTGACCAAGCTGCAGAGTATGTGATGGGACGGGATATCAAATGGGTGTGAATACAATTAAATAATACATCTTTAATGGAGTTTAACTCAGTTGTGTTTTTAATTTTGCAGGTTCTGTACAGAGTAATGAGATGTGTGACTGCAGCAAACCAAGTGTTCTTTTCTGAAGCTGTGCTTACAGCTGCCAATGAGTGTGTTGGGGTTCTACTTGGCAGCCTGGATCCCAGTATGACCATACACTGCGACATGGTCATCACCTATGGATTAGATCAAATGGAAAATTGTCAGACTTGTGGCACTGACTATGTCATTTCGGTCCTGAATCTGTTGACACTGGTTTGTACCTGTTTTTATTGCTTTGGGGAACTAGAAAAACAGTATTTTGATTAATAGCTAATGATTAGTAAAAATTCAGGTAAAGTAACTTATTTTGGTTTTTATCCCCAGATTGTTGAACAAATAAATACAAAACTGCCATCATCATTTGTAGAGAAATTATTTATACCAGAGTCTAAACTACTTGTTCTTCGCTATCATAAGGAGAAAGAGGTAAGAATTACTGACTGCTGCAGGTGTATTCCAACAGCCTTCATCCACTTCCTAGAATACACTTAGTTGTAAACTCAAATAAGTTTAGTTTAACTGAATATCTTAAACTTCTGAAAAGGCAGATATAGCTACTTCTTGGTTTTAGTGTTTAGATTTGATAAGAAATTGTAAGTTGGCCAACATTCCAGGTAGACAAGTCCTTAGTTCATCTGGCTTTTGATACTCAGTGTGTTAGATGGATGATGAAGACAATTAATAGATTCTTTAAGAAGGTATGGAAAACTGAAGATAGGAATGTGCGTCAGACTAAGCTATTCATAGATAGAGTGATTTTAAATTCTTTGTTGCTGATTTATATGTTTTGATTTGTTCTAATCAGTTATTGCTGTAATTATGTTCTCAAGGTTGTTGCAGCAGCCCTTGCTGTATACCAAGCTGTATTGAGCCTGAAGAACATTCCTGTTCTGGAGACTGCTTACAGGTTGATTCTAGGAGAAATGACCTGTGCTTTAAATAGTCTTCTCCATAGTTTACATCTTCCTGAGGCCTGTTCCGAAATCCAGCATGACTCTTTCAAGAAGCTTATATCCAATGTGGATAATGCCAAGTTTGTTGTTATATTTGATCTCAGTGCTCTAAGTACTATTGGAAATGCTAAAAACTCATTAATTGGGGTGAGTAAAAACTCAACACAGTTCATGCAAAAAACTTGATTACTTAAAATTAATGTATTACACCAGTAGGGCACGTATGTATAACTAAAATGATCATATTTATCTCTGAACTTCCTAAGTTTTAGTAAAACTTCCAGAATTAAAACTTAGGGGAAACAGCAAGTGGATTGTATCTGTAGTTGGTGCATGATGAAAAGCAGTTTCTAGGGAAGAGAGTCTTATCAAGGTTATTAAGGGTTTAATGCTAACATCATCGTTGTAATTGCTTTCAAAACTCAAGACGATAAAAGCAGCTGCAGTCCTTTGGTAGTATATCAACCATATGAAAACACTTTCCAGATTTTTCCATGAAGACATGAACTACTTTTAACAGACTTCTGAAAAATGGGAAAGAAAATAGTTACAGGCAAAAAAGAATATAGTTAAATTATTTCCTGTGGGGAAAAATGAAAAGACATTATTTAGGGGTATGAAAATTATATTAGAAGTTGATCCTACTACTTATGTTTCTGTGCTTGTGTTCCAATTGTTTTACAGATGTGGGCCCTTTCACCAACTGTGTTTGCACTGCTGAGTAAAAACCTGATGATTGTTCACGGTGACATAGCAGTTCACTTCCCTGCTGTCCAGTATGCAGTGCTCTATACGTTGTACTCACACTGCTCCAGGTAAGAGGGTTCATAATTCCATATTTTAAGAGCTCTAGGATGGACTGATCTGAATAGAAAACAATATGTAGTTGGAGAAATGAAATTAAACAGTCTGTTACAATGAAGCTCTTGCCCAAACTTCCTTAATTAAAATTTTGCTTTCATTAATTGGAGGGAAACTGTATCTCAGCCAGGAAAGCATATCCTGGCTTAAAGTTGGCCTTTTATTCAAAGGCAGATTAGGAATCTTGTGTTTGACTAGAGATAACTAAGGGAGAGCTCTATTGAGAGTAAATGAGGAAAGATTATTTACTGTTTTGCTTACTGAGAGGTAATGAGATGCAAACAATAGGTGTAAATACATTTTAGACCTTATTGATACAAACTGTTGTTAGAGTAAGGGAATACACCAGTTTAGCTGTTACTCTTTACATTCTTAGCTGTGATGATTTTTCACTAGGCATTGGATACCAGGCACAGTTAAGAACTGGCCTGCATGGACTGATGGCAAGTTGTAGCTTTGTTCTTTTAGGCTAGGGATCAAAATATTTGGATTTTGACATGGTGTGGTTTATGTGTGTATGTGATCATTTATCTTCTGTTGTTGATTGTTGTTTTCTCTCCTCCTGTAAACTTTAGGTGAGTATCTCTAATCTTGGGATAGTTTAACAGTTTGTTTTTCCTTGCCTTTTCAGACATGACCATTTCATATCCAGTAGCCTCAGTTCTTCATCTCCCTCTCTGTTTGATGGAGCAGTTATAAGTACTGTAACTACAGCAACAAAAAAACATTTCTCAATCATACTGAACCTTTTGGGGCTACTGCTTAAGAAGGATAATCTTACTCAAGATACCAGGTAAAGAAAATTTTCTTAGAAATTTGGAGGGTTTTTTTAGTCCAGTAGAATACATTAATTTAGAAAACAGGGTAATTTGAATTTATAAAGCTTGAGGTAAATTTAACCAGTCAAATAGTGGGGGTTTTTAACCATTATTAGTGAAATTGTGGAAAAAAGTAGCTGCTTGTTTTCATACATGAAAACTAGAAAAGTTTAAACCGTTCTAAGATTTATCCAGTAGAAGCAGAGCTATCAAACTTCACTGAAGGATTTTGCTCACTGAAAGTACCCTTTTGCAATAGCTGCCATCCTGTATTACCAAAATGCTGGGAAAGCTGGGGACATCTTTAAAGTTAAATACCTTGTTTAAAAAGTATGAGCTATGGTGTGAAACTAGTGTGCAACATGAAGTAGTTTGTGTCAGAAAATGCCTTTCTGTAACAGTGTAGAATGACTAAACTCTTGGTTTTTGAAGGAAACTACTTACAACGTGGGCTTTGGAAGTGGCTCTTCTGATGAAGAAATCAGAAACATACACACCGTTATTTTCTCTTCCATCTTTTCATAAGTTTTGCAAAGGACTTTTAGCCAACAGTAAGATATTGCATATTTTTACTTACTGTCTTCTACATTTCAAAATTGAGTACCTAAATAGCTTTGTCCCGCTGATAGTAGCAACTGTACTTGTTTCATTTACCTTAAGGATGCTTCAAGGTTGTATTGTGCAACAACTAATGCTATTTTTATTATGCTTTTTAAAAAGTGGATCTCTGCCTGTTATTTAAATAATTAATTTTCTTAAAATAAATTGCAGTCTTAAGAGATTTGACACATCACTGGCATTTCTGGTAGACCAATTTCCCAGTCACAAGTCCTTTATCAAAAGCACTGGAACAGTTCTGTGATGTAGTCAATCCCAGAATCTGTAATTAATATGGGAACAAATGCAGAGTAGTGCAGAAGTTACCTAATTCCATCAAGAATAACTTTTCTTTTTCTCCTTTCAACTCCTTAATTCAGCACTTCTGGAAGATGTGAACATTTGTCTTCAAGCATGTAGCAGCCTCCATGCCCTGTCTTCCTCCCTTCCTGATGACCTTTTACAGAGGTACTTGCCTAGAGCTCTGTATGTTATTTGAATTTTGCTGATAATGGAGATATTAACATTTCTTTCCTTTTTGGTTTTGCAGGTGTGTTGATGTATGCCGTGTTCAACTAGTCCATAGTGGTGCTCGTGTGAGACAAGCTTTTGGAAAACTTCTAAAGTCAATTCCTTTAGATGTTGTGTTGAGGTGAGTAACTCAGGCAACTTTAGTGTAAATAATGGTTTAGTTTCTTCAGAACCACTAAACCTGAAAAATAATGCCAGTGGACTGTCATCATACTGTCTTAGTTCAAAATCAAAAAGCTTGAGCATACAGTGGTAATTCTGGGTTCATGGTTATGCTTGATGATCTTAAAGATCTCATCCAGCCCTAAGTGTCTTGCTTTCTCTCCTACACTTTTACAGGTCTAAGAACAGTATATAGTACAAAGTAATTAATAAAGCTGATAAGCTGTGCATCACTTCCTGAAGCAAACACTGAATACCTCTAAGCTCCATGTTATCCAGAGCTTCAGCAATATTATGTCCTATAATTTGTCTTGAAGACCTGAGCTCTGGAAGCACTTGGTGTTAATACCAAGGTGTATAATTAGTTCTAGTCATTATATATATAGATATATATATAGAGAGAGTGTGTGTAAATCTTACACAACTTTTTTTGTTTTGTTCAAGTACATTATAGTATGGTTTGTTTTCCCTCTCTTCCTGCAGTAATCGTACCCACACTGAAATACAGGAAATTTCTTTGGCTATAAGAAGTCACATGAGCAAAGCTCCAAGTAACACATTCCACCCACAGGATTTCTCTGATGTCATTAGTTTTATTTTGTATGGGAACCTCCACCGAACTGGGTAAGAACTCCTTGTAGAACTGAAATCTATGAATGTTGAGTTTGTAGTAAGCAAGTCCAAGTTGTATTTAGTTCAAAATTTGTAATTATCATTACAAACTACATTGCTTTACTTTCAAGCTTGTATACCTATAAGTGTTTATAAACACCTTTTGGCGTAGTTTCCTGTATACATTGCTGCTTGGAAGTTAATTTTGTGAGAGATTTGTTTGTGAGCAATAGGGAGATGAAGTGTGTACAGTATAAACTTGTTACCAGGTGAACTTGTTAAAGCACTGATGTTTTCTTTCAGGAAGGATAATTGGTTAGAAAGGTTATTCTATAGCTGTCAAAGACTAGATAAGAGAGATCAGCCATCCATCCCTCGGAACCTGCTGAAGACTGATGCTGTGCTGTGGCAGTGGGCTGTCTGGGAAGCAGCTCAGTTCACTGTTCTTTCAAAGCTACGAACTCCTCTGGGGAGAGCCCAAGATACATTCCAAACAATAGAAGGTAAAGTAAAAAGTACACTGTATTTTAATGAGATTTTTTTGGTAAGGTTGTGAAGGTGAAGCTAAGCTGTTAATCTCTAAGGCAAGAGGCACAACGGCTTTATTTTTCAGTGCTTTTAGATTTAAAAGATACTGCATAATTACTGCTAACTCGTGATAGATTTTGAGAGATAACATTGCTATCCCTTTGCACATTTAAATACAATACCATCTGGTAACTTTTCCCCCCATGTTTTGGTAAAATGTATAGGAATTATCAGGAGCCTTGCAGCCCACACGTTAAACCCTGATCAAGATGTCAGCCAGTGGACTACTGCAGACAATGATGAAGGACACAGCAGCAACCAGCTCAGGCTTGTTCTCCTTCTGCAGTATTTGGAGAACTTGGAAAAACTGATGTACAATGCATATGAAGGATGTGCCAATGCCCTTACCTCTCCACCCAAGGTTTGTCTGGCAGTGCTGATGTTGCTTGGAACAGTCTGTTGAATGAATAGTGTTACCAGGATTGTTCAGTTCTTAGCCATGGAATTTCAGAAAAACTTCTCAAAGTTTGAAACTCTTAAAAAGCTCTAGCTTTGACATTGGTGTATTCCTACAGAACATGTTAAACCAGGCTTTGTTTCTGGTACCAGCTTGTGTAGTGGTACAAATCCAGCGAACCTCTAGTACCTCTGATTTATAGCAGTTGTTTATTTGTAGCTTGTCAGCAGTCCTGTTATGAAATAACAGGCAATTAAAGCTTTAATTGCTTTTTGGAGAATGTAGTAATTATTTATAAGCAAAGTACCCTGTTGTGTAGTTCTAAGTGCAAAATATTCTTCAATGTTGAAATAAGCTGTTTAATTACCAGACTTAGATGTGACAGTAATACTTAATTTATAGTCAGCTCATGTTGAGACTTCTGGCTTGCCAGTGTGCCTGGCCAGTTGCGTGCTACATGTGATTTCAGATCATTTACATTAATAAAATTAAAGATTAATTGAAAACCAGAGAAAAGAAACCTTCCTGGTTTTGATATCTATCTTAAGTACTTGACTATATAGGTTTGTGCAGAACAATGTTGTGAAACTCCTTTCCTGTCTCTGAAGGTTATCAGGACGTTCTTTTATACCAATCGCCAGACATGCCAGGATTGGCTGACACGGATTAGACTTTCCATCATGAGAGTTGGATTGCTGGCTGGCCAGCCTGCTGTGACAGTCAGGCATGGATTTGATTTACTCACAGAAATGAAAACTAATAATAGTATCTCTCAGGTATTCTTGTTTTCAAACTCTATTAACTATTGCAGAAATATTCACCGTGATATTCTAAAAGAACTAAGCTAAGGCAATCAGTAGTTACTAAAACAAGTTGTATATAAAATAATGAGTTATTGAAAGCCACATTTTTAATTTATGTTTTTATTGTGGTTGTGATACTGCGGGTTGGAGGTTAGGATGTTTTGAAGACATTGTGGTCAGATACTACTCAGGAGTGAATGCTATAGTTAATTCACAGTTTCAATGAAGCAATTTCTAATTTAGTGAAAACCTTGTGAAACTGGCGCTGCACTAGTGTGAGGCCATCCCAAGCTTGTGGTAGTGTGATCTCTGCTTACCTGTGGGTATGAGAAGTAGGACTTAGCAGGGGGGTTTCCTTCCTCTAACTAGCAGCTAAGTGCAGGGGTGGGATGAGTGGGTAAAGTAGTTAAAGCCTTCTAGAAAAGGTTGAATAGTTTCTTCAGTACATGACTTGATTTGCTTAAGTGTTTTAGCAAAGGTGATTTGACAGATTTACTTTGTGTTCCCATATGAATTCTCAAAACGACCACACGGTGATTGCTAACCATTGGATGTTCAGGCTGTGGATTCACAGCACAAACTCTTCCCTTGGCTGCCCTGTTTTCCAAAAGCAGTGCAGTGGATGGATATGGGGAGCACTTGTAGATGTGTGTAATGAAATACTGCTTCACCATTTCTGAGTATTTACCTACTGTATATGCGCCTCTTGCATTAGGTGAGTTTTGTGAAATAATGCTTTTGGTCTGGATTTAGGGAAATGAATTGGAAGTGACAATTATGATGCTGGTAGAAGCATTGTGTGAGCTTCACTGTCCTGAAGCTATTCAGGGTATTGCTGTCTGGTCTTCTGCTGTAGTTGGGAAGAGCCTCTCCTGGATCAATTCTGTGGCTCAGCAAGCAGAAGGGCGGTAAGTTTTCACTAATGATAGATGCTACAAACTTGGGACATTTTTTACTTCTATGGGAAGTTCTGCTTCTGAGTTGTTTAAACTGCAGCACTAGTCAAGGCTGCTGATGAATTTCCCTGTCAGTTATAGTCAGTGAATCTTTTCAGAGATATGTGTTTAATCAGTATCAGCTCTACTCATTCAGATTAAAATCGTGACAATCAAATATAAAACTAATTTATTTCCTTCTATCTCTGCTTGATTTGAAGTTGACATTAAAACTTTCATGGACAAGCCTTTATCAAATGGCATAACCTGGAAATTCAGCCAGTAAACTTGTGTCCTATCTTAATCTCTTTCTTCTGCTGAAGGTGATAAGAGCTTTTTGAGTACTGGGGTAAAATGATGCTCAAAATCTAGTCTATTTACAAAAAAACACCCCAGCCTGGTTCTTTAAGATGCTGACTGAAACATTCAACTTTTTTAGGTTTGAAAAAGCAACTGCAGAGTACCAGGAGCACCTCTGCTCCATGACTGGAGTGGATTGCTGTATAACAGGCTTTGACAAGACTGTTCTGAAGTTAGCCAATTCAAACAGTGTGAATAATGCCAGCCCAAAGCATTCCTTGAATGGTCAGTGTTTGTTTTCTTTTTAAGAGAAATACAACTGTAAATGTCTGTGCATAAAATGAGAACATTGAGTGGTACAGTCATGGTAATGTCTGATTCTGAAATCTGAAAACCAGTTTGTCTGCAGTTAAACTGAACCACTTAAAGCCCCTGAAACCAATATTATGTGTAGATAAGAGGGTTTGCAGTACGGAGGTCTAGCTGTATGAAACTAATGGTAATAAGTAAAATATTTTGTAATTTACTAATTTAAATCTAGTTTTTTAATCATCATAACTTAAACTTTACTGTTTATGACAATAAGTGCACTAGTTACTCAGAGGTTTTTAACTAAGACTTGGTTGCAGTATTCTGTTTCATCTTTGAAAATGAACCTCCTTTGTTCCTAATTTAGTTGTTCTGTTTTCCTGTTTTGATATTCCTTTACAGAGAGAAACTAAATTTTTTCAAAACCTCCTTTGAAAAGGTTTTTTTCCCTTAGCAAAGCTGTCAGTGGAAAAATACTGTAAAAGCTGTGTAACTATTTGATTTTTTTTTTTTTAATTAAGAGTTTTTCTTGACAAAAGACATGGAAGTAATGTTTGAGTAATAATAGAACTGCTGTTTGAAATTATATATGTAAGTGTGTATTTATATAAAATCTTTTCATTTCACAGGAGAAACTAGAAAAACTGTTCTGACTAAGCCAAGTGACTCTTCACCTGAAGTGATAAACTACCTGGGTAACAAGGCATGTGAATGTTACATTTCCATTGCTGACTGGTCTGCTGTTCAGGAGTGGCAAAACATGGTCCATGAACTGAAGAAGAGCAATAGTAATACCTCAATCAATCTGAAAGCAGATTTTAACTACATAAAGTAAGGGTATAATTAACTTATTCAACAGTACCTTAGAATTCATTGTTTTACCACTGAAATATTGAAGTTTTAATGGATTTTAAAAAGCGGATCTCAGTTTCTAAGTAGAGCCATGCAAAGAAGAAAGGTGTATTCTTGGGAGGGTGAAAACTTGGCCATGGTATTTACAGATGAGTGAAGAGGTAACATCATTCTAAATAGCTACTGTAGCTTTCTGGCTGCTGAGGCTTAGTATTCAAGAAAAAAAAATCTTTAATTAAAAAAAACATACCAAATTTATTCTGCTTTACTCAGCAGAAAATGAATCCTTTTGCACAACTTAAATAAAATGTATTTCAGCGGTTCTTAAAAATATCTTAATATACTAATTTAATGGAAAAATACAGGAAAGAAGTGGTCTTAGAGGCTGAATTTTTTAGTTTTGTTTCTTCAAATGAAATTTAGAATTGTAGCTTGTGCATTTATTTCCTGACCTTTGATATTTTTCTGGTTCATGAAAAAAAATACTTGTGACAATGAGTAGACCTTCAGAGTTTAAGGATAATTTCTTTTTATTTGACAACTTGATTGCTTTCCATTCCTGCATGATTGTGGTAAACACAGTACAATGCTTTTGGCTGAAATTTCTTGTCTTGAAAATAAAAGCACAGAAGGAAGCAGTGAAGTAAAATCTTGCAGGTCTGAAAAAGTGACTGCTGTCAGAGAAAGGGGCTCTTCCTTTGGTACTAGATTCATTCATTTGGTGCAGAACTAGTGCTTTTTATTGATGTATGTGATAATTGAGATTTTTTTTTTTTGGCTTAGAATAAATCATAAGTGCTCTGTAGGATTTGGAGTTAGGCTTGAGTCTTTTCTTTTTGCTGTGTAGTATGTTTAGCAACTGGAGTAAAGTAAGAAATATGAAAATAAAACTATAAATGTTGAATTGCAGATCTTTGAGCAGCTTTGAGTCTGGACAACTTACTGAATGCACTGAACAACTAGAATTATTACCAGGAGAAAATATCAACCTGCTTGCAGGGGGATCCAAAGAAAAAATAGGTATAAATGCATAAATTGACATTTACTTCAAATGCAAAAGTAAATATTTCTTCATGTATCTGTCTCTATAAATGAGGGTGAAACTTCTGAATGCAGTTTATTGTGTTCAGTGGACTGACCATAACCTTTATGAATCAAGCTTCAAAATGATTGGCAGTGGTCATCCTAAATGTTGATGCAAATGTGTTTTCTGGAGTTAATGTGACTGTTCATAAGTAATCTGTGACGAATTTCTATTATGAATACATACACATATAAAATAAATGTATTTTTAAGAGGTTTTTCCCCTAACTTCCTTCCTGTCAAAAATGCATTATCAAATGGTGAAACACGATAAAATGTAGCAGTTCTAGTTGGTTTCAATTGTTTAATCTCCATGTAGACATGAAGAAGCTCCTGCCTAATATGCTAAGTCCTGATCCAAGAGAACTTCAAAAAGCAGTTGAAGTACAGCTTTTGAGAAGTTCAGTATGTCTGGCAACAGCTGTAAACCACATAGAACAGGAGCAAAAGTGGCAGTCAATATCTGAGTAAGTTGAAATGTGCTGTGAATTAATGTAATATACCATGAAAACCTGTTCTAGTTTGTTAGACATAACTGTGTAAAGCGTCAGCATCCATGGCAGTTCTAGCTGCTGGAGTTTTAAGCTTACAGAGGAAAAATAAGATTATGTTTAACTTGGGGTTCATGTAGTTTATAAAGTACTTGAGTTGATGAAGTACTTCTGTTTGTCAGCTTAATAATAACGTATTGTAACATAACTTGCATGATATTGCAACACTTTCTCATTATCCTTTTATAGATACTGAATTTGTTTCTTCTTCTGTAATTTTGATCACTATTTACTCTGAAAGTCTAGCTAAGAAAAAATTACTGTGCTGATCCTTTAATTTCAGAAATCTTATTAAATACTTAAAGCAAACATCCCGCATTGCTATTGGGCCTTTGAGACTTTCCACGCTCACTGTGTCTCAGTCTTTGCCAGTGCTGAGCACTCTTCAGCTGTACTGCTCTTCTGCTTTGGAAAGCACTGTATGCAACAGGCTGACATCAGAGGTAATTCTGTGTGTTTAAAACCTAAATTGGGATAATGTCTTTTGCCAAGTCATGTTGTGGAGTATTGACTATAAAACATACATTAATTGTTTTGACTGTTAATAATTCTGTAAAAGGACTTCATTTAATTTTATAATGTGCCTTGACCCAAGTTTTCATAAGTCTACATCCCAATTGGATTTCTCTCTATTGTTATAAACATACCTCTCTTTCAATTACACTTCCAGGATTTTTTGAGTGTTGGTATTTTTTCTCTGAATACATTGTAAGATGCACTAAATAAAGCAATTTAAAATATTCTAATAAAAAAATCACTTCAACAATTAAAAACTGAATGTCAGACTTCAACCAGTATGAATATTCTAGATGTAATTTCTCATCATTGTTCATTATTCAGAAGGCAATTCTGCTTGATTTTGAGCAGTTCTTACTGTTGTCCTCTCAAAATTGAGCATAAAACATATTTCTTTTACTGATAAAGTAATATAGATGAGAACGTTTGCTCTAGAAATGATCTTTGGTTTTAATTAATGAAAATGTATTGTAGTAAAGATCTCTCATGACAACTGTGCAACCTGTGTGCCTTTTGTAGGACTGTCTTATACCTCTCTTCAATGAAGCGCTGAGGTCATGCAAGCAGCACGATGTCAGGCCATGGATGCATGCCTTGAGGTACACAGTGTACCAGAATCAACTGATGGAAAAGCTTAAAGGTGTGTGGACTCTCATTTTGGTGTTATGAAAAGCAAATGCAGAATTTGAACTCCAGTTGTCTGCTGAAAGCAGCATCTGTGTCTTTCTATTATTTAGATGTAGCCAAGTTTTTTCCTTCAGGTATCTTGCTTTACTACTCCTTGTCTTGATTAGTCCTGTGATGTAGACAGTGTCAAAAAGAAAAACAGCTCTCTGAAGTATTTAATAATTGTATACTCATCTCCTAATAACCCCTTACTTGCTCATTGCTTCATACTTTGCCTGCTTTCGGTTTTGAACGCTTTACCATTATGAATAGTGGGTCTTCACAGATGAAAGCTATTTAAATAATGTGCAGTATAAGAAGAAATAATGGGAGAAAAAGGTTCTGTCAGGGGATAAGTAGGTTTATTGGCTGAGAAGAATAATTATAATAGAAAAAAAAAATCTGTTGCCCAGCAGATAATCTATGGATATAATTTTTTTAGATGGGGTATATAAATATTCTAGGCAGAAATTAAGTCATCTAAATTTCTGAAACAATTTTTATTGACGGCCAGGTACACAATACATTGGGTGGGAACTCTGTGTGTCAGACAGTGTTTTAATAGTTTTGTTTACAATGTCTTGCTCCTATCTTTAGAACCAACAGTCTCAATTAAAAGCCATCTAATGGAACTGGGCTTAACAGCAGCAAAATTTGCACGGAAGCGAGGAAACATCGCCCTGGCTACGCGACTGCTCGCCCAGTGCAGCGAGGTTCAGCTGGGGAAAACCACCACTGCACAGGACTTAGTCCAGCACTTTAAAAAATTGTCTGCACCAGGTCAGATAGATGAGAAATGGGGTCCTGAACTCGATATTGAGAAAGCAAAGTTGTTATACACAGCAGGTGAGTTTTGTTTTAGTGACTTGAACTTTTTTTCCTTATAACCAGGCTAATTCCCCTCACCTTGAAGTTGTCACAACAGGGCAGTATTATTAGGAACTGATTTCATCCCATTAGCTGTGGTTTGTCTGAAAGTGTTTTCACAAGGGTTTTTTTTATACTTGTTATTCTTCAAAATGCAATTTTCTATGTAAAAATATATTGCTACAAGCTGTATCTGAGTGTGCTGAATTTCAGAATTGTTTTAAATAATAGCAGTGTACTGAAGATCTACTTTTCATGATATGCAGGTCAGTCAACACATGCCATGGAAATGCTGAGTTCTTGTGCCATATCTTTCTGCAAATCTGCCAAAGCTGAATATGCAGTTGCTAAATCTATTCTCACTCTGGCTAAATGGATTCAAGCCGAATGGAAAGAGATCTCAGGGCAGTTGAAACAAGTATACAGAGCTCGACAGCAGCAGAATCACACTGGCCTGTCTACCTTGTCTAGAAACATATATAACTTGGTTGATCTGCCAGCTGTTAATACACTAGAAGATGAGTATCCTAGGATTGAAAGTGAATCTACAGGTACGTTTGTTCTCATTGTTCTTTTTAAAAATTATTTACTGATAATTATACTGAGCGATAACACCAGTCATGAGTTCCTTGCCTCAGTTCCACCTCTCTGTGAAAGAGGAAGGATTTGTAGGGTATCAGCAGTGGTTGTTGGCAAATGGAAACTGGGCATTATTTTGGAGCAGTGTCAAAACTGAAAAATAATTGCATTTTGGAAAATGTTACCCTGTTGGGTACTAGTTTTACTTAAAACATACTGTATACCAATTATTTTTTTTTATTTTCTGTGCTAAGGAAGGCAGAAGTAGGTTTTACACAGTAACACGTTACTCTGTTTATCCCATCACAGTGAACATTGGAGTTGGAGAACCAGACTTCATCTTGGGCCAGCTGTATCATTTGTCTTCAGTACAGGCACCTGAAGTAGCCAAGTCTTGGGCAGCCCTGGCTAGCTGGGCTTATAGATGGGGCCGCAAAGTAGTTGATAATGCCAGGTAAATACAGCCTAATGCTTGAAGTTTTACAGCACAATTGGTTTTCTTAAGATAAACCTTATCTGTGTATTTATGGTTACTGTTGTACATGGTCTGAAGTTTCACAAGCAGAGAAATGAATATTCTCTTGCCCTCTGTAAAACAAAGCTAACTTAATTCTGAGATAATGATGATTTGTTCCTTGGAAAAGTTTTATATATAGACTTGCAGTAGCTCTACAAATACTCATATAATGGGAATCAATAATTCATTAAATGTTACAGTCAGGGAGAAGGTGTTCGGCTGCTCCCCCGGGAGAAATCTGAGGTTCAGAACTTGCTCCCAGACAACATTGCAGAGGAGGATAAGGAGAAAATCTATGGCATTCTTGGGCAGGCAGTGTGTCGGCCAGCTGGGATTCAAGTAAGTGTAGATTTATTTGCTTAAAAAAATGTTCACCTTCAGCATGAACTTTATTTTCCTCTTCTTGTTCATGTTAACTCTTCTAAGTGTCTTAAAGTTAAAATTCAGACAGTACAAGAAACAATCCGTTAGCTAAGTGGTCTCACGCCTGTTGGATGAGCTATGGTAATGTCATCAAGTAATGCAGTTGCATGAGTTGCTAGACAAAAACTGACTTAGGAACTAAGATTGGTTGTAGAAATTGTTGGAGGACTTAATCAAATCTGCTTTCCCTTTATTTGCATTTAGGATGAAGATATGACTCTACAGATCACTGAAAATGAGGACAATGAAGAAGATGATATGGTGGATGTAATATGGCGTCAGTTATTAACAAGTTGTCCCTGGCTTTCAGATCTTGATGAAAATGCAACAGAAGGATTAATTAAAGTCTGGAGAAAAGTTGTAGACAGAATCTTCAGTCTTTATAAGCTGTCGTGCAGTGCATACTTTACTTTCCTCAAACTCAATGCTGGTCAGGTTAGTGTTCATGTTGATGTGGAAACCACCTTACAAACTTTTCTAAATGATGATATGATCTATATACTTAGAGGAGTATTCCTTTGTTTCAAGGTTCCACTTGATGAAGAAGATCCCAGACTACACTTAAGAAACACCTCTGAGCAAAGCACTGATGATGTAATTGTGATGGCAACCCTGAGACTCTTACGGTTGCTTGTGAAACATGCTGGAGAACTTCGACAGTATCTAGAGCATGGGCTGGAAACTACACCTACTGCTCCTTGGAGAGGTAAGTATGCATTATCTGGCTGTTAAAGTTGATTCTGAGGCATTTTCTCTAAAGCTGTCCCTTGCACTTGGATAAATTTTTTATTTAAGTGTGAGGAAAAGAGATTGTCTTTTACTAAATCATGTCATTGAAGATGTTGAAGTCTGCATACACTGATTGTAAAGTAGATAAATAGCACAGATTTTGATCCCCTCCTTCCCCCACTTGAAGGCACAGGGAGGAGAAAGGAGATGTGCTTTGTGAAGTATTGCATCATATGACCACTCTAAAAAACAAGGTGGATTTTTTTCTAGCTATAGTTAAGATGTGTGTGAAAGCCACACATTTCAGAAGTAGCTGTTTGTCACTACACTGTGGGTTCTGTTGTTCAACTTTCCCTCAGAATTTACGGATTTAGTGTGGGAGGCAAACACCTATTGTAAAATTGCACTTTCTTTTGGACTTTTTTGTAAATTAGTAAATATTACTTATGTTCTCCCTATGCAAAAAAGACATGCTTTTAAAAATAAAATTCTGTAATTCCATCTCATTTGAAGAGGAATGAAGTGAATCAGCACATTTCCTCTCTCTGCAGGTATTATTCCCCAGCTTTTCTCCCGCCTCAATCACCCAGAAGTGTACGTTCGTCAGAGCATATGCAACTTACTCTGTCGAGTTGCTCAGGATTCTCCTCATCTCATCCTCTATCCTGCAATTGTGGGAACCATTTCACTTAGCAGTGAATCCCAGGCTTCAGGTACGGAAAAAAGGAAAAAGTGTTCCAATGAACTACTATATTTTTGTATACTGGATAGGATGATACTGAGGTATTTTTTTTTTGTTTTCTCGGTTTTGATCTTAAGAATACTTTCATTATGGGATCTTACTGATACCCTTAATCTGATTTACCAGAGTTTGCATATTGTTCTTGTACTTCACCAGTACTTAATAGGGACCTGATATTAAACAAACTGTGGAGTGATATATCTTACTGTAGCTAATATTTTATCATCTGTTTTTAATTTAGGAAACAAGTTGCCTTCTGCCATCCCTACTTTGCTAGGTAATATTCAAGGAGAAGAACTGTTAGGTGGTGAATGTGATGGAGGGAGCACTCCAGCTTCCCAAGAAAGTAGTAAAGAGGATACAAAAGCTGGATTAAATGAAGATCAAGCAATGATGCAAGATTGCTACAGCAAAATTGTAGAGAAACTTTCTGCTGCAAATCCAACAATGGTACTACAGGTAAATAATCCAAGTGTATGTTACTTGAGTACTTGAACCACAAATACATAATTTCTATGTCTTGGATGTTGGCCTACTGAAAGTTTGCTGTGTTTGTGGTTTTTTTTCAACTTGTTAATCTACTGAAGCAAATCTGAATTTTAGTTCTTTTAAACCGTGGATCTTGTTTTATCCAGGTTCAGATGCTTGTGGCTGAGCTGCGCAGAGTTACGGTTCTCTGGGATGAACTTTGGTTGGGAGTTCTACTGCAGCAGCACATGTATGTCCTCAGACGGATTCAGCAACTGGAGGATGAAGTCAAGAGGGTCCAAAACAACAACACTTTACGGAAGTATGTCTGCTTCAGTAATTAATACAAGGGATAATTATAACTGATGTTTGTTCCTGGGGAAGTATACAGTGAAATGAACCAATAATGGTGTTGTTCCTGAACTCATACTTTCCCAGCTGCTACTTTGTAAGCCTGGGACATTATTTCAGGAACATTTTGTGCTACAGCTCTTACTCCACTCAAATGAGAGAAACAGTCTACCTGTGAATTGATGTGATTTCTTTAGTAATAACATGTTACAACCCAGTATTGATTGTTCTGTCGATGATGAGATCCTTTAGTTCTCGATTTCCAAGTTAGATGAAATGAGTATAAGCATGTTGAAGGGTGTAATCTATTTAGAGATCACTGTAAATGCAGATATTTGGAGCAAATGGAATGTCTTAATCTAATTTTAGTTTTTAGTGTTGAGCAAGTCCTTTTCCCTCACCTGGGTTCTCCTGTGAACAGAGTAGTGGAAGAGCAGATCCATTCACTTGGCCCCTGGCTAAACTTTAGAATGCCTCTTGTCAGTGCTAGCTATAGAATACGTGGAATGGATGAACAGAATGATCTGAATGTCTCATCATCTTTATAGTGTGGTGCATCCTCAACAAGTAGTAGTAAAAAAGTCCTTTAATAAAAAGGAAATCAGTTGCTTTAAGTGACTTCTGCTTGGAACTTCCAATCAGAGTTTCTGATGGTGAACAATGCATTTGAAATGTTTTTTTAAAAAAGTGGTTCAGGGGAACACAATGTGGAATGAAATACTCTTGATTTTAATATGATCACAACTGAATACTTCATTTTAGAGAAGTAATAATTTTTGTGAGTTCTTCAGTGTCTCATTTCTTGATTAATGCTTGTCATTATGAGAACTTGGTTTTATGGCATTTAAAGGAAGTTTTTGTGTGTTTTTTATAACAGAGAGGAGAAAATAGCAATCATGCGTGAAAAGCACACAGCTCTGATGAAGCCCATTGTGTTTGCTTTGGAGCACGTGAGGAGCATCACTGCAGCTCCTGCAGAAACTCCTCATGAGAAGTGGTTTCAGGATAACTATGGAGATGCAATTGAAAATGCACTAGAGAAACTTAAGAATCCTTTGAATCCTGCTAAACCTGGAAGCAGCTGGCTCCCATTTAAAGAGGTATTACATGCAAGAGGAAGGGTGCAATGTAGAGACTCTTGCTGCACCATGTGCTTGACCCTCTCCTTCTCTTGCTGTTCTCTTACCATATCAGAATTGCACCCTGAAACTTTGTCTTCCCAGCAGTCAGCACAGGCAAACTGAGCACTAAAGCACCATAATTTTTGCCTCTAGCCAATCTTATTGTCTGTTATTGTATTTCTACTAATTGAAATTGCATTTTTCAAATCTTACATCTTCCGCTGTCTGGAATTCTGTCAGCTTTGGGAGCAGAGGGCTTTAGTTCTTATAAATACTGTCTTTCTGAAACTCTGGTATTTGAGTTCACTTGATTTAAATTTTAACAAGCTAATTCCCTATTTATCTAAGCACAATCCTTGGTCTATGCAGCAGCCTTCAAATGCTCAACCCTTCCCAGAGGTCCCTTGTCCATTACATCATCTTCTTTTAGTTCGATGGTCTGAAGAGAAACAAAATATTCACTTGTCTATCCAGAGCAAGCCTGGTATTTTCTAAACCTTGCTAGACAGAACAGAGGTTTTAAATGCAAATACACCTTTTTCCTTGTGCCATCTCTTCTGCTTTGCAGAACAAACAAGCATTCAGATACATAAGCTGTAGGTTGCTGAGTGCAGCTGCCTTTAACCACAGCTCAGGTATTTATAAATACAGGAGCAAACCTCTCGAGGGGCATGATTTGTTGTGACTTTGGTTCTTATCATTGCACAGGATGTATTTGCTGCATAGAGGATGCTGTTTTGTTTTTGTAATCTTCATCCTAAACTGTATCTGGATTACCATAGCAAAGGTGCAGAGGAGTTTAGGAGAAATCTCTGTTTTCTGGAAGATGACCACCATTAAGTCCAGATTGATGGTGTTTTTGTTCTTACTGCTAACTGTTAAGGTGAACATCAGCCTAAAAGTAAACCATTTCTTTGGAATAGGTAATGCTGAGTTTGCAGCAAAGGGCACAGAAACGGGCCAGTTACCTCTTACGGCTTGAAGAGATCAGTCCTTGGTTGGCTGCCATGATGAACACTGAAATAGCACTTCCTGGAGAGGTGTCCACCAGGGACACAGTCACCATCCACAGTGTGGGTAGCACCATCACCATCCTGCCAACCAAAACCAAACCTAAAAAGCTACTTTTCCTGGGTTCAGATGGCAAGAACTATCCCTACCTGTTCAAAGGTAAGTAATACAATTTTTCTCATACCAGGTACTGTCTCTTGTTATAAATTAGACAGTATTAAAGTCAGGAAGATTGTATGGTGCAACTCCAGTTTTATTTGCCTGAATGATACAAAGAAAGAGGAGTTTGAAGCATTTGCTTTCCCTCTTCTCTACCTCCCACTTCACCATATATTTTTCAAGGAATATTGCCTTGTGAAAATAAGTCAAATCCCTTTTTGACAAGTCTTTCATCAGAAGCAATGCTCTGCTTGCATATTGATAGAATTAGCTGGATGCAATTTTCCAGAAGCTTAACATAGCCCCTGAAAGAGAACTTCAAAGACTTGATGCTTTCCCTGCAAGGGAGAGGCCTCGTAGTTATGTTGTAGCTGTTGTGTGTACTGCTCACATAGCAAGCTGGCATAAACTGGTAACTAAATGCCATGTAAACACTTTGGTTTAGGCCAAACAACTTATCCTTAATCTACATATTATAAAGATATTCATAGTTTGAGATGTAGTAGGTTTAAAAAATGCTGTATTTTGGGCATTAGGAGAATTTTTCTCATGTAGAAGCTAAATTTTAAACAAATTTATTGCAGGTTTGGAAGACTTGCATCTAGATGAGAGAATCATGCAGTTCTTATCCATTGTGAACACCATGTTTGCCACCATCAACCGGCAAGAGACGCCGCGGTTCCACGCGAGGCACTACTCGGTGACACCCCTGGGGACAAGGTCAGGCCTCATCCAGTGGGTGGATGGAGCCACACCTTTGTTTGGGCTTTACAAGCGCTGGCAGCAGCGGGAAGCTGCTCTGCAGGCACAAAAGGTAACGGGTCTGCTCTGTGCTGAGGACGGTATGGTAGAAGAGAAAGGCTTGTTCTGATTTGCTTTGTAATTCTAAGTCATGTAGTCTTACAAAGGTTGTGTTCTGCTCATAATACAGGAGGATTTTGTGTATTCATGTATCTTGGGACTTCATCAGAAGCCAATAAAATTGCATCTCTGTTATTTATGTGTAATTACAGTATGTAACATAAAAGTGCTGTTCTGGCATGATAATTCAATAGAACTGCTTTTTACAAATAGAATTAACCTTAGTTGAAATTATTTTAGTTCCATATCTTGTTTACTCATTCTTATTTCATTCTAAATACAGTTTTTGCAGTTGTATTTATGAGATTTACTTTTAGAGTAGAATTAGGCCAAAACAATGTGTTCATTTAGACCTTAACTACTGAATTTTGAAAGCCATCTCTGAGCTGTAGAAGTATTGCTCAGTTGAGGCATTGATTTCAAATTTCATTCTCACCAGAATTGAATTTGGGATATGTTTGTGTACTAATACATGAACTACATTTTTTGTCTTCTAGGCTCAGGACTCTTACCAGACCCCTCAGAACCCTGGAATAGTTCCTAGACCTAGCGAACTTTACTACAGTAAAATTGGACCTGCTTTAAAAGCAGTGGGGCTTAGCCTCGATGTGTCACGTCGTGACTGGCCCTTGAATGTCATGAGAGCCGTTCTGGAAGAGCTGATGGAAGCAACTCCCCCAAATCTTCTTGCTAAGGAGCTCTGGTCGTCATGTACCACACCAGATGAGTGGTGGAGAGTTACACAGGTGAGTTATAACAGCTGTTTTACATAGGAGAGGCTGTGGTTTAAATGGGATGAGGGGCAACAAATGCCTGAGGTGTGGTACTTGTGAGTTCGGAGAGCTAGTGCTGCTGTGAATTTGATGAAATGTTGGCAGTTGTGCCATCTGGAATTAAAACATGGATATAGACTACATTATATTATATTAGAATTACCAGCCTAAAATCTTGTAAGATACCATCAAACAACAAATAGAAAACTGCTTGAAAATAAGTTGGGCTTGATTTGTTTGTACAGTTACACTTAAAATAATGTTTTAAGATGGTAGTCAGTCCAATGTGTTGGCAGAGGATTCCCACAAATAATTTTTTCCTGAAACTCTCTTTTAAGTCGTATGCAAGATCCACTGCAGTTATGTCCATGGTTGGCTACATCATTGGTCTTGGAGACAGACATCTGGATAATGTTCTTATAGATATGACTACAGGAGAAGTTGTCCACATAGATTATAATGTTTGCTTTGAAAAAGGTAATTTAAAAAATGCTCTATGTTATTCAAATAAAAGGTTCTCTTTCTTGCTAATTAAAAGAAACAACTTAATTTTTTATCTTAAAGGGAAGAGCCTTAGGGTCCCGGAGAAGGTTCCGTTCCGAATGACGCACAACATTGAAACTGCCCTGGGAGTGACAGGAGTGGAAGGGGTGTTCAGGCTTTCTTGTGAACAGGTATGCTAGGAGATTTGAAAACTGAGGGCCATCACTGGCCAAATACTGTCTTAGAACTTTTCTATTCTACATTCTGCTGCTGCTTTATAGAACCTTCACCTTTCTGCTGTGATTTCAGTTGAACTTAGTTTAGCTGTATCCTGTGGTAGGTATTTAGGAAACATGGAACTGTTTGATAAAAGCACATGCAAGTAGTGGTCCAACTAAAATTCAGGGTGAAAGGGAGGCTTTTGGTTGTAGATGAAAATGTTGTTTTTCCTAAATTTTTTTGAGATATTTTGCTTGCCTTCTTCCTTTGGGACTCATCCTGTATAAACATGACAGATATGTTTTTAAAAAGAAAAATGCTCTGAAGAAGGGAGATTTTTCCTCCTCAGGTGTCAGTGGCTTGTGCATAGAGTTTGTGTGGAAGGCTAGATCTTCCTACAGGCTTAGCTGCATTTGTACTCACTGTGGAGTTCTGTCTGCGTAGCAGTTAGGGATGCATTACAGATTTCTGTACCTACGCAAGTACAGTATTTTGCATCTAAGTTTCCACTATTCTACAAGCATAACAAAATCAGAATGAGTCTGTTTAAAACATGATGCAGGTCCTTCATATTATGCGGCGTGGGAGAGAGACTTTGCTCACACTGCTGGAAGCTTTTGTTTATGATCCCCTGGTGGACTGGACAGCTGGAGGCGAGGCAGGATTTGCTGGGGCTGTTTATGGAGGTGGTGGCCAGCAGGCTGAAAACAAACAGAGCAAAAGGGAAATGGAAAGGGATATTACACGGAGTCTCTTTTCCTCAAGGGTGGCTGAGATAAAGGTGAGTTTACTACAATAATTTGCTGGTTTTAAACCATAGTAGTCTCTGTGCTTTCATTTAATTTATTTGGATTTTGGGAATGGGGGAAAGATACGGTCATATATCAGTAATAGTTTATTAATTTTATTGTGATAAATCGAGTTTTTATAGGATAGTGTTTATATTGAACTCACAAGTATTTAATTTTCAGTTTCTGCATGCTTGATTTTAAAACATGTTGTAGTGTTTTGCCTGAATCTGCATTAGGAGAATAAAAACAGAGGTTTAGAGAGCAGTTTAAATAAAGAAGGTCTGTTGAGATTTGGCAGTTGTAGCAGTGGAAGCAGTGCTAGATAAATGGCATTGTTGAAGGGTTGAGTTCTGCTATATCTTATTTTCTCTTGCCAGGTTGATTTAGTTCAGTTGAGTAACAGCTGTCTTGATTGCAGGTTAACTGGTTTAAGAACAGAGATGAAATGCTTGCTGTGCTGCCAAAACTGGACAGTGGTTTAGAAGAGTACCTGAATCTGCAGGAGCAGTTAACAGATGTAGAAAAGTTGCAAGGAAAACTACTGGAAGAGATAGAATTTCTGGAAGGTGCAGAAGGAGTGGATCATCCCTCTCACACACTTCAGCACAGGTACAGGGGAGCCAGGAGTTCTGTCAATGTGTTCTAGCAATGTACTTATGAGTTAAATGTTAGTTATCTGTGTGTGAGTGACTAGCTGGGGAAAAGCTGTTCTTGCAGTCAGCAGGTCACTCCTTGCACAGAAGAACTACTGAAACATTTTCATACTGAATAATTTTATTTGTCCTGCACCTCATACTCCATCAGTATATCCTGTGCTAGTCAAAGTTCCAGTCGTGACTCTCAGGGAAAAAGAGGGGAATGTTCTGAATGTGATGGTCCCATCATAATAATCCACATAAGGGTGCTATTAATAAATAGTGCAAACATCTTTTAAGTTTCTAATTATTAAAGTTATTTTTGAAGGTTATTTTAAATTGTCAGAATTGCATGAAGAGGCACAGGCATTAATTATTTTGTAGGAAAACAATTAGGTAACATGATTAGTTTTATGTAATTGGTGAGATCATGTTCATTTCTTGGTTAACAGTGTATTTTTCAATGTTGTTCTGTATTCTATAGTGTTAAGTATTTTCTTTCTTGTAGTACTGACTTGTTTCTGTGGCTTCAATAATTCAGGTATTCTGAGCACACACAGTTGCAGTCTCAACAAAGAGCTGTCCAGGAAGCCATCCAGGTGAAGCTGAATGAGTTTGAGCAGTGGATAACCCATTACCAAACTGCCTTCAGTAATTTAGAGGCAACGCAACTTGCAAGTCTGCTCCAAGAAATAAGCACACAAATGGACCTAGGTACAAAAGAAGATTTCTGGGGGTGGTTTTAATGGGTTGAAAATAACTTGAGTTTAATATCAGGAGGTGTTATGAGTACCCTCTAACTTAAAGACAGTGATCTGTATGTAATAAATTAAAAGAAAGGGGCTTCTTCAAAGGATGATTCAGAGCACTTCAAGGTTTCAGTGCCAAGCTGCCTGAAGGAACTTGTCTGTCTTATCCTACCTGGGCGTGAGATTCTCTTACCTTGTACTCAAAATTGTCAATATGAATTCTCTGTTTCCTTTATCACAAGTAAAAAAATATATAGATACATGAAAAATATGTTAATGCTCAGTATTTTTATGGTATAAAATGTCTTCAGACATGCCTTTATTTTTAACCTTTTTTCTTAAAAGGTCCTCCAAGTTATGTACCAGCAACAGCATTTCTGCAAAATGCAGGCCAGGCACATCTAATCAGCCAGTGTGAGCAGCTGGAAGGGGAGGTTGGTGCTCTTCTGCAGCAGAGGAGATCTGTGTTACGTGGTTGCCTGGAACAATTGCACAACTATGCAACAGTAGCTCTGCAGTATCCAAAAGCTGTGTTTCAGAAGCACCGAATAGAGCAGTGGAAAACCTGGATGGAAGAACTCATTTGTAACATGACAATAGAGCGTTGTCAGGATATCTTTAGGAAGTAAGTTGACAGAATAACAACTTGTTCAAAGAACATATTTTTCAAGCTACTACCCTATTTTATCATTAAAATAAATATTTTTGCAAGGGCCCATCTAATTAAAAAGCTAATTAACATTAAGTTGTAATTCTAGAAATTGGAGTAAATATGAAAAACTGCATTAGAAATACTGTTCCAGAGTTTAGTGTGTGTACTTCAACTGAAAAATCAAGTAACATTGTCCTGTAATGAACAAAGGGAGAATTCAAATTTGTGGCTTCAGAGTAGTGTTAATTTGGGTTTTAGAAACTTCTAGTATTTAAAAATCAGTAAGAAAACATTTTTTTTAATCTAGTCAATTTTCAAGCAGTTTCTAGTTCTTTTTTTCTTCTAAAGGCAGGCTATTTCAACATTATTATGGCTTGTGTTAAAGATCTAGATTATATTTGAGCATTTCCTCTGAAATCTTTCCTTTTTATCTTCTATTCATTCTCTGCCTCAAGGAGAGTTGTGTTCTGTCTTTGCAAATAAGTGTGGAATATGATGTGCATTTTAGGACCTTATAAAAGCATTGTTAGGGTAGTCATCAACCTCTTGTGGTATTTAGAGCTAAGGAGGAGTAGGTGCTATGGGACTGGTTCAAACACTGGTATTTCTCCTACTAGAGAGCAGAATGCATTTGTTACCGTGTGAGAAGGGGAGGTGAGTCACTGTGCTGGTGCTTTGCAGGTATGAGATGCAGTACGCCCCTCAGCCGCCGCCCAGCATGTGCCAGTTCATCACGGCCACTGAGATGACGCTGCAGCGCTACGCGGCCGACATCAACAGCCGGCTGATCCGGCAGGTGGAGCGCCTCAAGCAGGAGGCTGTCACCGTGCCCGTGTGCGAGGAGCAGCTCAAGGAGATCGAGCGCTGCATCAAGGTGTTCCTGCATGAGAACGGTGAGGAGGGCTCGCTCAGCCTGGCCAGCGTCATCATCTCCGCTCTGTGCGCCCTGACCAGGTGAGCTCCCTCCCTCCTATGCCAGTCCTCTTGGAGACCACAGCACAGGAACATTCAGTGATGGAATTCTGTGGGAGTGCCACAGCAGGCACGTTGTTTAAGTGTCTCCATTCATCTAGGCGAAACCTGATGATGGAAGGGGCAGCGTCCAGCGCGGGGGAGCAGCTGGTTGATTTGACTTCCAGAGACGGAGCCTGGTTCCTGGAGGAGCTTTGCAGCATGAGTGGGAATGTCACGTGCCTTGTGCAGCTGCTGAAGCAGTGTCATCTTGTACCCCAGGACTTAGATATTCCAAACCCCATGGAAGCATCAGAAGCTGTTCACTTAGCCAATGGAGTATATATCTCACTTCAGGTGATTCTTTTATGTTACTTTCCCCTCCCATCCTTCAAGGCTTCAGCAAAGTCATTCTTAATAAATTCTTCCTTAATCGGTTAAATGTTTGTTTACAATGCTGGTGAGATTTTTTCATAAGTCTTGCTCCTGATTGGTGTATTTGATTGAACTGAATGGGTATTTGCTTCTGTAATTTACATTTTTATTGGTTGAAAGAAACCATTTTGAGCTATACATGACAAATTGTAAAAACTGCTGTCAAGTAAGTAATCATGAGGAAGAGGTTGGTATCAGCTTTATAGACACACCAGCTTCTTGTCTTCATTTCATTTTTCTGTTCTGTTGCTTCAACTTCCAAGCTGTTCAAACTGTGTTCTTTTTGTTTTCTGCTCCTGCTCAACTTTGCTTATTTTCACCTGAACCAAATAGTTTCAAATTAACTCAGAAAATGTGTTGTTCAGGCCTGTCTCCAATATTGGGAAGGAAAAAAATAGATTTATAATTTGGTTCAGAAATGTTTCCACGTTAGAAAAACAAAAAAAACCAAACATGAGGGGCAGTCTGAGTGAAATATCTGCTGAAGACTGATGTGGTTAAAAACTGTGGCTGGTTAAATAGGTTTTTGAGGCTTTTGGTTCCATTGTATGTATTTGAGAAATATTTTCCTATCAAGCTGCATAAGTGCATTTGGATTTTCCTCACTTTATTTTTTTTCTTTCTTTGAAGTTGCAGCATTTCAGAAGCGTTTCAGAAATGTACATGGCAGCAGTTTCACTGCATTGCAGTGAGGATCTTTCACCCACACGTAGTTGTCCTCCCTGTGAGCTCTTAGATAAGATGTACTCACTGAGCCCACTGCTTACTGGACAGTCAAGATAACCAGTCTTTTTGGTGTGATTCATCTCCTTTTGGAGAATAGGCCACATTGGTTCTTTCTGTAGCTGTCTTTAGCCTCCTGCTGCATTCTGCTTGGGGGAAATTGCTCTGTGCTATTTAAGGTACTCTTTTTCTTCCCTGCATTGATTTCTGTGGCAGAATTATCACTATCTGGCATGTTTCTTTTTCTTTGTCTAGTTCAATCAATTTAGCAAATCATAAATTCAGCAAATAATTTAATTTGCTCATATTTATGTAATGGAAAAGAAAAGCTGACAATGATGAAACCAGTTCATGAATTCTGAACTCTGCCCCCCAGCCTCTGCAGAGAATGGCTGTCAGGTATTGCTGCTGGTGCTGTGGAGATGGTTATTTTACATTGCTGCAGATGTCAAACCTTAGGCTTTGTACAGGGTTTAATAAATTCCTGGTTTCTTCAGAGTTAATCCAAGAGTAGACTCTTGGCTGACCATTGTCATGTTATATTTTAGATACTGTCTGCTGCAGGGTGGTGTAGTACTAAAATGTCAACACAGATGTTGCATGTAATACTTCTTGGGAGGGAAAGTTCCTCACTTTTTCATGCTTATTTCCCAACAGGAATTGAACTCAAACTTCCGACAGATCATTTTCCCTGAAGCACTTAGGTGCTTAATGAAAGGAGAGTATACTTTAGAAAGTATGCTCCATGAATTGGATAATCTTATAGAGCAAACAACTGATGGAGTCCCTTTGCAAACGCTGGTTGAATCTCTGCAAGCCTACTTACGAAATGCTGCTATGGGTATAGAGGAGGAGACTCACACTCATTACATTGATGTTGCAAGGTAAAGCACCTTTTTTTTTTCACTTTTGGTGTGAGAGTGTGAAGGCTGAAGAACATTAGTTTGTCTAAATTTTTTTTTATTTGATGCACAGGCTTTTCTTGCCTGAGATTACCTTAAGCCGAGTGCAGGGTGTAAGGTGTGTGCTCATTTCCTCTCTGTGTTAATGTGTTTATCCACATGCATACAGAGGAATATGGAGCTGTGGCAATTTACACTCAGATCTGCTTAAAGCTGACTTTTGGTAGTTGCGATTTGGTATTTGAAGTTAAAGGATGCTCAAAATAGGAACTAGTTCATTAGTTTGTGGGAGGAACCTGTGAAAGGAGAGCTTGTAACCATGGCACTCTTCGTCAGGAGGTTTGATGAGCAGCTTTTGCTTAATGAGTCAGTGACTTGATTAAAAAATGCAAAATGAGACAAAACACTGAGCAAAGACTTGTGCATTCTGTAATGTGGGACAGTACATTCCTGGGTAGGTGCTTAGTACAACAAACCAATTCAAAATCTTCAAGTGGTCCTTCCCTTGAGTCAGTTGTGGTGGCTCCATCAGTTGTACAGTGAATTTGTGGGATCAGTCAGTTTAAGAAAATTCTGTTTATAGTGGACTAAATGAAACCATGTAAATTTTCTTTTTTTCCTTTTTAGAGTACTTCATGCTCAGTATGGTGAACTGATTCAGCCAAGAAATGGTTCAGTTGATGAAACTCCCAAAATGTCAGCTGGTCAGATGCTTTTGGTAGCTTTTGATGGAATGTTTGCTCAAGTGGAAACTGCATTTGGTTTATTGATTGAAAAGGTATGGATTTGTTCTCTTTGGAGTACTTTTTTAGTCAGAATTAGGAAATATTTAAGAAAACCAAACTAATTAATTTTTTTTACATTGCTCAGCTAAACAAGATGGAGATACCTCTTGCTTGGCGTAAGATTGACATAATTAGGGAAGCCCGCAGCACCCAAGTGAACTTCTTTGATGATGACAATAATCGGCAAGTTCTGGAGGAAATTTTCTTTCTGAAGAGACTGCAAACAATTAAAGAGTTTTTCAGGCTCTGTGGTACCTTTTCTAAGACACTGTCAGGTAAATAAATGTTATCAAATATTCAGTATGCCTTTACCCACTTCTCATCCCGTTCAGAAGAACGTAAAATGGTCACTTTGCTGTGACTTTACCCTTGATACGTGGTAAGGAAGCAGAAACTAAAAGTGAATTCCCATGCTTTTGCTGTGTTTCTAAGTGGGGTATTATTCTTCTGGATGCATCAAATGTTTTGTTTATAACAAAAATACTATTTCTTTCCCTTTAAAAGGAATCAGTTCACTTGAGGACCAGAATGCTGTAAATGGACCTGTTCAAATTGTCAATGTGAAAGCCCTTTACAGGAACTCTTGTTTTAGTGAAGATCAAATGGCCAAGCCAATTAAGGCTTTTACAGCAGACTTTGTGAGGCAGCTTTTAATTGGCCTTCCAAATCAAGCTTTGGGACTGACCTTGTGCAGTTTCATCAGCGCTCTGGGTGTTGATATCATTGCTCAGGTAGAGGCTAAAGACTTTGGAGCAGAAAGCAAAGTTTCTGTGGATGACCTGTGCAAGAAAGCTGTGGAGCACAACATCCAGATTGGCAAGTTCTCCCAGCTGGTGATGAACAGGGCCACAGTGCTGGCCAGTTCCTACGACACCGCCTGGAAGAAGCACGACCTGGTGCGCAGACTGGAGACCAGCATTTCCTCGTGCAAGACCAGCCTGCAGAGAGTGCAGCTGCACATTGCCATGTTCCAGGTGAGAGCCAGCACAGCCTGGGGATTTCACACTGAGTCTGGGAAAAAAGAGCATGAGTTGGTGTCTGAGCACAACAAACATGATATTTTGTTGAATAAGTTCTAAGGTATTTTATTGGACTTTAAGGTAACTTGGTTTTAATAATGCTGTGTATATATATATATATATAAGGAGCAGTCTTATTGCTAGCTTTTTTTGAAGACTAGCTGCTTTATAAGAAGCAAATTCTGCAACTCACAGATTTTTTTTTTTAATCAATACATGTCATTTTTTTCAATAGCCATTAAGCTGTTTTTTCGAAAATAGGTCATCCGCTGGCTTTCTCACCAGCAATGCTGTCCAATTCTCTCCCTTTTGCCTCAAGCAGATTGTGGCTTTAAGGGAGGAGATGGCTTAGAGCAGAGCGTATGAGTTGCTGAATCTTATTTTGTACCTTTTCTTGAAGTTTTAATGCATTGACTGTCTCCTTGCTCCACTCCTAGATTCACTAAAAATACAAATAGCAACAGTATCAGTCCTGAAAAATGCTCTTCTGAGGCTTTAGATAAATATAAATGCCTTTGTGTACCTTTATGTTAGTATCCAGTTGTGTTGTACTATCAGTGATCTTTATTTTATAGTGATTTATAGGTTAAGGGACAAGGCTTTCCTCAGCTCAGTTAATAAACCATTTTATAGTCTGGTAAGTAAAATTGTCTTGGTTTTAATGTATCACAAATGAATTGTTTCTGAATATTGATGCGTTTTTCCTTTAGTTCAAAAAGAAAGCGTATGTAAATCATTCTAGTAAATTAGTGGACTGATTAATGGTATAAAAATCCAAGCCACCAAAACATAATTTGCAGCTACTTGTATAATTTAATGCTCTTGAATGATTTAGAGCTTTGAGCTGTTCTGATACTGTCTGACACACAACCCTTTTAAGTGCCCTTACTTATAAAGGGTACCAGAGCACTGGAATTGCTGTTTGTGATGCAATGAATTTTATGCTGAGCAATACTGATAATCAAATGTTGCTGTTACTTTGTTAAAGTGGCAGCATGAAGATCTCCTCATCAGTCGCCCCCAGGCTATTTCTGTCACTCCTCCACCTCGCTCAGCAATTTTAGCCAGCATGAAAAAGAAACTTCACACGCTCAGTCAGATTGAGGCTTCCATTGCAACGGTCCAGGTATGGCTGATTTGGGGAGGGTTGTTCAGCAGCACATGAAATGTGACTGACACAAGCTGCAAAGTCATCTGCCACCTTCAAGCTGCATTATCTGGCTTGCTGTCTTACACAAATGTGGGGGTGTTGTCACTGAACTCTTTCAGTCTGTCTGATGGATACTGTTATATTGTTTTATTTTGCTGTCTCACCCCAAGTGTTTGGAATAGCAGCAAATCTCTTTGAAGAAAAATACGGATCTGTGAAAGTACCTTTCTTTCTGAAGGCACCTTTTCTTTAAATTTGGCTGCTTTAGATCATCCTTTCTACTGTTTTTGCTAGCTAAATATCACAAGTTCCCTTTGTAGAAATGAGCTAATTAATTCTTCTGTGTTGAGGTTTGTATGCTGTGGCTTTGTCTCAGTATTTTAGATTTCTTTGGTGGCAGTATTATGGAATGTTTAATTGTTTATTACATACTGCTTAGCTTGCTGAATTTTAATTTCCTTTTTCAGTTGTGAAGGTATGGTTTATAGTAATTTCTTGAATTATTTGCAAAATAATGGAGGAACTCTTATGATGTTATATAATTCTTAGTCTATAAACCTGATTACTTTTGGGTTTTTTTGGCGAGTTAAAATCTAGACAGGTAGACTTTCTATAACAATTAAATCCAGCTGTGATGTGTACTGGAAATAAACTTTTAAACAGCAGAAACTAACATTTGTCAATCATGAATGCCACAGTATTTTACATATATGGGCATAAGAAAGTGTTTGCATGTGTTATATATGCATAATTTATTTAAAGTAAGGCATGGAATGGTGTATAGCAGTATGAATTATCTATATGGGTTTTTTTCTTCCCCAATGCAGGAGAAACTAGCAGCACTTGAAGCAAGTATTGAGCAGCGTTTAAAATGGGCAGGAGGTGCTAATCCTGCACTGGCCCCAGTCTTGCAAGATTTTGATGCCACTATTGCTGAAAGAAGAAACCTTGTACTGAAAGAAAGTCAAAGAGCAAGTCAGGTACTACAGATAAATAGTACACAAGAGTGTGTTCACTCTTCATTTCCTACTCAAGGTTTATGTAGAAGATATTTTTCTGCTGTGCATCTAAAGAACACACATAGATGACCAAATACTTCTGGGAATCCCACTTGAAAGCAATAGGAATAATATTTGTGAGAATGCTGCAGGGTTGGATAACCCTGCTACTGTACCAGAGCAGTATCTGTGTGTTTAAAATCCTCACTTCAAAGCACATAAAAAAACCCGTTGTTTGTATAATAGACAGTTGAAGTGGAATAATTTTTCTCACTCTTGCTTTGATTTTCAGGTCACTTTCCTTTGCAGTAATATCATTCATTTTGAAAGTTTACGTACAAGAACAGCAGAAGCCCTAAATCTTGATGCTGCACTGTTTGAACTCCTCAAACGCTGTCAACAAATGTGCTCCTTTGCATCCCAGTTCAACAGCTCAGTGTCTGACCTGGAGCTTCGCCTGCTGCAGAGAGTGGTAAGCACAGGGAGAGTAAAGCATGCAATGTTTCAAAATCACTGCAGGGAGTTCTCAGTTTTGTTTTCATTCTCAGTGTTAAATACCTTCAATTGGAGTGTGGCTACAGAGTTTATGCTGTCAGTTAAACACTTGGCAGTGCCAACTACACAGCAAGACAATTGGGTATGGATAAAGAAATGTTTCTGTTCTTTTTAGGGCACTGGTCTTGAACATCCTATTGGCAGCTCTGAATGGCTTCACTCAGCTCACAAGCAATTGACCCAGGAGATATCTACACAGAGAACAGTACAAACAGAAAGAGAACAGCAAATAGAAACAGTTTGTGAAACAATTCAGAATCTGGTGGATAATATTAAAACTGTGCTCACGGGTCATAACAGACAGCTTGGAGATGTCAAACATCTACTGAAAGCTATGGCAAAGGTATGCCTGAAACATCCTTACATTTCTTCCTCAAATCTATGTCAGTGCAGTTTCAGAAAAGTAAGTTGTAGCTTTGTGCTTTGTAAAGTATCTAGAAGCAGTAAAATTTGCATATGCAGTTCAAGACAAAGTTTGTGTTTAAGAATTCATAAAACTTTCTAGCATTAGCCTTAGCAGGCTTTGGTTGAACTGAACCCTTTCTCTCTCAGCAGTTGAAGCATTGTGTTTATAAATCCCTTTGTTTCTTAATCTTTAAAAGAATTTATAATTTTAAAATTATATATATATACTTTATATTATTAAATAATACATTATTATATATTATTTACTTCTTCATATGAAACTGCTGAAAAGTGTAATTATTTGTAATCAAATGACAAACTGAAGGGCTGAAAAGGCTAAGACATGCTTTCCTTTATTCTCTTAGCCAAAGTATAGCAGTTGACCTTTTTGCACATCTTGGTTACAGGATGAAGAAGCAGCTTTGGCAGATGGTGAAGATGTTCCCTATGAGAACAGTGTTAGGCAGTTCCTGGGTGAATATAAATCGTGGCAAGATAATATTCAGACAGTTCTGTTTACATTAGTTCAGGTAATGGGTCAAGTCCGCAGTCAGGAACATGCTGAAATGCTGCAGGAAATAACTCCCACCTTGAAAGAACTTAAAACACAGAGCCAGAGGTAAGAGTTACTTGTCTCAGGTGAGAAAAGGCATTTTGCAAACCCTTTCATGTACCAATAGCACATCATGGGGCACATACTTGATGATTTTCTTAGAGCTCAGAAATCTTGCAAAATTTTAATTAATTGTGGGTTTTCAGTAAGTCGTTCATGAGTATTTATCAAATCCGTTATGTTTCCCAGTGTCTACAATAACCTGGTGGGGTTTGCATCACCCTTAGTCACGGATACAGCAAATGAATGCTCCAGCCCAACTTCAGCTGCTACATATCAGCCAACTTTTGCTGCAGGTAATACTTGCAAAAGTACAAACATGAAACCACCAGGAGTTGGTATTAGAGAGGGGATCATAGCTCTTACTGAACTTTGAAATGCAGACAATTTGCTTAATAAAAATAAATTCCTAGCAGAATAAAACTTCTTGTTTATGAAGCAAAAGAAATTAGAAAATGGAAAGATTGAAAACTGGTGCAGAATTTAAAATGCAGATTTAAAATGCATTTGTACTGAAAAACTGATAGCTCTATATGATATGCATTTAATTGTGCTTTTTCTTGTCCCTATTAATATGCTATTATTTTGCAGACTTTAAGCACTTTTAAACTTTCTTTGCAGCTGTACGTAGCAATACAGGGCAGAAAACTCAGCCAGAGGTGATGTCACAGAATGCAAGAAAGCTAATTCAGAAAAATCTTGCAACATCAGCAGATACTCCTCCAAACACAGTCCCAGGAACTGGCAAAAGTGTTGCTTGTAGTCCCAAAAAGACAGCTAGGGACCCTAAAACAGGAAAAGGTAAATACAAACCTGAAAAAAAAACAACAACCCTACCACTGAAAGCAACAAAAATATACCTCAGTGGGTTTCTGTGCAGGAATGTCAAATTGCATTAACTTTATTTTGTACCTGTAGCTGTGCAGGAGAGGAATTCCTACGCAGTTAGTGTGTGGAAGCGGGTCAAAGCCAAGTTAGAGGGCCGAGATGTGGATCCCAACAGGAGAATGTCTGTGGCTGAACAGGTGAGTTGAAAATAATGTTCAGTACTGATCCTTGCTTTAAATACACTCTAATTAGCAGATGTGTATGCTGAAGTGTGCCTTCAGGGCTGAAATCCTGTGAATGGGGGGTTCCTTTGGGGGTGGGAGCTGTTGCAGTGCAAACCAAGGTTGCTGCTGCCTTGTTTATTTGGTTTCTTTGTGGCTTTTTGTTCGTTTGTTTTTGGTCATATGCTTTTGTTTCTCATATGGGAGGTTTATGTAAAACCATGAATTAGATAAAACTGCCTTTTGTCTGTCAGTAAGCTAACATTTGCTCCACAGCTGCTGATAGCCAGGGAGAACAGCAGATCTGTACAGCTGCCCAAGGGACAGAACTTGTCTGTGTTCCCTAACATAACAAAACCACTCCTGTCTCTGGGCAACTGAGTCAGGGGACACAGTTGTCCACGTCTGTTTGAGAATGCTCTCAAGATAGGGGATGTGAATGAGATGCGATTTTTTTTGCAGTACAGCTTCCTGTTTCCTATGTGGACTGCACAAAGTTACGTCTGCAGTTACTTTAGATTTTTTTTCAGTGAAATATTTGCAGGTGACATTCGACAGTAAGTTCTAAGATCACTTAAACACTTTTAAAATTCTAGCTTATTTTTAATTCCTTGTTTGACCTTTTTAATAGGTTGACTTTGTGATTAAGGAAGCAACTAATCTAGATAACTTGGCTCAGCTGTATGAAGGTTGGACTGCCTGGGTATGAGTAGGGAGACAGCAGCTCGGTCTGGTTCAGCGAGGTCAGACATCCACCAGAATCAACTCGGCCTCAGGCATCCGTAGCCGCACCACAGTCGGTGGTGATGCATACTGGGGCTTAATCTGAGGAAACCTAGGAAATCTCGGTGCACTGGGAAGTGAATCCTGCAGGATAGCTGCACTCAGGGATACGCTAAACACAATGGTCTGCAACCTCCACGGTCAAGGGTGAAAGCTCACCGCTTGAGCAACACGGTTTGTCTTTCTGCTACGGAAGAACTGCAAACGTGTCTGGGGGTCAGCTGCAGAAAGAAATCAGGATGCTACAAACGGCAGAGTGATTTGGAACTCAATTCCACCTGACCCTGTGAACAATTCAGGAAACACCGAACCCTGTTCAAAGAAAAAACAGAAAAATGGGGCCATGAAGAAATCACAGCAAGGGCAGATTTGATGCATTCAGATTCTTGTTCCTCTTGTTACATGGCAGCAGTGCTGGTTGAGTTGACCAGTTAGTATGGGAAAAGGCTACAAAATGTAAACTTCAGAAATGGACTGAAAGCAAAGAGCTGTACATCAGATACACGCTGCATTGGAAGAACTTCTGAGATAGAAGAAAAAGCCTTTGTTCTCTTCTCCCTTTCCTCTTTCCTTTCACTCCTTCTTCCCAGCCTCTCCTTGCATACACCTCTCTTGGCTTATTCTTGTAGGTTAGGCGTGCTTCCAATATACTTTTTATTTCAATCCTTCTGCTTCACAGTTTAGTCAAATTAACAACTTAAATTCTGTTTGGTAAACAATTTTTCCAAAAGGTCTGAAAATACAGAACATCAATGATTACTTATGAGTTGGATGGTCAAATGCAAAATGTAATTTTGGTTATTTTAAAGTCATTTTTGTGATTCTATTATGTACAGTTTCTCAAAATTGTCACTGTGCATTTAAAAGTAATGATTCCTACAGGCATTTGATTTAATGTGCACTTCCCTCTGCTTGCAGTGTACACTTTTTTGTAATTCAAATTGTCCCTACAATCTCATTCTACTGTGATTGCTGTAGTTCCTTTCGTACTACGTAGCTAATCCAATGTAATCTTTACCTTTTTAAAAACCAGGATAGAGTATCTAGTAGAGTTTTACATTGTTGATGACAGATAAACAATAAAGTGATGTTCTGGTGGAGGTAGAGTGATATGCTTTTTACTTCATTTTCCTAATCCTTTTAGTTCACACTTGTAAATTCTAGTGCTTCACTTCACAGGGGTATACTATAATCCAAGAAATGAAGGACTCTCAAATTTTTGTTCAACTAGATCTGTAAAGATTTCTGCAAAGCAGTTTTCCTTTGCCATGTTTCTTCTATAGATGGTTGTTCAGTAATGCATCCATAGGGAATCTTCCACCAAGGATTTTTTTTAAATCAGTTCTTGAAGTGTGATTATGGTCAGAAAAGTCTCTCTAAAAATGGCATCATCTTCCTTAGATCAAGGTCCTGCTTGTCTGCTGGTTGTCTAAAAGACTTCTTGTTTCATTTTTGAAGTAGGACACCTTTAGGAAAAGGCAACTTCCTTTTCTTAGAGCAAACAAACCCCACAGAATTCAGCTACAACTGCAGAATTGTAAAGATGCTGCTAGCTAAAGCAGAAATGCACCCTGGGGTTCTGAACCCAGATAAATTTGTTGTAGCTCTGTATAAAAAGTTTCTCTTTTGTAAACTTGGTGAATTCATTATGCACAGTTGCCGAAAAATGTGGGAAGATCTTTAATGCCATTTTAGTCACTTTTCAGATTAAAACCACACTTTCAATACAGCATTTTTTCTGTCAAAATCCAAGTATTAAAAGGTTTGAGCCAAGCCCACTACTGGCATAAAATTAATTTGATTGAAAGGGTTTGCAGCAGTTCATCTGAGTAGGGAGCTTGGCTGGTGATTTTTGGATAATGCCGGCAAACTTCTGTTCCTTTCAGTATTTGCACTATGCTGACTGCTCTGCCTCCGCAGTAGGTCTTAGAATTCACTTTCTCCTCTGTTGCCAATTTTTTGTGGACATGCACTTTGAAGTGTAAGAGTTTTCAACAGTCATACGGCCTTCCTTGCACTCTGATTGCCTGATTACCTCTAGGGAAGTCACAGGCTTTGCATCTAACAATCCCCGTGCAAACGCATTCCACTGCTCCTGACCCTCTGCCGCACGTCGCAGGAAAAGCTGTCGGAATGTTGCAGTGAAGAACATTCATGTGCAGAACAAGACACTTGACACTGTTGGTCCTTTTCATTTTTCTCCAGTTAAAATAACCTTATGAACAATCTGTTGGAGAAGTGTAGTGACAGGAGTGTGTTGTACCTGCTGTTTTGTTTCTTGGAAGCTGGAGGGAAGGGAGGGGTAATGCACTCACCTGTGGCTCATGTATTATACCTCTGCCATCCAGAAATGAAACACTTGTGTGGAGATGGGTTCTTACTGCGTAATTTAATAAAGTTTTAAAAAATAAAATATGTATTTTTAATTTCCTTCTATGTAACACTGTGTGGTTGTGAAAATGCCAGGGAAGGATAAAGTGCTTGATACAAACAAAATACAAACCAAACCCCAAATTAGAGCAGGATTCTCCAGAGACTTGCATTTGCATAACTAATGCAAAGGAGCCAGCTCGGATGTGCAGGAGTTATGGGATTGTCACTGTCGACTTGTGTGCTGATGCATTTTTCTTGGAAATGTTGACAGTATGGGAGGTTAGTTGAGTCTTGATGAAACCTAAAATTCACATTCTGCTCACACATCCTCCATAGTAAATAAGATTCTATAAAAAGATGCTTCTTACAAAGATCTAAGGGTACTTCCTTTATTTTCAGTAAAAATTATGTTTATTTTCTCTGCAGTGAGGTCCACCTAGAATAATGCAAGTCTAGAATCACCTCTCTACATACAAATCAGCTGAAGCTGTAGAAATCAAACAGTTCATCTGATGCCAGTTCTTTGCCTGCAGTTTACCTGCAGTAAGTGTTGACCAAGGGACCATGCTATAAAGTAATTTCTGAAAGCCAAACTCCACATGTGTTGAGCAGTTTTGTTACCCCCCCCACAATTCTATAGGCTTGTGGTGGAGATGGCCCTTTGAAAATTGAGTTGCTTATTTGCCTCTCTTCTCCCTTTTGTAAAGCCAGGATGTGAACATGGCTCTGCCAAATGGGTTACTGGGATGTGTTAAACTGGAGCCATTAGCGGTGTCCTAGAATATTTTGGTAGGATAATGGCACTGTGAAGACAACAAATTGAAAATGCAGTAGATCTATAAAGTTAACAGAAATTAATTTTGTATGTTTTAGGGACTTCATGCTCTGGTTTTGCTTTGCAAGAATTAGATTTGCCCTCAAGAATTATTCTATTTAAATAGTAATGTTTTGCCTAATTTTTCAAATATATGTAAAAGACTCAAGTTCCCCCAAGCTGAAGCTGTGCTTTTCTAAGTGCTGTAGTCTCTAAGTTTAATTTACTTCAATTATTCATCTACATGTTCCATGCCTAGTATATTAGCCATTCTGTTTTAATGCACTCAAGTACTTCAAAGGTTTCTTTGCTTTCATTTTTCCTTTAATTTTTTTTTTTGGTCAAGCTTTTACTAAAATTAGCAGACACACTATGTAATAAAGATTGTGACTAGGAAAAGTTTGAGATGACACCTGTCAGTGTGTTTGTTAATGTGATCCCAAATTATACCATGAATTTTTTTCTTTAGTGGAGAAGTTGTGAGCATACTGTTAACATTTTAGCTAAAGAATTTCACAGAAATTACAGATATTAGCTACAGCTACTGCTGTATGCATAAATGCACAGCTGATTAGAGAAACTGTCATTCATCAGGCTAATTTTTTAATAATAGCATAATGTGTATTAGGCATGCTGGAAGGAGGGTGGAGGCTTGACATTTCAACTTTGTGTGCACATTCTAAGTGCACAGAGCAATTGCACTCTCCCTTTTAAATGTGCTTTGAAGCAGCTTGGGGCTTTAATTTTCTGTGCATCTGCTAAGAGAGAATCTTGGTGCAGGAAGAATTGATCCCAATGCAGCAGGATCTGTGCCACCATGCATTGAGGCAAGCTCAGGTAAGGTACAGGAGGTACTGAGCTACTGATCCTCTGCCCCCTGCACCATGGTTGAGATTTTAACAATGGAATTTGTAAACACACGTAGGCACACATTTTTAGTTTGACGTGGTGCCTCACAAGGCCTGGCTGCTCAGCGAGGGAGGGGTGGGCAGGTGGCAGAGCCCTGTCCTGTCCTGCATTCTGCAGTGCAGTGGCCCCTCTCAGGTATTTCTGTCCCTCTGAGTGACGGAGCAACACTTCACAGGAGGGAAAGGCACCTCTGCAGGCCCTCTGGGATGGAGAAAAGCTGCAAGGGCACCTGAAAGGCTGGTTGGAAGATGGTGAATGTGACAGGCTGCAGATAATGGCAATGCCTGCTTTTTCCATTGGTAAGTGCTTGGGGGCTTTGTGCTGAGAATCACATAAATGGATGAAACCAAGAGTTGGCTGATGGTATCTCATAGCCAGAGCAGTGCTGCTGCCGTGCACTGCAAATATCTGTAGAAACTGTTAAATGCATTATGCATTAACACAATGGTGAGGGGGTGGGATGGACCTTAAACACCATCTAGTCCCAACCCCTGCCATGGGCTGGGACATCTCCCAGGACTGAATCTCCCTGGGCAAACATGTTCTCACCACCCTCAGTAAAGAACTTCCCTCCTAATACCTAACCCAAATTTCCCCTCTTTCAGTTTGTAGCCATTACTACTTGTCCTGTCACCACAGTTCCTGATGAAGAATCCCTCCCCTCGCAGGCCCCCTTCAGACACAGGAAGGTTACAATGAAGTCATGCTTCTGTATGGCTCCATACTCTTTTAAAAGACAAAATTATTGCTGCCATCATCACTTCCTTATGAAATTACCTTTTGTGTGAGCTTTACTGTGGTAAAATCACAGATTTTGACAGTGAACTCCACCATTTATAAGTGTAAAATGTTGCACAAAAATACTGTTTAGCAGCATGTGAATGAATTTGAAAGTTATTCAGGGTAGAATCTGTTCTTTACATATGTTCTAGTGTGAGTGAGAAGCACCCTGTGAAAGACCAAACCATTCAGGACGGACATACGTTTGCTTCTCTTTTTGTCTCCATCAGGCTGATGCCAGAGCAGTTTTGGTGCCTGAGATGTTTTCTTTGCTGTGTTGCATCCTGGGCACGGTGATTACGCTCATTAACATACGTGCCTGAAGCATTTAGAAAGCTGAGTCAGAAACAGTATTTATATCGCAGTGCCTTCCATGCTGCCACAAGTTCTGAAGGAAATCAAACACCTTGCTGGGCTGTGATGTTAGCAACAGGATTTGTGCCCAGTGCTGGGCACTGGTGAGGCCACACCCCGGGTGCTGTGTCCGGCTCAGGGCTCCTCAGTTCAGAAGGGACATTGGGAGGCTGGAGCACAGGACAAGGGGACATAGTCTTAAGTTGAGCCTGGGGAGGTTTAGGTTGGATATTAGGAAGGATTTATTCAGAGTGATTAGGTATTGGAACGCGCGGCACAGCGGTGGTAGAGTCACCGTTGCTGGAGGTGTTTTAAGGAAAGATTCGATGTGCGTCACTCAGTGCCATGGCGCAGTTGAAAAAGCGGGGCTCGGTCACAGGCTGGTCTCAGAGCTCTTCTCCCACCCAGCTCACGCTGTGACATTTGTGCGGGGTTACCGCCCCTCCCCAGGGCCCAGCACCGCTCCCCGCGCGGGCCCGACGCCGCATCAGCCGCACTGCGGCGCGGGGAGGGGGCGCGCGCACGCCCCGCGAGGTTCGAATCCCAGCAGCCAACCGACGGCCGGCGGAGCGTCGGGGCTGGCCAATCACAGCGCTCGGGTGGCTCGCGGAGGCTATAAAAGGCGGCGGCGCGGCGTGGTGGGGAGGGCGTGGCCGGTGCTGTGGGAGCGGCGCAAGATGGCGGAGGGGGACAACAACAGCGTCTACCAGCTGGTGAGGGCGGGGGCGCCGGGTGAGGGCTGGCGGCCGCTCGGGCCTGCTGGGGGCGGCGGCGGGGCCGAGCCCGCCCTGCCCTGCCCTGCCCTGCCGGGCCCGACCCGCAGCGGTGTCGGGCGAGGGCCGCCCGGCCCCGCGCTGTGTGACGCGGTTTGGCGCTGCGGGGTTGGCGTGGGCTCGGCAAGGGGCCGCGCGTGGGGCGGCTGCTGCGGGCGCAGGCCCGGGGCGCGGGAGCGGCGGCTGCGCTGCTGCTCGCGGGCCGGAGCCCCTGCCGGCGCCGGGCGTTAGCTCATCTGCGGGGATTACCCCAGCTCTGTCTGTCTGTGGCAGTCTGTCAGTCTGTGTCTAAGTGTTGGTGTCCATGTGTGTCTGTTTGTGTGTGTGCAGCCTCCCGCTGCGGGACCGAACGCCGCAGCGATACGGGAGAGTGGCAGGCGTTGGGGGATCGACTTAACTAAACGTGCCAAGATAGGCTTGAATAGTTCAATAAGCACAAGGATATATCTGTATAGTTATGTGCATATTGGTAAGCGGCTGCCGTGGGAAATGGGAAAATCGCTGTAAAAGCCTGTGGAGGGGCAGAGGCTGCGGTGCTGCACACCCAGGCTGAGCACAGGGAACAACTCCAAGAGCTCAGAGCTTGGAGGGAGGCTCCGGAGTTAGCAGAAAGTCCAGGGAGCTGTTGTCCTTGTTATTCTAGTGGCGTCAGAGTTCTCATTGGAGAGGGAAACCTGTTCTGTTGCAGACGTGTTTGTTTTCATGATTTTTCACCTCTTACTGCTCGGGCAGCAGTCGGTTCTGTTCACGGTTTACCTGAGTTTTGCAAACTCTGAGATACCGTCTCGCACTGAGGGGAGACTGTTAAGCTCTGTTAAATGTGGAACACCTCCGGTGAACTGCTTAACAAGCTGGTGGCAGCCCGGGTGGGCCCTCCTTGCTGGAGAGAAATGTAGGAATCGCTTAGGAAGTGGAGTTTAAAGGCCGTCTTGTGGGAGAACTTGCTGTCCAAACGTGCTCAGTTGGATAACCTTACTGTGGATTCTGAGTCTTTGTCCATCTTCCTCATAATAAACTGGTGTTGGACAGCAGCTAGAAAGCTTCAGTTTAATGTGGTAGAATTGTCTTGGAAAATACATTTATTTTTAAACAGTTCTCATATTACAGTTTCCAGTCATTGATACTAAAAACTTGAGAGGCTTTAGCTAGGCTTTAAAACCTGACTTTCTGCTAATGTGTGGGGATGGGGTATGGTAAATAGGAGATTAGGGGGACACACTTGGGCAAAATCAGAGAGGTGGTATTGTTTGGCCTGTACATGATGTTAGGATCTTGACTATTGCTACAATGTCATAACTTAGCACAAAACTCACTTATTATTACTAATTTAATTACTCAGAAAGATTTGTGGCTGCGATCTTTAATTATTGCACTGGGGTGTTTTTTAGCTACTTCAGTGTGGGAATTAATTTGATACTCCGGTTAATTAAAGGAGTTTTCTTCTCTTTTTGTGTAGGCTTCTGAAACTGCAAGCTTGGAAGAGCAGTTGCAAGGATGGGGAGAAGTGATTTTGATGACGGATAAAGTTCTTCGCTGGGAGCGAGCCTGGTTTCCTCTGGCACTGATGAGTGTTGTTTCCTTTTCTTTCCTGTAAGTACCTTCTGGAGGGAGCCTGCAACAGCATTGCATCTTCATGGCTGGTACCTACTCCATTAAAAAAATTAGTAGGACATCTGGAGAAATAGAAAGGCTCTGTTTCTTAAAACATGTGAACTTTGTTGGAAATTAAAAACAGAAGTAGTGAAAACAGGAAGTAACACACATCACATCCTGCTCAGAATGGTTTCTGCAAAAGCTGTTTGCCAGCAGTAGTTGCTGGGGTTTTTCTGTGCTCAGCTGAATGTTCTTCAGTGGTGCATTCATGTTCTGCCCTCATTCTTTGTAGTCTGCTTCTTAGTCAGATCTCATGATCTCTTTTGGCTCTTCCCCCACACCACCAGCTGTATCCTTACAGAAAGCTTGTTTCCATGGGGCTAAATATCCTATTCTGACTCTTTGCTATGGTGTTTAGGGTAAGTTCAGGGTTTTTTGCACAGCTGGGGTTTTCTGTATTCTCTGTCACGTCTTTTGAGAAAGAGAGAAGAGAAGACTGCAGGTAATTTCACTCAGCAGGGTGAGAGGATGTTGCCTGTCTGATTGGAGGTGCTGGAGGCACTTGGGTGTGCCTCTGGATAACATGGTAGTAAAGATGACCTGACTGCCTTGCAGAGACAGCTGTTTGTGCCAGCTGTGCAGTTTGCCAGTTGTATCTGTTCCTGCAATAAGGAGAGAAATTACAAAAATAAATGTTGAACCATGTGAGGCAGAGATAATTGTTCTTTTGGATAATAGAACTTTTTTTTTTTTTTCTTTCAGAGGAGATGAGGAAAATCAAATGGAAACTGAAAAGTAACTTTTAAAAGAAGTAATTGTGGGAAGGGTAGGGTATTCTGTTACAAATTCTGTGATTATAGCAGGAAAGATCTTGTACTGAGTAATACTTTGTGGAAATGCAGAACTACTTCAGGTTCTGAACTCATCAAAATGACCTTGAACATCCAGCACAGTAGCATTGTGCAGATGTACAAAATAGCCCTGCTGTGGACTCAGTCATTTCTTTGCTTTTACTGTTTCAGTTTTCAGGAAGTTCTGTGAAGTACAGTTGAATAGCAGAGGGCCCAGCAGGGTGTTATCAGACATTTAGGAGATCAGCTGGTTCTTATCCAGTTGCCCTTCTGCTGTGTTTGAGCAGTGGCAGACTGAATATGGAAAGTGCAGCTCTGCTTGAAGTGGAGATTGATGACCTCTTGTCCAGAACAGGTTTGGCTGGCTCTCCCAGGAGACACAGCAAATGACAACCTCTAGTGGATCTGAGTTCTGTGACTTGAGCAACAAAATTAGAGCTTTTACTCTACCTGGTTATTTCATGTGCTCCCTCAATCAGGGTTCAGTTCACTGTGTGTCAGTTTTGAGAGTATAGTAATGATGGATTTTTACTTCTGCTGAATTTTGTACCATATTTGCTTGTAGCATATTCTTACCTGGTATATTCAGAGAAAAAGGCATTTTTTGTAGTTTTGTTTGAGATTAGGCAGGAGAATAGGTCTACTGTTAGAAGATCTGAAGAAGTGGCCAAGGGTTAGTATTTAGCAGTTTGAGCACTCAGAAATAATTTCTTTTCTTTCTGCAGGATGATCTACTATTTGGACCCCTCAGTTCTCTCAGGCGTCTCCTGTTTCGTTATGTTCCTGTGTTTGGCTGATTACCTGGTTCCTGCTCTTGCTCCTCGAATCTTTGGCTCTAATAAGTGGTGAGGAAAGCTTCAATTGAAACTGTTTCTTGAGTGTAATTATTACCTTTTATCAAAGTGGATATCTGATATCAAATGGTTACTTTGTAGAGTCATTGTAGTGAGAAATCAGCAATCTATAATACATGAAGTGAGGACAGTAGCAACATGTTCTTCATTCTTTTTCTGGAAGATGACAACTACAACCTACCTTTATTCTTCCTTTTCTTCTGAAAAATAATTTTTTGAGAAGTAGGCACATTCTTTACTCTTCATTAAGCATGCTAGTTAGTTCTGCTAGACTAGTTTTTAGTAATTAATGGATAATAGATGGTGAGAAGTAAAATTATGTGGAAGAGTACTGATTGTATGTTTGGAAAAAGGCAGTAGTAAAAGTGATGAAAAAAGATAGTAATAGAGCATGAATGTGCTTGTGATTGAAACAGATTTGGAAAAAGACAAGGCTTGTATAAAAGCAGTAACTTGAAGAAGAATCTAATTTGAACAAAATTTTGAGTTGGAGGTGAATTTTAGTGTGTCTACTTTAGGATGACTAGTGGATAAATGCTCTTATGTAGATTGCATTATTTGTGTGTATGACACTGGTATCAGATGAAGGTCAGTAGTCTTTGGTTTGAATGTGGTTGCTCTTTGGGAGTCAATTTAACAGAGTCAGCAATGCAGGAAAATTACACAGGCACTTCCATTGCACTGCTCAATAAGGTACCAAGCTGAGCAAATGCCAGGATAAGCACTGGATACATTTTTACTTCTGGAAAAGTGCCATGGGATATTCTTTAAAATTTTAAACAAATCTTGAATTCTTATTTCTGTTTTATTTTTTTTCCTCCATTTAATAAAAGGACCACAGAGCAGCAGCAACGATTTCATGAGATTTGCAGCAATTTGGTGAAATCTCGTCGCCGGATTGTTGGCTGGTGGAAGCGCCTCTTCACTCTGAAGGAAGAAAAGCCTAAAATGGTATTGAGTTCTAGGAATTCATCTCTATTGTCTTAAGATTTTGTCTGATTTAGCTTTGTCTGAAGTATTTTGGCAAGGCATGTGCCATGAACTGGTATTCCAAATCAGCAGCTGGCAGCTCTGGCTGTGACTTGGTACTGGTCACACATTTATTCAGACCTGATACAGGACTTTAGAACCTGCAGCTCTGGGTAGTTTAGGAGCATACTCTTGATAATAAAGAAAGACTGGATTTCTCTGGATAGGTACATTTTTGGAAACAAGCATTTTCACAGTGCACAAACTGTCCAAGGAACTGGATCTTCAGTGGTGTGTCAGCTGGTACATGAGCTACTGAGCCACTTCCCAGAAGCAGCTTGGGGATGGCACAGTCTGCCACTAAGGGATATCTGGGCAAAAAAGAACTGCTACTCTGGGCAAAAAAGAACTGCTACCCTGTCCAGCTGATGGTCTGAAAATAAGCAAGAATATACAATTAGAGATCCTGTAATCTCAATTTTAACATGCTTGTGCAGAGGTATCACATGTGGAAGAACCAGAAAGCTTCACTTCAGTTTTAAATGTGGAACTGTTGCCAAATACTGAAGGGAAGGGAGAATCCTCAACAGATCTGTGCTAACTCTTCTCTTTTCACTTTTAGTACTTCATGACCATGCTCTTCACTCTTGCTGTGGTTGCCTGGATTGGACAGCAAGTTCATAATCTCTTTCTGACCTATCTTATTGGTAAGTGTGGGCATGCAAAACACAAGGGAGTCTTTGTTACCTGCTGAAATGGGTTGACACTGGTAGAAGTAATTTTTGAGTAAGTGTGGGGTGTGTTTATTGCAGGGTTATGTTTTACTCTTTCAAGCAATCAATGGGGCTTAAGGGAAGCAAAGAACTGCAGTGACAGAAGCTTGTTAAGGGACTTAATTATTTTTTTTCTCCTTCTCTCTAGTAAGCTTCTTGTTACTGTTTCCTGGACTAAACCAACATGGGATCATCACAAAGTACATTGGAATGGCAAAAAGGGAGATCAACAAACTTCTCAAGCACAAGGAAAAGAAAAATGAATGAAGACTTTAATTGCTGTTCATTCTAGTAAAAGGTTTTTTTGGGAACAGTTTTGAGAATTAATGTATAATTAAGACAGTAGAAGTTGTATTGCTCACTGACTTTTTTTTAAATTGGCTCCCTGATGAAGTGAAAAGGTCACTCCAGCAACTGCTGTGGGTTTGTGTCTTGCTGTGCTGGGTGGGGTTCTGCAGCCTGGAGCTGATCCTGCCTGAGAGATCCTCTGCTTTGATGAATGGAGCTTGTTAAGTGTCTTCATCAAACTAAGAGACCCTGTGCATAACTACCCCAACAGCAGAGCTGTAATGCCTGATAGTATTTCTGTAACTGTGTTAGTTTTGCTGATCATTAATTGTGGCTGCAGCAAGTGTGAGAGGCAGTTCTGAAGGTAGGTGTTTTTATTGGAGGCTTGATACTACTGATCCTTGTGGCAGGAGGACAATTAGCTGAGTGAGGGTGCACATCCCAGATGGAGGCACAAGGTGGTTCCAGTTTCTCACTGAGTCTGTTTGCTTCTTTGACCGTGTGTACCTGAGAATGTGTTGAGTAGGGGTCTGGAATATATAAATTTGTAGTTCAGTTATTTAGCTGTAGTGTAAACTCATTGCACTGAGACTGTAGAAAATGAGTGAGGTTGTGTGTAACCTGAACAGCTGATTGTTCTGGAAACTGCTGTTGTCACGGAGCCTTGTAGCACGTTTGGTTTTATGAATGTGTGTCTGTATACAAAATCACTCTGAATATGCTGAGTTTGACTCTGTAAATAAGCCTGAATTGTCTGTGCTTTTCTATGATCTCTCCCTCCTTTTTTAAAACTGAACTTTTTTTCTTTAAAAAGCTGAAACCTGTGTTAATGTTTGAAAAGTTTACTGTTTTAAAATTATTTCTCTTCAGTGTCTATTGTAACTGTTGAATAGGTAAATACAGACTAAAGAGAAACTACTTGAAGACTTGCTCCTTGTCAATGTACAGAAAAGTGCATTTTTCAGTTAAGCAGATCTGGGAAGGGTTGAGGAAGTGCCGTGCTGAACCGGCACAGCCTGTCGGTGGGAGAGGTCCTGGGCGTGTGAAGCCAGGCGGTGACACGGCTCAGTGTTCAGAGCTGTGTTCCGCCAGTTGGAGAATTCACTGACACCGGGTTAGGTGCTTGCACCTCTGCTCTCACAGCACCGAGTGCCGTGCGCCCCTCTGGAGTTCCAACTCGGTACAGACACGGCGCGTCCGTCACCGGGGCTTTGCTCACCGCAGCCCTGTGTCGCAATGTCCCCCTGTCCCCGTGTCGGGGACTCAGTTGTCTGCCCTCGCGCCCTGCCCGGCGGAACGCAGCTTTTTGTCCCTGGCGCGCCGCCGTACGCGCGCGAAGCGTTCCCGTTCCCATGGAAGCCGGGCGGCGGCGTCGCTCCGGAAGTTCGGCGCGCGGCCTCGGCCAATGGCGAGGCCCAGGCTTGGTGCGCGAAGTCTCTCGATATCTCCGCCCGCCGATGGCCCTCCCATCACCCCGCGCGGCCCCGGCTCTTCCTTTTCCGCCATCACGCTCGCGGTGAGTGGGGCCGGAGCCGCGGTCGCGCCGCATCCGCCGCGTCCCGGCGCCATCCGTGGCCCGCGCTCGCCCCGCCCGCGGCACCGGGAGCAGCGGGCACCGCTCCACCCGCCTGGCCCGCTTTGAGCAGCGGGCACTGGCCGTGGCGCCGCCCGGAGCCCCCGGAATGCGGGATGGGGGCGGCACCTCCCGCCTGTGGCCCCGCGCTCCGCAGCAATGCGCGGCGGGAAACCGGGGCGGCGGCCGGGCCTGGGCCGGAGCTCCGGGGCTGGGCTGGGCAGGGCGCGGGGCCGCCGCGGAGCTGGTGCACTGTAGGGCGTGCGGATCGTGCGGCGAGGCCGGGGAGGAGGTAGCGGAGCGCGGGGGAGCGGGCGCGGTCGGGGCCCGGAGGGGAGGCGGCCCCGGTGCAGGGGGCTGGCGGCTCTCGCTCGGGGGCGGGAGTTGGCTCGCGCGGTGTTGGTATCTCAGTGCGAAAGTCCTCGTGTGCCACAGGCTCTGCCCCAGTGCCCGGGTAGGGACACCTGGGGACCGTGCTGGCAGCGCCCGGGCTCTGTCGGAGAGGGATGGCAGTGCCAAGTCATTGCTGCCGTGCTGGGGGTGCTCCGAGGCTCCTTTTCGCCATCCTCTGAGAGCTGCTGCCGGCTTTCTTTCCGAAGTCTTGTGTTTGTGCATCTTGCAGGTTTTTGCAGATCAGTGAGCTGAGGGGCATCTGTTGATTTAATACCACGTAGGATCTAGTTATTGCACAGGATTGGTACTGTGCAGTTGGGTTTTAATTGGGTTTTAAGGCCAAGCTGAGGTACCTGGGGAGATGTCACCCTGCTGACATGGTGTCTGGATGTGGTTTTGAAATCGTGTGTGTGCTTTGACAGAGCCACGTTTGTGTCACATTTCTCGACGTGCTATGGCAGTGGTGACTCTTGATCACAGCTGAGCGTGTGCCTCGGTTTGCTTATTTACCTTGAGAGTGCTTTTTAAGCTTTAATGCAACGTTCTGTCAGTGTTGGATCTTTTAGATCTAAAGCTGGCCTTGCCAGAAGCGCTGCTCAGTATTTCTGTGCTGAAGTGCCGGTGCAATAACTGCTGCCCTCCCCGCAGGCACCATGGTGCGGATGAACGTTCTGGCCGATGCTCTCAAAAGCATCAACAACGCCGAGAAGCGTGGGAAGCGCCAGGTGCTCATCCGGCCGTGCTCCAAAGTGATCGTCCGCTTCCTGACCGTGATGATGAAGCACGGTGAGTCCCAGCCCTGCTCCCCCGGGGTGTCTGGGGTGCTCCTGTGGGAAAAGGAGTAAATCGGGGTGCTTGAAGAAGTTTGGTGCAACAGAGTTAATTATAGTTACCTTAGCTAAGTGTTATCTGTCTCTGCTGGTCTCCTGCAGGTTACATTGGTGAATTCGAGATAATTGATGATCACAGAGCTGGGAAGATTGTTGTCAACCTCACAGGCAGACTCAACAAGGTAGGATTTGTCTTATGAATTCAGTTCTCTAAAGAGGTGTTTAAATGAGACTTTGTTTTTTTAAATTTTATGTTTGTCTGCTCCATTTCTAAAAGAATTGCTTGTAAAGAAGGTGGTATTTGTTGAATCTGTGTAAATAAGAGTAGCATGGATGTTACCAGTTAAGAGGGTGGATTCAAGGTGATACGGGTCACTAATTACATTTCTTTTAAACTCTGAATATGTAAGATATGCTTTCAGGGAAGTCTGCTTGCAAGTGCTGTGTATTTCTCTCTCTTCAAAGGCTTTCTGGCTACCTAGTGCTTTCTCAGTGTCTTTGATGTTTAAACTGTCTGGAAGACTTGTCTTAAGAGATAGGAGCTGAGTTGGTTTCCAGTTGATGTTTGATACCTGCAGATGTGGAGAGGACAAACCTTTCTCCTGCTGCCAGGTGGGCTTTGCTTGCAGTGAGGGAAGGTTGAATGTTACATTAATTGGTGCTTGTGAAGTTCCTGGGGCATATGAGGCATTCATGTCTGTTTTGGAAATTTTTAAATGCTTGTGTCTCAAAGTGCTGAGCTGTGTAGTTCTGTGGTGACTTGCTGTGCATCACTGTTTACAGTGAAGCTCTTCAAGTGAGAGTTGGCTCTTCAGTAAAGAAATGAAAAACTTGGTCAGAATATGTTGGGAGCTGTTCTCATGATGAATAAATATGTCAGCTGAAAATTACATGAGTGTGTAAGTCAGATAATACTGACACCCCCCAAATTACTGTAGTAATTACAGCATTATGTGTCTGTGATGTAGGTCAGGTTTGAGGGTAGTGTTCCTTGAACTCTTCCAGGATGATTTTGTAATGAGTCTTCCAGGCAATTGGATATAATATTTCAGTCATTGCAATGAGGGAACAGTTGTTTAGTTCAGAAAAACGTGCATAGTGCAGGAAGGTGTGCCTCTGGTTTGGTGTTGGATAGTTGTTAAGATAATTGGAGCTAGTGAGGTAACTGGTGGTGCTGCTGATGGTCTTGGTCAGTAATATGATTGTCTTGAAAATTCCAGTAACTTTTCTGCATGTTAATTTCTTCCTGCTTAAAATCTTCATGGGGTTTTTTTGCGAACTGTGTATGATGGTTGGAGGTAAAATATCCCTGACCAATCCCAGGAATTTTGCTGATGTTACAGCATGCTTTTTGTGGTCCCCTAGGTGTGGGCATTACATGGATGGTGTAGCTTCAGCAGCAGTTTGAGGTTGTGGAGGAGGGAGTGAGGCTGAAGAAGTCAGGGGTGTGCAGTGCTGGGTGTGGGGGTCCCAGCTGGGAGCTGCGGGTAGCAGAGTGTGTGTGACAGCCCTTGGAAGTCCTTCAGGCAGGGAGCTGGGATCACAGATGTACAAATCCATGAAGTTCTTCAGTTTGTAATACAATCCTCTTTTGCAGTGTGGTGTAATCAGTCCCAGATTTGATGTGCAGCTGAAGGATTTGGAAAAGTGGCAGAACAACCTGCTGCCTTCCCGTCAGTTTGGGTAAGTACAAGGAGGGGTCAGATGTGTGTTATGTGCAAAAATGTTACACTCACAAACTGCCTGAGTTGGACTCACCTGGCACCTTTCCTCTGATCAGCCTGGAGTTAAATTCCAGTTTAAAAATCCATCCTCCGTATATATGCCCTTTTAAATCAGTTTTAAAGGGGCACTGCTAAGCAAGGATCTGTTTCTGTTTGGCTTTGGTAAAATCCTTGTTTCACCATTTATAGTTTAATAAAAAGTTAGACTTTTCTCATACTTGTTTTGGTTTTATGAATGGCCATCCTTAAATGGGGAAGGAGTTATGTAAGTTACCAGGTCAGTGGAAGTAGATTGTACTACTTGAATTCACATGTCCTGATAATGTGCAAATTATTTGGATAGGAAATGCTGAGGGACTTGGAGCCTCAGTTGAATGAGCCTCCACAACGCAGGAACTCTTACTGTTCTGCAATGTATCTTTTCTTCACAAAGTGTATGGAATTGAGAGCCGTAAGTCTCAGTGCACAGGATGGCAGAGCTGGAAGAGTCTCCTCAGCCAGTCTGTCCTGTCAAAGGAAGGATTAACAGTTCTGTGCTGTTTCTGTTCTTGAAGCTCCAGCAGTAACTCCTGCTTCAGCTGGCCCTATGTATATCTACTCTGTGCTGTCTTTGGGAGTTTTGAGAGTATACACAGAGTGGTGGCACAGGAGTTGTCAGACATGGAGCTGTGTGGGTGAGCTGTGTTGTAATGCAGCTGTTGGGCATTTTAGCAGTGCCAGCTGCTGCAGATACAGATCCTGCCCTGCACCAGGCAGTGTTCAGCACTGAGGCAGAGATCCCAGCTGAGCAGCTGTCTGGCACTGGGGCACCTCTGCCTGCACTGGGGAGCAACATCTGGAGAAGTGAACTTGGTCAAGGAACCTTGGAGTTCCTGCTGCTGCAGCAGCTGGACAGGGACTGCCCAGTGGGAATATGCAAGGAAAGAGGCAAATAGTTGGAGAACAGAAGTCTGTTACTGTCCTGTGTGTGCTGCAGAGCTGTGCTCGTGAGGAGCTGCTTTTGCACTGTTGATAATCAGATCTCACTGTGTTGGGCCCATCCTTAGAGCAACAGGCCTTGCTGTTGTGACACAGATGAAGTTGGTGCTGTCAGCTCTGCAGGCCCCTGGAACAGGGAGATAATCTGAACATTTGCTCTCTCTTGGCAGGTACATTGTACTGACAACCTCAGCTGGCATCATGGACCATGAAGAGGCGAGACGAAAACACACAGGAGGCAAAATCCTGGGATTCTTTTTCTAAAACTTGTAAAAAAAGAGGATACTAATAAATTGTTCAAATGGACTCCGGTGTTTCCACTCAGTATTTTAATGACTTCAAACACTGCCTGTGATAGTGCTTATAACAGCTCTTCAATAGTGCTCAAGTTCCAGCTTCTCTTCAAGTGATATTCGGGTTCCACACCATCCCTGGTCACGGTTCTATTTCTGTTAATGATATAATATACTGGAGTGGCAGTTTGGGGTCACTGTACAGGAGAGCCTCAGCAGGGGAGCTCTAATGCTGAACTAATGCTGATCCCAGCTGTCCTGCATGGGCTCACCTCGCAGGTGTTCAGTACTTGTGTCTCCACAGTTAGCTGTGTGCAGTTCCAGAGTTTCACCTTTTGGCTCAATAACAGAAGATGCCTTGCCATGAGGTATTTCCAGTTTATGGTTGAAAAATTATGGGATTCTGGAATAATTAAAATGGTATAAGTTTTTAGTTCAGATCACAAACTCGTTCCACAACATACAGTGAATGGAGTAACTGAGGTTGGGAGTTGAATAATAATTCTTTTTAAATTTTTACTTTGCAAGTGTTTTGAAAGAAACACAAGAATTTTGGATAGAGTAGTTTCCATGCAGTTGCTTTGTATGTTGTCACAAAGAAACAACGGTTTGGGATTTCTTTATGTTTTCAGAGAGAGGAAATGAGGTTGTCATGGTAGGGAATATTTAGTATTGAATGAGTTGGTGTTTGCTTCAGGCATTTGACAGCAGTGTCCTTGATGCAGAGCAGTCAGATGTGTTTCAAGGCAGTACATGCAGCAGTACAATTTGTAGAGGATGGGAAGCAAAGTGGACTCATTGCATTGTCCAACAACAGCTGGAACTGCCCTGCCTTGTTTCACTCTGGAGTCTTACCAGGAAGCCTTTGGAAATGTAGCAAGTGCTTCAACAGGCTCTTAAACCAGCTGGTGAATCTGTGGTTCTGATACACAGGTGGAAACCACGTTTTCCTTCTTGGTGATACATCCGCATGCCCACTGTGTACAGTTGCTGTAGCGGGAAGTGTCGCCTTGGAGGTGATACTTCATCACAAACCTTGGCATGGAAGGTCTGAACTCAATAACTGTAACCTCTCCATTCAGTCTGTTACTTTATACGAGAAAAGGATATTTGTGAGAAACTGATTTGTAAAAAATTTTTTGTATAAGCTTTTCATCAAGCTTTAAAAATTTATTTCAAAATGTTTTCCAACAGGTATTGTTAAGCAAAAGGTCTTTACTCTGGACAGACAGTATCAGTGGGTGTGGTGCTTGGGAACATGAGAGCCAGCAGAGCTCTGAGAGTGCTTTACAGGGAACATGGGACCAGCATCCTGACTTGAGCCTGCCTGGGAAGAGCAGGGGCACAGGCTAAAGCTGCGTCACCTGCTGTCTCACAGTTCAGGTCACAAAGTGTGGGTTGGAGGCAGCATCAAAACATTCAAATGGCATCACTGAGTCTCAGTTTTGACTGGAAACAAACTGCTTAGCTGAAGATCTGTACTCTGAATTAGAATAGTTACAAAGTCAAGGGTCTGTTTCAACCCCTATTTTGTTGTCAACTCGAGCTATCTAGTGACAGGTGGGGTTTTTCCTATCCTTAGTGTATTTCATTCTGCTGTACCAGGCACTGACACCTGAGATTTTGTACTTCTTGCTCAGAGTAACTCTGAAGATTGTATCAAGATTTCACCATTCTTTTTTATAAAATCTTGATTTTTATCAAGTCTAGAATAGAACATGTTTTCTTATACCTCGTGGAAGAAGGCCAATGACAGTTTCAAGGCTTCTTTTAGATGATTTTTTTATAGCAAGTTTCCTACTAGTTTGACAGTTGTGTTTTACATCAGTTTACACAGGACATGGGAGTTTTTCTGACCCAGCTTAGCTGTGTGTGTCCTTTGCTCCCACAGAGACTCCTGAGGTAACAATTTCTGATGTTCACAGTTGACAGATCATTGGGAATGAACTGTAAATTTATTCCACAAGCCAGCCCAGCAACTTTTATAGAATTCTTTAATGGAAATTAAGCTCTAGTGTAACAAGAATGAGTTGGAGGAAAGGAAACAGCAGCAGAAGCACCTTTTCCACAGTATATCTACAAAAAGAACTATGTCCAGGCTTACAATATGTGGAAGATGATTTCATGAGATGATCTCTGAGCTTGCAGCTTACTGGTGAGAGTTTACTCCTCAGCTTCTGGCTGAGAGCCATAAAATTTGGAAGGTGGGCTTGGGAGCTGGCGGGAGAGATCATGACAACACAACAGCTGTAAATGGGTTTGCAGGAATTCTTACTCCCAGACACGTTTAAAATCTGGAAGTGGTATATGTTTTTTAACCTCGGTGATATTTAGTGGGCTGAGGGTATATGAATGTCTTGGGGGAGCAGTTTGTAGGTAAAAGCATTTTGGGTAAGAAAAGGATTGGTAGAGGTGAGAGGAGAAATGTTAGAAAGCTGAAAGTGCAGTGTGGATTACCACAGGAGATCAGGGACAAGTGTTAGTTCAGAGAAGGGTTTTGGTACCTGAGGAACAGGGAGCAGCAGTCATGGAGGAGTCCCCTGTGGGACAGAGGCAGCTGAACTTCACTGGGGGAAATATGGCAGGGTGAGTGTCCCCTGAGGAAGCCCTGAATTACCAGGCTTTGTCCTGGTGCTGTCCCCTGTGGTCTCACCCAGAGCTGGAAGTGATGGAGCAGCCGCTCACTGGGAGTCCGTGCTGGAGGTGCCCTGCAGCCCTGCCTGCTGCTCCTCTGGTCACAGGCAGGTGTAGCAGCATCCCTGGGGACAATGGGGTCAGAAGTTACAGTAATTCCACGCCTATAAGGCGCACCCTTTTGAATGAAATTTTGATCGGAACCCAGAAGTGCGCCTTATGTATGGACAAAGTTTGGAAATTTGCCAACCCGGAAGTGCGAGCTGCAGAGCCCTGCTGATCCCGCCATCCCTCGCGCCACCTGCGGCATCCCTGCCCGGCCCACGCCCGGGGCTGTGTGGTGCTGTGGGCACGCTGAGGCCCCGCGGCCCTGCCCGCTGCAGCTCTGCCAGGCTCGCAGCCCCCGGCGCGGTGCTGTGCTCACCCCATGCACACAGCGCAGCCGGGGGTGGTGGTGGGCCTGGGCTCAGGGCTCCCACCCAGCGCCGTGCAGCACCCAGGGCAGGGGCCGGGTGGTGGCACCTTCGCCCTCAGGGCCCCTCTGGGTGGCTCTGCCGGGCAGCCCCGTGTGAACAGAGAGTGCACGGTGCTCCACATGCGGGTCCTCACAAGACAGCGGCTCTTCGGCCCCAACGCCCCGGCGGGGTCTGCCACCTCGCCTCCCGCGTTGCCCGCCTCGGCCCGTGGCTCCCCTGTGCCCCACACTCACCACGTGGAGTGGCTCCATGGCCCTGCCAGGCGCTCCCACCCTACCTTGGGGTATCCATGGCAGCGGCCCCAGCGCCCGCTTGGCTTGGCTCCGTGGCTGCTGCAGCTCCATGGCTGCCAAAAAGTGCACATTATACCCTGGTGCACCTTATACATGGACAAAGTACAGAAAATTGCCGACAACCCGGAAGTGCGCCCTATACCCCGGTGTGCCTTATAGGTGTGAAATTACTGTAATTTAGTTGTGAAAATAAGTACAGTAATTTCACGTGTATAAGGTGCACCTTTTTGACTGAAGTTTTGAGCCAAACCCGGAAGTGTGCCTTATAATTCAGTACACCTTGTATATAGACAAAATTCGGAAATTTGCCAAGCCAGAAGCGTGAGCCGTGCCGGTGGCCCCAACCACCACCCCATGCACCTGCAGCTCTGGCTGCTGCGCTGGCAGCCCTGGCGTTCCACCCACACGGGCAGCTCCAGCCTCTGCACAAGAAGCTCCGGCCACGCCGTTGTGCTGGCAGCCCCGGCCTCTCCTGCGTGCTGACGGCCCCAGCTGCCCCCCTGCGCCGGCAGCCCCGGCCACCCCACTGCTCTGGCAGCCCCGCTGCCATGCAGGCAGCCGGCACCGAGGGCGGGAGTGCCAGGGTCCATGGCATGGGGAGGGTGCCCGGGGCTGTGTTTAAAGGCTGCACTGATCTGTGAAAACTGTTTGCAAATTGAGCACCTGACAGTATTCTGTGACTAATTCATTACTTCGTTGCACATGGATCCTGGCTTCAAAAAAAAAACAAAGAGTGTGCCTGATAGGCTGGTGCGCCTTATAGTGTGAAATTACTGTAAATTGGAAGTAGCTGGGAGAGGGTTGGTGACACCCCTGCGAGATGCAGCCCAGTCTCACCACCGCGGTCAGATCACTATTTTGTGGTGCTGGGGCTCCTTGTGCCATGGCTCAAGAAGAGGATGAAGGATGCTCAAACGGACTGCCCGCTGTGGAGCCACAGAAACACCGATTTACCGTGCATGAGAAGGTGTCAGCAGAGGGCAGCATCCGACCTGCAATCACTGCAGGCTGAGGAGACCGGCGTGAGGAGCAGCCTGATTCTGTGCTCCGGTCCACAATGAGAGTTTTTCCTGTCTTTGATGCTTTGAGACAAGTTTAAGGTAATATTGGAGGTGAGAATAAGTGTGGATCTTCAAAATACTGCAGCAGGCCGAGAAGCCTGGTGTGTGACAGTGGCTTCACTGGAAATGCACCTTTTCCTCCTCATCCTTTTGTCTAATGCCAGTTAGCTAATTTGGATTTAGCTAGTTAGCTAATTTAGATTTAAGACAAGGCTATGTCTTACTGACAAATAATGTAAGTATCCATCTCTCAGTAAATCTGGATAGATTTAACCACAGTTGAGCCTGGAGAGCTATTGTAGTGAATCAAGGCTTTCAGATGCTGGTGGCCTCTATTCTTGTTCATGGCTCTGATGTTTGCTCAGGTGCTGGTCTTGTATTAATGCAGTAATGGGCTGCAGTTTTCCTGATCCTCAGGACAGCCCATCTGATCAGGATGTGATGCTGTTGGTACATTTGTGCTGGGGCAGGATTCAAGTTCCTAGTCTAGTTTAGTTACATTTTATTGAGGGTTTTATGTGCTGCTGCTGCACTTAGCCACTGTGTATGCATTTCTGTGACAGTGTCTGCTTTTGGCAGGGTGCTCTAGTAGGGTATGTGAACCCACTCCTCCCCCCAACTTCCAGACAGCTTTTTTTCTAAAAGCAGACTGGGGATAATTCTGTGTGAGGGCCATGGAAATAGAGAGCATTCCTGATATTTTGTAATCCCTTACTATTTCCTCTTGGACCTTTATAATTTATGACTAGGGGTTGATTTTTTCATATTTAATAAACTTGATTTATCGTTCTCCACTCTGTGAACAAACCATGCTACACATTCTCCAGAAAACTTCTTCCAGAAGATTGCAATTCCCGGCCTGTCATCTCCAGATGTCTCTCTTGCCTTAATATAAGAAAATATGAAAAAGGCAAAAGTAGCAAAATACTTGTTATGTGATCTTGGATAGAAATGTGTATGTGCAACACACTTCCATCTTCTCCTCCCCAGTTAGATTAGAGTGGGATTGGCCCCTTCACTTGTGGAGAAGAAAAGTAGCACAACCATTCTTGTTGTCCTCCACTGATGCAAGTTAACTCTGCTTTCATCTGGACCAGGCTGTAAACAAGAAGAGGCAAAGATGATATCTAAGTAGAGGAAAAGTAGGGGTTGGGTGATGTTAAAAGAAAAGCTGCTCCTAAGCCCACCTCTGGGCACTGCCTTGGTCTCATTAGCTCCATCCATGGAGCTCAGTTGGTGTTTGGTCCACTGTTCTGTTTTGTGCCAGTTTAAAAACCAAAGTCCAGGAACATCAATGACAATTTTAGGTTTTCAGTATCTTTACAAATCAGATCTTTAACCATAAGAATGGGGGAAAAAAAGGGGAGAAATTAAAAGTAATTTTTTTCCTTTTCTCCCTTCACCTCTGCAATTCACAAGAATGCTTGTATCCTCACTCGCAGTAACATGCCCAGCTGTGCTCTTGCATAACAGGATCCTCGAGCCATGATCCTCATGTCTGTGTGGGCTGGTAATTAGTGCTGGCCCTCCTTCAGTCCTTGGGATTCCTTCCTCAGGGCAGCAACATCAGCCCCTCAGTTAAGCATCTGCACTCTTCAAGTCTGAAACCATTTTCTCCTCACTGGGGCAAGCTGTGGGTGTCTGAGCTGACTGCACACCCTGCTGTGCTCATGCCGGGACCTGTGCTTGTTCTGTTCAGGATGGGCTCGTGGATCTGTCCCTCTTGGCCTTGCTTGTTTTCCACTACTGGTGGTGATTTTTGATGTGGTTCTATTTCCAGTTTAATGTTCTAGTCCAGGCCAGGTATCAGGAGTGGGGTTTTACGTGGAGCCTTGTGTAGTGTCACATCAGGTGAAGGAGGAGAGATGTGTGTCACAGGACCGCTGGATTCATCTGCAGGCAGCTGTTTGCTCTGGGAGGGAAGCAAAAATCAGGAGACTATTTTTAGCTCTGAAACACTTTTCTTGAATGACATTCAGTCCTCACCAGCCTTTGATGAGCACACAAATAATTCCTAAAGGGAGGAGCTGGAGGTGCCTGATGTGTGCGGGGCTGGCAGCTCCTGGTGTGGCTCTGGGAGTGCTGGGAACAGCTCCTGGGACAGCTCCTGGGACAGCACCACCTGCAGCCACCAGCTAATGCACCAGCTGAGAGCAAAGTGATGGAGGGCAGGAAGGTGTCTGAGCATGAACAAAAATGATTCTGAGCCCATTTTCCTGAGAGACACCTTGTCCTACAGAGCAGGACATGGGGCTGAGAGCCACAAGCACATCAGGGGTCAGCCCCAGGCCCAGGCCAGAGAACCCACCTTGCAAATTGCTGAATTACAAACCCAGTGCTGGTAGGTGGTGGCTCCAGAAATAGATACAGGGATAGCACATAACACTCCCTGATAGCTGAAATAAAAAGAATCAAACTGTACAAAAGTGTGCATTAATTGCTAACTCTCTCCTGTCTGCTTAAATCACTAGAAATAAAGGTCTCCTCTTTAGTGATGAGCAGTTCCAGGCAGAACAGACGTGATGGGGAAACATGTTTGGAATAAATACTGATGTGAATGACACTTATTAGCTACAGTGTGGCATATTTATTTCTCTGTAGTTAGCATAATAGCACAGCTTGAAATTAGAAGGGTTCTTTACTTGTGTCTGCGTGTGCGTGCACAAAAATAACAATGGGCTGCTCTGGGCAGAATGCAGATGATTCTGCTGTCTCTGCAATTAGCACTGGTGTTTGGGTGGTGTGGCAGGGAGTGAGGGGCCCAGGCATGGCTGTGCTTTGGGAAACCTGCCCCTCCTTGTGTCAAACCTTCCCCCCTTGTGTCAAACGGGACAAACACCAGAGCAGCACGAGCAGCCTGGCTCTTCTCCTGTTCAGTGCCTGCCACTCGCCTGCCTGTGGTGGCTCTGCTCTTCTTTTGGGTGCTGCAGAGCTCCTACAAGGACAAAACATCCCTTGCCAGCCTCCCCAGGACTCCCACAGCAACAGCCTGAACTGGAGCTGTGGCTGGAGTGGGAGTGGAAATATTCTGACTATCCCACAGGAATTCAACCCAGAAGTGAGGGTGGCTGGGTGAAAGCTTCTTTGTCTCCTGAGGAGCCAGGTGGAGATGTTTGCTGCTGGGATGTGCAGGTTACCTTCCCTGCTGCTCATGGGACCTGCCCATCTCAGCCTGGTCCTGCTGTTCTGCGGTTCCAGCTCTTGGGGCAGGGATGGTGCTGGGGCTCTGCTGGGAGGTGCTGGCTGTGCCAGGCTCTGACAGCCCTGCCACTTCTCCTTTCCATTTGGCAGTTTGGCATTTCTCACCCTCAGGCAGTGAGGGCCTGCAGGAATTTTCAGAGCACTGACCAGTTCACTTCATTACACACTGTTACTGCCATATCCTCGCCAAGATCCTGGAACAGGGAGGGAGGGAAAGCTTTGCTGAGTCTGTGTTGGGCAGGCACTGCCCGGAGCACAGGGAGAAGGATCCCCTTGCAGGAGCTTCCAGACAAATCTGGCATATGAGTGGCTCACTGGGCATCATCTTTGCATTGCTGCTTTGAAACAGCAATTTCTCGTCTCCTCTGCACACATTTCACCCTAAGAAGATGTGGATATGACAATCTTGGACCTCTACTGTCCTGCTTCAGCTTTGAGTGGAGGTGTGTGGTGGATTGCATAGCTGCTTGGGGAAGGGAGGACAACAGGCTGGACAGACAGGGGGACTGCTAGAGCCCTCTTTCCTTAAGGAAAATCATGATGCATTTCAGATAAGGAGCCAAGGTGTTCTCAGGTGGGCTGTGAATGCTGAGCACTGTCTCAGGAGCCACCTCACAAGCCTTTTTGTTGAGAGGAATAATTATATTGTGGTAAAAGTATTTACTTGCTAGGTATTTGCCTGCCTTATTGTACTGCGCTCTTCCATTGCTGAACTGTAAGATGAAAAACCTGGGAGTAACAAACTTTCTGTTCTACGCCACTTGATTGAGTGCTTGGTTCAGAAGTACCATAAAAGTGCCAGACCTGGACTTGAAATATCTCATTACCAGGTGTCAGGCTGCTTATAACTTCCACTCTGGGATTGTTGAGGATTTTTTTTCCTGTTGGTCTTTTAATGAAAATGCCAAAGGGGGAAAAACTATTACAAAAAATAAAAAATGCTGCTTTGATTGAAAATAAAAATGCTGAGGCAGCAGCAACTTTCAGCAGTGCTTGCTCTGTTGCATTGCCCTGACAGATGATTTCCCCAGCCTGGGGGATGTGTGAGGGTCTGGTATGGGCACAGTCCTGCTGGCTTTTGGTGTGAGGGATGAGCAGGCACCGAATGTCAGCAGAGGGAGCTGACAGGTTGGCAGGGAGGAAAAATCCTGATGCTGAGGTTACAGTGCTGGCTTGGCTGAAGCCAGATAAGTGTCTTCTGCAGAGCAGCTGAGGGAACCTTGCTGGATCTTTGGTGGCTGCTGGTGACCCGTGACAATGTGGGCACGCTGCTTTCCTGCTCACAGGGCTGTCCTCTCTCCCAGCTTCGGGTGCCAGGGCAGTCACAGATGTCAGGAGCTGGTGGCACTGCCAGGCTCTGTGAAACTGGTGTGTCAGAGCTGTGAGGGAGCTGGGGACCTGCCAAAGGTGCTGAGGAAGCAGCTGGGGATGGGTGATCCAAGCAGGAGCTGGGGAAGAAACTGGGCAAGGCTAACACAGAGTGCTGTTGGACAGGTGGGGAGGGCATCCCTGCCCAGCAGGAGGATGCTTAGTCAGAGTTGGAGATCCATGTGGTACCTCAATAAACCCCCTGGGGTGGAGAAAATGATGCTCTGGAAGGACAGTCCTGGCCAAGTCCAGCTCATCCTGGCTTTGGGTGTCACTAGTGCCTTTAGTCCTGGGCTTGAGCAGTGCTTCCCTGCTGCCTGGGCGCTTTTCCAGTGGGGTGGGGGATCTCCATGTCATGCTGCAGAACGTGCTGCCAGGGATGGAGGAGTCACAGCTTGTGTAGCAGCACTGGAACAGGCTGCCTGTGCTCCCCTTGCTGTGTGTCAGAGCTGTGCCCAGCACAGGAAGGTCCCTCCTGCCCTGGACACACAGACAGAGATGCTGGGGACACCGGGAGCCACCAGGGTGCCCCAGAGCAGCCTGCATGTGTGGGGGTTCTGTGAGCAGACTGCTCCTTTGGCCCTGCCAGAGGCTGCAATCCCCTCCTTGTAGGAATGCTGGCACTTTGCACAGCAGGGGAAGGGAAACTTGGAGACGTGGCAAACAATTTGCAACAGTTAGAGCTCCATGAGAAGCATCTTGCATGGAAAATCAGACAGAGCAGGAAAAACAGCATTTACCATCAATATAACACAGCTGAAATCTCTTTCTTGGAGATAATCATCTCTGACTCCAGCAGTAAAAATAAAGGACAGAAACTGGAAGAAGCCAGAAAACATGGTTGTGGGAGTGAATCTCAGTGAAATGAAAATTAAAAACACAATGAAAAGCAGAGAATTGCCTTAAGGAAAGCGAGGCTGCCCAGAACAGCCCTGGGGTTATCTGGGGAGCTCAGGGGTGGGAAGGGGGGCTGAGCTGGGATGCAGCAGGGCTGGGCAGTGCCAGAGCCCAGCTGGGAGGGCACGGGGCAAAGCAAGGGAAAGATGAGATGAGATGGAGATTCCAGGTTTCCCCTGCAGCCTAGGAGCCATGCAGGTCCTTGTCTTTAGCACCCTGTGTGAGGGGTAAAGCGATTTATGGCCAGCCTGAAGGACAAGGCCTGGCCCTGGCCCTGAGCTGCCCTGCCTTCCCCACAAACCCCCACATTTTGGGGCTGTGCAAGCCAGTCACCACCCAGAGCTCCACAATGGAAGATTTCTGCTGGCCTGGGTCCAGCTGTGCTGGCTCAGAGAGCAGTGCTGCCAGCTGGGCTGATTTAGGAGCAGCCCATGGCTCTCATTGTCCCTGCTATGTGGGAGCACGGACTTATGCAAATCAGAGCCACAAAATGGGGCTCTTTATGCTGTTTCCTCCTCCATTTAAGAATAGGTATCACTTTTTAAATAGGAGTAGCACAGCCTCTCATCAGTGTCTGGTGTGAATATGCATGTCTTTTGACTATTTCAGGCTGACCTTGATGTGTTTGTTATGCTAAGTGTCATAAAAATCAAACTGCTAAATTAACTGGCTGCTATTTCCACAACACCAAGGAAGCACCTGGGGCCCTTTTGCTCCCTGTAGACAAAGGCTGAGCCAGGCTTATGCAACTCCTGCTCTGCTGGTGGCTGCTCCCTTCCAGAGCTGGCATGGTATTTTTAGATGCAAAGGAGAAGTGTCTCCTAACTATATGCTAATCACATTTTCAAAGCTTCAGCTGATATTAAAATGATTCAGCCGTGTCCTGAATTCACATACTTTTGTTTGTTGCCTTTTGTACGCTCTGTGTAGCTTTTCATATGATTGTGCCTATTTTCAACCAAAATCGTGGTTTGGGAGCTGCCGTATGACAAAGGATGCTTTTATCCTTTTTTGAAGATCTTTTGAGTTATCCTTAGCCCCAGCTATCTGAAATATAGACTCATGCATATATATTCTCTCTGCAGGCAAAAAACAGAGGCAGGAGCAGACTTTACAGCTGTGATTCTCAAATTTTATTAAAGGGCTGCCTGACCTTCAGGGGAAAGGAAAGTATTTGAGCACCATCATATCTGATGCTGCCACCCTGATGTTCATTTATGGCCAAATAACTTCCTGATAGGATTTTTTTATTGGTTTTTCTTGCCCTTTTGTGTACTCTCTTGCCTGATGGGAATGTGCTCAATAAATGTCTTTGTGTGTGTCCCCCATGGCAGCCTGGGGCCCATGCTGAACAGGGTCTGCAGCCCTCGTGGGCTCTGCCCCATCACTCTGATGTGGTGTGTGCCAAGCTGAGGAAAAAAGTCACTTTACTGCAGATAGCCTGGTGAAATCAGTCCTTTTCTTAGCAGAAAGATGCCCCATACTCAGCCCAGGACACTGTCTGGCACTCAGGAAGTGTCCTCAAGCTCAGTCCAGCACAGAATGAAGTCACCAGCTACTGACACAAACAGGGAACACAGCAGGAGAGTGCTACAGCTTTTCCTGGGGAGGACTGCAGCTCAGAGCTGGGGCCTTGCTGGTGGGGTCAGTGGGAATTAGGAGCAGGTGATGGGAGGACTCAGCTGGGCTTTACTGGTGCTCCTGAAAACCCAGCTGGGATTTACTGGTGTCCCTGAACACCCAGCTGGGATTTACTGATGCTTCCAGGCTCAGCTGGTGGGGCAGAGGAGAGCCATGAGCAGAGGTGGGTGATGCTTTGGGGATCCCCACATGGGATGGTGTTTCCACAACCTTGAAAATGGCTTTTCTGTGGCCAAGAAGCACCTGGGTTTGCTGTTTCCTCACAGGCCACTTCTGCCCATGGCTGAGGGGACACTGGGGACCTCTCCCAGGGATTTGGGGATCTTTTGGGGATCCTTCCTTACCTGTCCTAGCTCCCCCATTCCCATGTCCCAGTACCCCATTTCCCCATCCCAGTACCCCATTCCCTGTCCCAGCTCCTGCTCTCCCCAGTGCTGCTGCAGGATCTGTTTTGTGCCCCCTCCCTTCCCCTCCCTGCACCACTCTTTCCCCCCTCCTCCTCTTTTAATCCCTGTCTTGCTTGGAATCAACTTTTTTATCCTGATCTTCAAGGACCAATGCAAAACGCTCCCAACAGCTCAGGAAGCTGGTCACATTTGCATTTAGCATATTTAAATATTTAACATATTTAGGGTCAGATTAAAGCAAAGGGAGACTGAATTGGGAACAGACTGAAGAATGAGTGTGTGTGCACGTGTAGGGAGGAATGAAGGTGATGTGTGCAGATACACAGAGAAATTAAAACACAGGAAAGAGACAGAGAGAGCCTGATCCTTCTTTGTTGTTGTATCAAGCACAGTGTGACTAATGGGGATAATTTCCCTTACCCCCCCCAGTACCATAATAGAAGAAAAAAACTAATTGTCATCTGCCACCCACTGTTTGCAAAGCAGCTTCTCTTAAGTAGTTCTTATGTACTGAGTTCAGCTGTCAAAAGGAGCAGGTTTTTTTCATGATCTGCAGAATGCATTTCAGTATGAACACAGCTCCATGCAAAGGTCACCCCATCAGAAATGCTTTCCTCAGTAGTGAGCATAATGGCAAAACTCAGCATTTTGCAGCCTATTCTCACCATTTTACTTGATATTTCTTAAATGTTAGACAGCTGGAGATTAAATTCCCTTTGATGGGCAGAATTTGAGGAGAATGTTTTGTAGCATGCTTTGGGTTTCCCCCTCCTCTCTGCCATGCTGTGGTATGGGCTCTTTAATAGCTACTTATGGCAGGTAGCATGAGCCAGAAAGAGAGCAGGAGACAGAGGAAAATTGCCTATTGTTCTTCAGATTGGCTATAGCTCCTTAGGATATCACCATGTGCTCCTGCGTGTGCCAGTGTTTTAATGGGAGTTTGGATTCCAGATGCTTAAATTATTCTCCCTGCCAGTGTTTCCATTTACTTGACATGTTCCAAAATGAAAAGACCTTGGGGAACAGCCTGCAGTGCAGGGACACCACAGCAGTGAATGTCAGTGGACACATGGGCAGGGGTCACACAGCACCAGGAGCGATGCTCACAGCTCCCCAGGGGCTGGGCTTAGGCAGATGAAAGTTATAACTACAGGGTGCCTGCTGTGTGTGTGTCCTCTCCCACATAACCTGGCAGGGAAAATAAGAAATGGTCAGACTGGTTTCTCCTGGACATCTGAAAGTGGGTGTTACATCTTCAAGGACAGAACTTGAGTATTTCACCCATGTTTTCACAAAAACTTTGCAATGTTATTGAGTTGTGGAGGGGAAGATTGGAAAAGGTTTTATTTGGCTCTAGAGGAAATGTTTCCTGCTGTTGTGCTGCCTGGATTAACCCGTGGTGACTCTTGCCCAGGGGACTGTGTGTAGGCCATAAAAACAGTGCTCTACACCAGCTCCTACCAAATATGAGTAGAGTGGTCTTGTTGGAGCAGCTTCTGAGACAGCAGGGACAGCTGGAATGATGCCACCAACACCTTCTCTGCAGGAGACACCACCCAATACACCCTGGACAAACTCTCCACTGGTACAGGTGTTGGGTTTTCTTAGCCATGTATCAGGACTGAAAACTTCACATCTCTCTAGGCCTTATTCTTCTTGTAAATGTTAGATTTCTCTTTTTAAAAGGGAATGTTTTACATGTACCACATGTAAAAAAAATCTTAGTGACAAGTGTGCTTTGAATGCAGCAGAATCTGCTTTGTTCTGTTGTGGTGGCAAAAATGTCTTGACAGGGACAGTCCTGGCCTGAATAGACTGGCCTGGAATTAGGCAGAGGATGTTTTTCAAGCGTGTTCCAGCAGGGATTACTACACAGTCTGGTCTCCTCTTGCTCCCACATCACTGTGCAGCCCAGAGAGCTCTTCCATTTCAAGCTGTGCTGTTCATGGCTCAGTGACAAGGTGAAGAGCCCTTCTTGGTCACCTGCGCAGGTGACAGTGCCACGAGGTGGCAGTGGCCACCACAGGATGTCTGGCCAGAAGCAGGATGTCCAGGCAATGCATTTGTGGAGCTCTTTGCTCTTTGATTTAAGAGTGGGAGCACAGTCCTGCCCCTAAATACCAGCTGAAGCACTGCTTTGCCTTACACTTGTCCTCTGACTTTCTGGTAGACCCAAATTCCAATGTCTTCATTCTCATGTTTTTTGAGCATCTCATCAAAGTCAGCGAGAGAGGAGACCAAATTCTTGATGCCCTGTGCATTGCTTTACTGTGTGCACCCTTCAGAGCCCTGCTGCTCCTGGAGGGCTCGCTCCTGTGCAGGCTGCAGGATTATTCTGGGTGTTTAATGCAGTTTTGCTGTTTGCCTTTTTCCAAGTTATTCCATTCCTGGCTGACATTTTGCTCTCCTGGGCTGCCTGGGATGGACAGTGGGAACTGAGAGCAGATAAAAGCTGCATCACTTGAGTGATTTTGGCTCCACTGCCTTCTCACGGGTCTCTGTGTTGGAAGGGGCAGAGAAGTTTTCCTGCAGTTTGCTGGCATGGAATTTTAGAGTAATACAATCTTTTGGGCTGGACAGAATCTTAAAGATAATTGAGTCCAACCATTAATCCAACACTGCCAAGTCCACCACTAAATCATATCTCCCACACAATTTTAAAATAACTTCAGGGATGGTGACTCCACCATTTCCATGGGCATCCTCTTCTGGTGCTTGACAACTCTTTCAGTGAAGAGATTTTTCCTGATGTCCAACCTAAAGGAGTCCCTTGGTGCAGCTTGATAGATAGAGACACCTTTACCATGCAGTTGATATTTTTTGCCAGCTTTGGTGTAAGCAGTGTAAAGCAAGACCCAGTCTCTCCAAGGAGGATAGCTGAGAAAGACAGGATGGCTTTGGCATTCTGCAGTCAAGGTACTGAATGATCTGAAGGCAGGCCAGGAGGGCGGGAAGAAGGCAGGAATCACCTCCATTTAGTTTTTCTACTGATAAATCAAGCACAACAGCACAAAACTCAATAAAGCACTGCAACATGTTGCACATGGGTTAAATGAGTTCCTGGCTGTGAAGGGAGGCCCCACTGTCCAAGGAGGGACTCTGTTCCTGTGACATCAGGGCTGGTAGATTCGGTGTGCCATGGATTTCTGTAGGCACACACCCCATCTCATGTTCCTCTCTGCAAAATGGATTTTGCTTCACCCAGCAGGGGTGATGTGAGGATATGTTTGTTGATGTTCTTGGGGTCCTCATCTATTTTTGGGAGAGCGCCATGAAGTGCTTGAATGGCAAATTCTTCCTGTCAGAGCATACCCCTAATTAAACCGGTCTGTTTATCCCTGACAGACAGGCTTATTATTGTTTTTTCTAACCTTGATCTACCAAATTGTGCAATGTGGTCTGCCACACATCTGCTGTTCTGTGCCTGCTGGGGAGGGTGGACACCTGGTGTCAGTGGAGGAAGAGTAATGGAGTGGAAAGAGTGGCCTCACTGGGAATTTCCTTTGAAGGTAAAAGCCCTGTGTGGCTGTTTGTGAAATGCTGCAGCATGGTGGGCTTGTTGTCAAGCAAGAGACAAATAGCTGCAAATTGTCCAAGTGCTGGATGAGGGTCTGTGGGCTGTGACAGGTGAGCTGAGCTGGAGCACCCCTGGCTGTGTCACACATGAGTGGCTGCTCCTCAGAGATGTTTGTGCAGGGTGCTGCTGCACGAGCTGCTGCTTCTGTCTGGTGGGTCAGACAGGAAAATGACACATGTCAGCATGTGCAAGGACCATGACAGGTTCTGCTCCCTGGAGGCTGCAGGGAGAAAGGGGGATGTCCCCTTGTGGACAGAGCTGGGTAGGAAGGGAAGCAACTGGTTGGAAGAAGTGTTGAAGCCAGAGCGCTGCATCAGCGTGGACACTTGACCATTTGCAATATATAAATAATGGGAAATGTGTGTGCTTTTCTCATTGTGTCAGAGTCAGAAAGCCCTGACCCAGCTGGAGGAAAGTAACAATTTGAACAGAGATGTCATCAAGCAAGATGTTCCAGCTCGTTAGAATACAACTTACGGTATGCTTGAAAGGTGCCTGCAATGCATGAAAAGAAAGGGCTCACTCTTGCTCTGGAAAATCTAAAGTAGAATAGGCAGATATGACCTCATCTCTTCATGCTGGAAAATTACTGCTTCTCTGCTTGATGTTCTCGCCATCCTAAAGCAGATACTGGGAAGTCAGTGATTTAGGAGCAAGTGTAAATGTGGCTCAATTGCTCATCTAGCTGGAGTGGTCTCTTGGTAGTAAGTCTTTGTAATGAATGGAAAAATTATTGAACAAGTGATATTGTCCCCCTTTTCTGCTGGCTCTTCCAGGTGTATAGAAAGCTTGGAAAGGGAGAATTTGAAGTGGACTGTGTTGCCTGACCCTTGCATTGAAGGCAACTATGGTTTTGCTGTTCGGAGTACAAACTTCTGCTTGGGTGCCCTAGCAGTTCTCTTGGGAAGCAGGCTCCCAGTGACAGACACTGGGACAGAGTTTAGGAAAATGAGCCAGTTCCATGATGCAGGCCCAGTGCACATTTTGGGGGTGATCTAGGTGGTGTAGCAGCAGCTGGCACAGATGGCTCTATGTGTCTGTGTTCCCCTTGTGCCAGTGCAGAGGACCAGGCTTTGGCTTTGACTGCAGAGCTGGGCAGAGCAGAGGTGTGCTCTGCTCACAGGCTGTGTGCTGCAGCCAGGGGACATCACCTCTCTGTGGTGGCCTGTCCTTTTGAAGGACTTTTGGCTGGAATATGACCTTTGGGAGATGACCCTGTTCTCCCTATGGCCTCAATTTCACAACAATTTGCTTTGCAACTGAATTGGTGTTTGTCAACATCAGAAAATTCCCAGCTAGAAAATGTCTTCAGGCTTGGTGAGGTTTCAGCAAAGTGGGGAAAATGAACTGCTCTCTCCCCTTTGGCTGGTCTTTTGCTGCCTGTCAGGGAAAGGTGGGGATGGGGCTGTGCAGGGAAGCTGTGTCTGATGCCCACCAAGAGGCACGAGGGCACTGCTGGGGTGGCTGGCTTGGGGCTGTGAGCTCTTATAGGCACTTCCAGAGAAGAGCCACAGAATGCGGTTCAAGGCAAACATCTGCTGTAGGCAGGATGTGCTGTGGCCCAGGGGAGCCACCTGTGGTTTTGATGAATAATTTTCCTTTGCTATAAACTCCCTTTTATTTGGCAACTTACAGCAAGAATTGGTGAGCCTCTTCAAAACTCTCAGAAGATGGGTAGCATGCCCAGAAGTTGGTGTTTAAGAAAAGGTTAAATTGATGTGTTTGCCCCCTCTGCAGTGTAATCCACAAGAGCAAAATCTAGGGGGACTGAAGAAGGCCAGGTATCTCCTGCAAGGTCCAGTTTGCAGATCAGAATAGCACATGTCTGAAGTAATCAAACAGAGCTGGAGTAAAATATAGGTCTTGATCTTCCCACCTGTTCTACATCTCAACTCTCTGCAGTGTCTGAGTCTCACTAAAGCTGCTGGGATTTCAATGCACTTCTTGGCCATATGCATAGCTTCCAATTTCTCAGGGACTTGTGAGATTTAGGAGGAAATGTGAGATTTTTCAGCAGGGAAAAAAGCTACAAAAATCCAAAGCAGAAGGCAGGGCATCTTTTTTTTTTTACAGTTTGTATCATATATTATATTTATATTATATATTATAATATAGTTTATATTTTCCTGTTTAAATGCAAATACTTGTCCTTGACACCCTGCTTGAGGACAAATAAAGTGATTGCCCCTTGTGGCTGTGCTGATTTTCTCATTTGGATCTGCTGCTATAATGGCAGTCAGATTTAATAAAA